>CM053031.1:281140617-281277858 GCA_028564925.1 Lithobates sylvaticus
GGGGGCGTGGCTTGGCGCGCAATGTGGATGGCCGCACTGTAGCTGAGCTCCGGGAAGCTGTGAGGCCCGGGACCTACTAATACCGCCGAGCGATCAAATATGTCCACACAGCTCAAGAGGGGGACTCACGGACACGTACTCCGCTCGTTTGTGACCCCAAAGAGGAGGAATTCAGTAGCTAACCTGAACAAATTCAGATTCAGCAGCGGAGGGAGGTCTGCCAAGATGGCGCCGACCCACAGGCAGAACGTGGAGGAGGACATTGAGGATGATGAGGTATCCCTGCCGGCTTCTGAGGACTCAGTGGCAGGTAATAATACTGACAAGGACAGGCCCCTCACCTATGCCAGCATGACAGAAATAGCCACTGACATTAAGAGGTCCTTTGCCTCAGCTATAACCGACATCAAAACTGAACTGATTAAGCTCTCAGAACAAATGGCGGTTACAGAGAGAGCAGGGAAGAGGAGAGACAGGGCCCTGGTGAGACTGGATGATGTTGCCATCTCACACACACATCATCTGATTGAAATGAACAGGCATTTAGAGGATTTGGACAACAGGGGAAGACGCCACAATATAAGAGTCAGAGGTATCCCTGAATCTGTCCCGGCCGATCAAATTAAGCCTGCCCTGACCACCATTTTTAATGAATTGCTAAACAGACCAGAGCATTCCCCTATCGATTTTGACAGAGCCCACAGAGCGCTGCGGCCTAGGGCTCCTGATGATAATCCTGCCAGAGACATTATTTGCTGCCTCCCCAATTTCTGTCTGAAAGAAGAAGTGTTACAGAAAGCAAGGGCAAACGATCAAATTCTCTTTCAAGAAGCTCCAATACAATTATTTCAGGACCTCTCTCCCATCACTCTGAAGAACAGGAGAGCACTAAAACCACTGCTGACAGTCCTAAAAGAAAGAAACGTCAACTACAGGTGGAAATTCCCCTTTGCCTTGCAGGCCTCTTTCATGGGGAAGCAACACGTGCTCAGAGTCCCTGAGGAGCTACACAGATTCTGCGACAATCTCCAAATCGCACCAGTGGACCTGCCAGATTGGTATGCAGAATTCTTGCTACTTCCTGAGATCAACAATCCACATTCTAACCCAGGGCTCTCTCCCATGCAAACCCCATCCCAGCAGGGAAAGCAAAGAAGAACCAACAGCAGGCACAACTACGACTCGCCCTCTTCCTCCAAGAGTGCAAAAAGCCAGAGAATTAAGTAGCTGACCTACACATTACATTCTCACTAACCTCAGGTTCTACATGTTTATCAAGTTCCAATACCTCTCTGACGTGGCTGACCTAACTTTGATCCAGTTATATTCTCACCTTGGACCTTCCCCATGGTTTGTTCGCATACCCGTCACTACATCTCCCAGCATGATCTTACCAGACCAACACCTTTGAACAGATGCTGAGATATGGCAGGAGGTCAGCACCCACAAGGGACTTCCACCAGAGGGCGCAAGAAGACCACAACACCACGTAAAGCAGCATGAGAAACAGAGATGAAACATAATACTCGTTTTAACTACTTACCTGCCACCTTTTCCTTCACTTTACAACTCTACCACCATTCAAGTCAGGAACTCTGCCGCACTATAAGAAAAGCTACTTCTAAAATCTAAACTTACAACCCTTGGTTGGCATTAACATTCGCCTGCAGAGATGCACCAAAAAGGGACACCGACAATAACCCGCCACTAGAGGGCTCAAAGAGACCATCTAACAACTCTGACCGCCCTTCAAGGGGGAAAAAGACTGCCACCCATACTTTCTCATTTCTCTTATTTTTCCCCTTTCCTCTCTTTTGTTTTTTTTTTCTTTTTTTTGTCTTTATTCCTCACAGGCGCACCCCAGAGCTACAAGAAACCCACCGTTGCAGCAGAAGGCGAGACGTATACTATCGACCTACCACCTCAACTTGCCGTCGGTAAAGGGTCATCACAACAGCCCTATCCACGCACCATATGAACCTTGACAAGTATACCGCTCGCCAACAATGACTTTAGCAACAACATGGTCAAAGTAAGGTTTCTGATTTCTGAAACACAGGAAAAGGTTTTTTCACCCTTACCATGGCTCTGAGAGCCTTACCACCTAGCTAATAGAAATGTGACTAGAATACACTTATTTTTATATAGCTGTATAATCTAATATACCAATACATCTCACCTGCAATAAGACTAGCATATTATGCGTCTGTGGAGAGTGGGGGCACCCTACGATTTTTTTTTTTTTTTTTTTTTTTGTTTTTTTTTTTTTTTTTTTCTTTTTCTGTTTTAACCGAAACTCAGCCCTTCACTGTCCATACTCAGCTATAGGGCGCATGGGTTGTTACCTTTCAAAACCCACACCTGGATGTGGAAATAACATTAAAACGGCTGAATAAGCCCCAATACCGTAGGGGTTACCCAACCCCTCGTAACACGGAGCTCCCCACTCTCCACGGAGCAACCCTGCCATATTATCCGTGCAGTATACATTTATGACTACCCTAACTTGGTACTGCAATCTACGCTACCAATGGCATAGTAAGGTTCCTAAGAACACCATCAATGCGCTTACGCCTTCAACTTAAGCACAACAAATTCTACCCCAGCTCACTTACTCCCTCAATACCTCCATTGGGATATATAAACTAAATATGTATAGGTGTGTATTTATGTATATATAGGCATATGTATAAATGTATATGTATATGTACCAGATATATATCAAGACGCACAGGCACTGTTCAAAGGTCAATAGGCATGCTGACAACACAAGATGAACAAACCACCCACCCCCCCTACCTACTACTCCAGGTGACATTTGATCTATTATAGCCACACGGTTGTTAATGTTATCTTTTTATGTTCAGTTTTAGTGGTTTACATACCACTTACAGTTCATGGACCCCCCCTAACTGTGTTTGTTTATAATTCTATACCCCCAATTACCCGCTCAATGGTCCCCCCCCCTCACCACACTTATGTACCGCAGACGGTTCAAAACAATAAATAACGATCAATCCCACACCAACCCCGGGCCTCCCGGCATCACTAGAGACAGACCTTTTCTCACAAATCTCTCACTGGTAATAAACCCCTTACCGGTGATAGCCGCTCACTACCGCCCCTCCCACTATCCCCCAAGAGCACAACTAAGTACCTAAAACACAGGTACCACTCGGCTCCTCGCCAATTAGGTGAGATTTGAGCATCCACTCAACAGTCCCCCTCCCCCTTAATTCCACCCCTTTGTAAAACACCCTTCCTTTCTCCCCCCCACACCACCCCCTCCAACTCCCGCCTCACCGAACCCCACATTACCCTACTACGCCAAGCTATCTAAAATCTCACATCCCTGTTTGTGGGACTACGACACAGATTGGTATACCTCACAGCCTGAACGCTAGACAATCATCATCTATACACGACCTGTCCCTGTCACGACCCAAACTTAACAAACTATGGCATACTCCCAGCTAGGGAAGACACCGACTCTTATCTCACACAATATCAATGGCCTGAACTTACCTGAAAAAAGATCCAAACTATTGACTGAACTCAAAAAAACTCGCCCGATGATAGTGTTCTTGCAGGAGACTCATTTTAAACACAAACACATACCCAAGTTCACAGACAACATATACACCGAAATGCATCACGCCACCAACCCCTTAGCTAAGACAAAAGGTGTCTCCATACTCATCAACAAAGATGCACCTTTCAAACTACAACATAAGCTAACCGATCCTGAAGGCCGCTACATATTCCTAAAAGGAAACTGGGCTGGCACACCCATCACACTTGCCAACGTATACTTCCCTAACAAGACTCACGTACCTTTTTGTAGGAGGATTGTAGAGGAATGAAATGGTTCGCGGAAGGCTGCACCATTTTAGGTGGAGACTTTAATATCCCTCTCTCACCCCTCAAAGACACTTCCACGGGCCACACGACAGTGACGTACAGGATACTCAGACGTATCAAGACACTAATCCACTCCCTCTCCCTGGTAGACGCTTGGAGAGCGATCCACACCACAGACAAGGACTATACCTTCTTTTCCCACCCTCACAAGAGGTACTCATGAATAGACCTTATTTTTGTCTCAGAAACGAGACCTTAGAAACGTGAAATCAGCAGACATAGGCATTATATCGATCTCTGACCATGCACCCACAGCAATCTCTATGCAACTCGACCCTCCCAAACGCCCATTCTTCAACTGGAGATTAAATGCCTCCCTTCTAACAGACCAAACGATCAAAGACGAAATACATACCGCAATTAACGACTACTTTAGGAACAACCCAGACTCAGACACTGACCCCCTGACTAACTGGGAAGCACACAAATGTGTGATAAGGGGAAACTTGATGAAATGGGGCACAAGGAAGAAAAAAGAGAAAGAGAAAGAAATAACTAATCTGACCACACGAATCAACATCATAGAAACACAACACAAACAATCACTTTCCATTTTGGTAGATAAGGAACTCACGAAATGCAGAAATGACCTAAAACACGTATTGGATTTAAGGATAAGGAAAGCGCTTTTCTTCAAGAAAGGCATCTACTATGAACACGGCGACAAAAGTGGGAAATTACTGGCTAAAGCCCTCAAAGACTCCCAAATGACAAACACTGTACATGCTATCAAAGACGCAAAGGGTACACCCAGACACGACCCCACCGAGATCGCAGATCTCTTCCACAATTTTTACACCAAACTCTACAACCTACCAAACCAACACAAACCCCCTCACATTACGCTAACGAAACAACAAACAATAGACCAATTCCTGACGGACAGTGAACTACCCCACCTATCCCAAGAGGACTCGCAACAATTAGAAGAACCTATATCCACTACTGAACTACTAGGAGCAATTAAAGAACTAAAACCAGGTAAGAGTCCTGGCCCTGACGGCTTCACCTCACAATATTACAAGACATACATGCACCAGCTAACTAAACCCTTACTGAACACTTTCAACTACCTAGCCAAACATAAACACCATCAAGACCCCTTTCTCATGGCACACATAGCAGTGATCCCCAAGCCAGACTTAAGCCCCATACACACGGACTTTTTCAACTACCTAGCCAAACATAAACACCATCAAGACCCCTTTCTCATGGCACACATAGCAGTGATCCCCAAGCCAGACAAAGACCATTCGGACTGCGCAAACTACAGGCCCATTTCCCTCTTAAATACAGACCTGAAACTCCTGGCCAAAATACTAGCTAATAGATTGAAACCCCTTCTAAAGAAAATTATTGGTCCCGAACAAGTAGGTTTCATGCCTGGTAGAGAGGCAAGAGATAATATCACCAAAGCCCTTAACCTGTTACACTTCTCAAAACTGTCTAAAACAGGAAAACTCTTACTCTCCACTGACGCCGAAAAGGCTTTTGATAGAGTCGCATGGGACTACATGATGCGCACCTGTTCACATATTGGGCTAGATAAAAACATGATGTCATGGATAACAGCACTCTATCAGAACCCTCAGGCCAGAATCAAGGTTAACAATACGCTTTCAGACCCGATAAAAATACGAAATGGCACAAGACAGGGCTGTCCCCTATCCCCCCTCCTCTTCATTATCTCCCTTGAACCCCTAATCAGAACCATCAACGCCAACAAAGACATAAAGGGCTTTAGGATTGGTGATAGAGAATACAAAACTGCTGCTTATGCAGATGATATTCTATTTTTTCTTACTGAACCACATATCTCTATCCCCAATCTTGACAAAACATTTGAAACTTTTGGCTACATCTCTAATTTCAAAATTAACAACACAAAATCTGAAGCCCTGAATATAAACCTCCCTTCGAGTCAACTAAATCAGCTAAAAGACAACCATAACTACACTTGGGTGAGACACACACTTAAATACCTGGGAATCAACCTGACTAACAATATAGACTCCTTATACCACCACAACTATGAACCACTCTTAAAAACACTGATTAGGGACCTCCAAAGATGGCAATCAAAAACATTCTCATGGTTTGGCAGAGCCTCAATACTTAAAATGACAATACTACCCAGGCTCTTATACTTCTTCAACGCCCTCCCCATTAAAATCCCAGAAACATTCTTTACTACACTGACCAGAGCACAGAGACGCTTCTTATGGGCTGACAAAAAGCCAAGGACACAGTTTAACCTCCTAACACTCCCCAAAAACAGAGGCGGCATAGGGCTCCCAAATTTTAGAAAGTACCATCAGGCATCCCATATCACCCGGATAATTGACTGGCATTGCCACTCGACAAACAAAGATTGGATACAGTTGGAACAAAACCTTACACCTTACAACCTTTCCTTCTACCCCTGGACAAGACATTCCAAAACAGACAAAAAATTAGATCACCCATTGGTTTCGACTACATTAAAAATCTGGCACAAAATAGCTGGGAAACACCACCTAGCCTCAATACCAGGACCACTCACGCCAATCACAAATAACCCAGACTTCACCCCTGGCCTGCATCTCAGACACTCACAGACCCGGACGACGACTCAATGCCTGATAGACTCTAAACTCAAAACACTAGTTGACCTACAAACTGACTGGGGGGGCTCATTTCCTGGCTTGTGGTTCTACCTGCAACTTAAAGATTTCTTGCTCAACAGTAAATTCAGAGCATCATACTGCCTTCCATTACTCCCCCTAGAGGAAATCTGCCTCAAAAGATACCCAATTAGCAATACCACCTCCCTAGCATACTACTGGCTAAACCAGGCTGAAAGCACGGAAAACAATAAACACAAAAGGAGGTGGGAAAGGGATCTAAACGTTGAGATCACCAACGCACAATGGGAGAAGGCTTGTATCATGACTCACAAAAGCTCCTTGAGTACCAAATACCAAGAAATCTCATATAAAATACTTACCCAATGGTATATCACACCCCACCAGTCCAGGAGGTGGTCCCCCACAGGTTCAGATTTATGTTGGAGATGCAACAGAGACGTCGGCACCTTCCTCCATATCTGGTGGTCGTGCCCCCCCATCTTAACATTTTGGAACGCAGTGATTAAATGGATTAAATCCATAACAAACACCAGACTAGAACTCACCCCAGCAGCTTGCCTAATAAATGTAAACAACTTTACTATAAGCAGATATAAAAGAACCCTTATCAGACACCTCCTATTAGCAGCCAAGACACTCATCCCCCTTCATTGGAAATCCACACGCACTCCCAATATCACTGACTGGATTGACAGAGTTGACTACATCCACAAGATGGAAGAAATAGCTGCGATGAAACAGGAAAATAACCCACATTTTAATGAAACTTGGCAACCTTGGTTGATGTTCAAGTACTCACCTGAATACACTTCCCTCACTGGACTAGTCAATCCGGACAATCCCGCACCAACCTGATCCATCCCTCAACACCCCCTAGCCCGAGACAGGATTCCCAAACAAGAGGACAAGACAAATATTAACCAGGCCTTTGTACCTTTCTAGATCTTATGCGACAAACACCATACCTTCCAATCAGCTTCAGAGGTCACCACATTATGTGACTTCCCACACCATGACCAGTCCCCCCCCTCCTACCAATACCTCCACCCCCCCCCCCCCCCCCCCCCGTTTTTTTTTTTTTTTTTCCACCAATACCTCCACCCCCCCCCTCCCAGACCCCTTATCCCCCCCCCCAACCTCCCCTGTTTACTTGTTTTTTTTTATGTTACTTCTTTTTTTTTCTCCCTTTCTCAAAACTCTTAACCCAGTGAATTGTTCACCATCATTTTACTATTCATTTTGTACTATGTAAAATATCGTTTGCACAACCTTGCTGTAATTACGACTACATTCAACATTGTACTCCCCTGTAATGATACTTGTTGCATTTTTTGTTATGTATACTTTTTTTTTTTACGCTTCAATAAACACCGATTGTGAAAAAAAAAAAGGGTAACTTCACATTCATGGGAAAAAATAAGAAATAAAAAAAAATAATAATATAGTATATACAATTGTGACTCAAGTCATATTGTACTGAAGCGTATTAAAAATTACTTTTCTTTTCCAGTCTGCAGCTCTATCATTTTCTGTAAAATACAACTCAATATGGTTACCTGGAGGTGTTCTGTACACAGAATGTGTACAGAATCTACATTTACATAGATTGACTGTTTTCAAGCTGGGGTAACCACTTTAATTGATTTGACCTAAATTAGCATAAGTTGCTGCATCAGTAACCTAGATATCTTTGGAGCAACACATTTCAGCATAGTGATTACTCTGTTTACATTATAGCCATGAGTTTTAAATGTGCGTTTTTTCCCTCCATGAGTAGGAATGAGCAGTGCAATTAAAAGTTTTTGTTGGTCATACTTCTCTTCTGGGTCACAGTAGTGAACTTACTTTTGCACGCCTGTGACCCAGAATCAGCCGACAGCGAGATAAAGTGTGCAGCTTAGAGCTGGAGCCATATGCACCCACCCCCTCTTCAGCCCAATGCTCAGTGAGCCCTGGAGGAGCAGAGTGGAGAGTGGTGAATGACAGTCACTACTCTCCACTCTGAGCAGACAAGAACTGAGTGATCAGCAGTCATGTGATCACTCAGTTCTTGATCTTGGAGCATAGAGGTGAGTATGTACAGGTGCATCTCATAAAATTAGAATATTATCAAAAAGTTTATTTATTTCAGTAATTCAATTAAAAAAGTGAAACTCATATATTTTATATAGATGCGTTACACACAGAGTGATGTATTTCAAGCATTTCTTTCTTTTAATTTTGAAAATTGTGTCTTACAGCTAGTGGAAACCCCAAATTCAGTATCTCAGAAAATTAGAATATTACATAAGACCAATTAAAAAAAAGGATTTTTAATACAGAAATGTTGGCTTACTGAAAAGTATGTCCATGTAGAGTATAGCATACACTCAATACTTGGTTGGCGCTCCTTTTGCATGAATTACTGCATCAATGCTGCATGTCATGGAGGTGATCAGCCTGTGGCATTGCTGAGGTGTTATGGAAGCCCAGGTTTCTTTGATAGTGGCCTTCAGCTCGTCTGCATTGTTGGGCCTGGTGTCTCTCATCTTCCTCTTGACAATACCCCACAGATTCTCTATGGGGTTTTGGTCAGGCAAGTTTGCTGGCCAATCAAGCACAGTAATACCATGATCATTAAACCAGGTATTGGTACTTTTGGCAGTGTGGGCTGGTGCCAAGTCCTGCTGGAAAATTAAATCATCATCTCCATAAAACTGGTCAGCAGAGGGAAGCATGAAGTGCTGTAGAATTTCCTGGTAGAGGACTGTGCTGACTTTGGGCTTGATAAAACACAGTGGACTAACACCAGCAGATGATATGGCTCCCCAAATCATTACGGACTGTGGAAAATTTTACATTTCATTTGGAAATCAAGGACCCAGAGTCTGGAGGAAGAGTGGAGAGACACATAATTCAAGTTGCATGAGGTCCAGTGTGAAGTTTCCTTAGTCAGTAATGGCTTTGCTAAATGATAAGATCAGCAGCAGACCTCATTATTACCATTGGCAATGCTAGTGTTCCCTGTACAAGGTAGTCAGCAAGGTTGACGCAGTGTTTGTATACTGACATCGGTAGTACATGACAGCTTTTCCATCTGCCTATGGGGTTGATAACTTAGGTTTCCTGTAAAATTAAAAATAAAAGCTTTGGTTACAAAGACAGAGGCAGAGCTGCTTTAAACCCCAACATTTTAAAAAGTGATCCTTTCTCCAAAAGGTTTCCTCTTGGATGTGAAGCGTGGGGCTCCCCAAGGTGTGGGTGTGAGGGTGCACATTTATATTTGTTCTGGAAATTTTTTCAATGTTGCTCTGTCACAATCTGCAGTATTTTTGCTTGAATGCTAAGCTTTGGTTGTTCTGGTGCACTTTGGGGAATTTCCTTGCGCATGTAACTTATACAATATCACCCTCTCCGGTAGAAAAATCACACCAGACAAAACCATCTCACTCTGCTTTACTATTCTCTCACCTCAGAAAAAAGGTACTTTTTAAACCAACGTTTTGATTCATTTTAGAAAATGTGCCTTAACAAAAGGACAAAACACAGAAAAAAAAAACTTGAAATACCCAAGAACTCATTTTGCACATTTTTACTACAACAGGAAGCACTACAACAGGAAGCACTTTTAGATGCCAATTGCCGGTGGAGAGCATTTCTCATTCCTCATCTTTTAGTCCCAGCTAGGTTTTTGTGGATTAGTTTTCTTTCCTGCATTTGTTCTTCTTTTTGCATGCTGATCCCTGTTTTTCAGAATGTCACGTTCACATTTTTTTTTTAATATTCAGCTTGTTGTTAATAATTCAAAAATAATAATATGGACGGGGATTTTAAATGTTAAGATGGAAATGTAATATAATTCAGACTTCTGAGACATTGGTTTATCATTCCAACAGGAAATTAAGCTTAATTATTGGCATGTAATTAGATAGAGAATGTGAGGGTGCAACAGGTGATGATATTGAGTAATAAGCAGATATAAGTTTCTTAGTGAATAATATTTTTTATTCTCTTGAACATCTAAACGGTGTGAAATTTAGAGGCAGCTTTTATTATCAAAGTGTGACTGGATATTGAAAGCAGTAAGAAAAAGTCTTTGGAATGAGATGGCTTGGCTGAATTTCAGTGTCAGGACATTTTAACAGTTTAATTGTAGGTTTACCACAGTGGTAATTATAATTGCAATTTTCAATGCAATTTTTCTGCAAAGAGAATCTTTTTTGCTACTTCATCATAAGCACACAAGGTAACTACAGCTGCTCAGCTGCCCTCTGGATTTGATCACTCTTTTTATGCAGATTTTTAGTATTGTTCCATATTATGTGCACCCTTTTATCCTTACACTGGTGTTTGCTCTGAAATGATTACTTTCACCTCAACAGCCTGTGTGAGCCAACAGTATGGGTTTCTTGCCAAGGCGGAAGGATTCATTAATCTGATGGGATTTCTGTTAACAGGGTATTTGATTTTGGAGTACATTTCCAGATATAAATGCCGTCAAAGCTAATTCTCCTATCTTTCTCTGAGTCCCCATCCACAAAATGCTTCTGTGATAAAGTCAGGATCCATTCACATAAGGGCGGTCTGGTGTGGTGTTATGTCATGTCTTACCATAGTTTGCATTAGGACAACCTATTTACATGATATCTGGTCAGGGTGGATGCATTACACTTATGAGGTCCTAGATGCTTAACCATTTTCCTTCTGGATTCTATAGCGGCTCCCCTTTGTCAGCTTCCATGCCCTCATTTGAATTTCATGCTTCTATATTGTTCTAAGTACATGCTCTATATTTTATGTTAGATGTAGACTTCGAGGTGCTTATGCCAGCTATACCCATATTCTTTCAGGGATTGTTATTCTCCAATGGATGGTTATTAAGCATACTCCCATTATGATCATAGTGTGTTGTAACTTTTCTTATTATATTTATCTACCCTTTTTTTTCATCTCACTTCCCTAATTTCTCTCAATAGATATGATCCTGTATGCTACGTTCTATATGGGTTGATGACACCTGGACTTTTTATGATACTCCTCATCTTTATATGTTGTTTGCTGGTTAGACCTAGTCCTGTGTATCGTTCTATATACCTTATCTGGTCTGTGGATTTTATATGCTGTAGTGCAACTGCAACTGCAATATATTGTCGGGACTGATATTGCAAAGTTCATCTTTCTCTATGCTTTTTGTGTGTTTTTTGAAGTACTGTGTTGAACAAAACCTCAATAAACAGTGATTATATATATATATATATAAAAAAAAAGACAACCTATTTATTTGAATGGGCAGCCAGTCCACAACAATAAAGTAGAAAACCCACCTACAATATTTTTCTCCATAGTACATTATAGTTTTGCGGTGTGCAGACAGTGCATTGAAAGTGTATTCCTTTAGTGTGTTGGGATGCAATTTAACATGAATTTCACCTCAACGCACTAATGCTTACATGATGCATTGCCAGAGTTATGGCATAGGTATAAAGCAAGTGTTAAAGTCAAGTGATTTCTTGGGTTATTACACTAAAGCATAACAAGTAACATTTATTACTATGCAATTTTAATGATTAATGTTTTTTCTCAATTCAATAAAATTCAATTCAAACTAGATGGCAGAGAAATTGCATTACCTAAAACAACATAAAAAGAGTAGTAGAATTAAGTTATAAATGACTTACTTTAAGTTATAATGAGTAATAGACTATTAAAGCAGAACTCAAGCTTTTCCTCCCCAAAACAACAGATGCATTCTGCATGTAAATGAATCACAACCCCACTGTCATTTTATCTGTGTCTTACCTTATTTAGCTGTAAAAAGCATGTTTGTGTATCTGTGATGCCACTCCTTCTGGCTGCATTTCAAACTTATCTGATTTCCTGTTTCCTTAATTCTCCAGTCTTGATACTACATCATTTTTATGACCATGGACACATCCATTAGTTTTTAGCACCACATCCCGGATTATTATAGATGAAAATACTAGGGGGTTGGGACTTTATAGGTGCAAAATGCTTTAACAAAATAATATATAAAAAAATATTTTATTTTGCAGAGACAAAATAAGAATGAATTCATTAAAATATTGGAGAAGGAAAGAAGATACATATGGCTAGTACAGTAAATTACAGTTTATAACAATGCAGCAGTATAGAGCTTCCCAACATGTTTCGCCCATATGTCAGGCTTTCTCAGGGGATGCTGTCCGTTTGCACAGTACAATGCCTTCTCTATGTCCTAGAAAGGGACCAACAACTGCCGGGATGGTTAGATGTTCAGCTGCGTCCGAAAAAACCCAGCTCCAAAAGTGGCCATAGATGGCAAATAAGGACCAATTGGTTAGGTTTTGCAGCTGACTTGATACCAAGAGCTACGCACCTCCGTGTGCTAAGATTCACTTTAAGGCTATCTGGAGGAGATCTAGAAGCGTGTTTGTCTCCCTTGGTTCCTTGGTATCTTCTTCCCAATATTTTAATGAATTCATTCTTATTTTGTCTCTACAAAATAAAATATTTTTTTATATATTATATTTGTTAAATCATTTTGCACCTATAAAGTCCTAACCCCCTAGTATTTTCATCATGCTTTGAGCCTTTGAATTTCAGGTCAGGCTATGGGAGACACTTGTATCAGTTCTGGAAGTTTATGTGGGTGGGTCTGAATGCAGATCACTCTCACTCACTCACTCTTCAGTCTGCAAAGCGGGTGTAAATGCGTCATTCCTGTCTTGCAGAATGACAACGAATAATGCCTTACTGCAATTCTACAGAGGAAGGGCTATGGGAAGGTGTTATGAAGGTGTTTTCCTCATATGTAAATGAATCACTTCACAGAGAGCAGGGCTCTGGGAGAGCGGGATCTCAGGGGTGGGACGCCGACAGACGATCCGTGTTCATCCAATCCCCCATAGGGGAGAGCGGACATCTGACAGGGCGGTCCCTGCACAGTGTGCAGGGACCGCCCTGTCATCCGCTGGCTCAGCGGGGATCAGCTGAGCGATCCCCGCTGAGCAGCGGATCTTCACGGTCGGATCAATACGGATCCGTCCCGTGTGAAAGGGGCCTTATTGGAAAAATAATCATCTAAATTATTATTCCTATTCCCAGTGATCATGTAATTGACCTATCCTTCCCACCCCAGGCAAAGAGACCCTGTTAAAGTAACCCTATGCCTTTTTTCAACCTTATAAACTGTGCATGTAAATACTCTGTTGCACATATCAGGTGAATTTATTACATGCATATTATATTTTTGTGGCATTTTATATATAAATGTCAAATAAATATATTATCATATGAATTAAAATGCTCTTTAAAATGCTGCTCATGTCTGCTTGATGTTATTGGCGAATTATACAAATATTTTTTGCAAAGCAAAGAACAGCGCCATTTTTCATAGCGATTATTTAACAGTTCATGAGCAAAATATGGATTTGTGGGAAATAAAAGCTCTCAACTGTTAAAAAAAAAAAAAAAATTATATAAAACAGTGTTAATTAAACATTTGTACACTTGTGATATTTAACCACTTTATTAAACAACATAATTATGTCAGATATTTGACAAATGCCCCATATGCATGGTGCCACATCCCTCAAGGAAATTTGAGTAAAGAGTATAATGGTGGATTTTAAAGGCACCAAAAGAATTTAACAACCATAAAAAATGCCAATATTATCTACTTGAATTGCTAGTATGCTTCCGGCAATTAATTTTTTTTTTTGCATATAGGTCCTCTAGTTTGTTCAATTTAATGGGATCTCCATTACCACATCAGGAGAGTCTTCCCGCCCTCTAATTGGAATCCTTAAATGTTCCTAAAGCTGTATTTTCTCCAATACTACGGTTCTAGGTACAGATATATTCTGATACCATTTTTTATTTATCACTTTTGAACTGTGTATCTACCTTTATACTCATATAGCACCATATTGATTGATTTTATATCTTATAAGCCGACCCGAATATAAGCCGAGGCAACTAATTTTACCACAAAAACTGGGAAAACGTATTGACTCGGGTATAAGCCTAGGGTGAGAAATGTACAGCTACTGTAAGTGGAAAAGAGGGTCAACAATGCTCATTTGCAGCCTCACTGTGCCCATTTGCATGCCTTACTGTGCCAATTTGCAACCATAGGTACCCCAAACTTAAAACTTGGTAGTTAAGGGTTCCTAAAGGCCCCCTAGCTGCAGCCAAAATTGGGGTCTCTGAACACAAAGGGTCCCGAAGCTGCAGACGGACACGGTTGACCGACTTTGGGGCCCCCTATCTCGGGGCCACTTGGTGCTAGGAACCCCAAATTTTGTTTAAAAAACCCAGTGGAACTAGCACTACAACATATCCAATGTGTCCAGATGGGGTTCCTAGCACCAAGTGGCCCGACATACGGTGCCCCAAAATCGGTTTGGAAAATGTCAAGCACTTTTCTGCAGCAGAGAATGACATTTTCCGAACCGATTTTGGGGCCACCTGGTGCTAGGAACCCCATCTGGATATATTGTAATGCTAGTTCCACTGGGTTTGCAAGCTAAATTTGGGGTTCCTAGCACCAAGTGGCCCCGGGATACGCGGCCCCAAATTCGGTTCGGAAAATGTCATTCTCTGCTGCAGAAAAATGTTTGACTCCAGTATAAGCCGAGGGGGGCATTTTCAGCACAACAAAATGTTCAGAAAAACTCGGTTTATACTTGAGTATATACAGTAAGTAGCTTCGTTCTACTTACTGGTTGCATGTTTGCTTCACGGCAGTCTGTGCCTTGAATCTTTCTCTCCTGGTACACTAAATCCCCCTCAGGTCTCTGGGGTACTCCATAGATGTGGGCTGGCCTTTGCTACCAATACTGTAAGTCTGTTGATCATTCTGTATTTTGTTATTATATTGCTTTGATTCTAAAAGATTGTACTGTATGCTGTCTTGGAAATATATTGGTCTTTTGTAGAAAATTACCCTCTTTGCACCATCCCCTGAATAAGACAACGGATGTTGAAACGCGTTGGTTATATTTCCACACTTTTCAATATAGTCTGGCTATTTGGGATATATATGTATCCACATATGTGATCAATGTATACTGATGACCTACATGTTTTTAACTTTAACTTTTAACTTAACTTAATTAATATGTACAATAAACACTTTGCATTTTTATGGTTGTTAAATTCATTTGGTACCACTAAAATCCGACCATTAAACTCTTTACTCACACTTTATTAAACAATTTAAAGGGCATAGGATAAAATAAAAAAATGCCATCTAAATCACTTGGTAAAACCTATGAGAATAGTTTACAGGGTAGGGCGAATGAAGCAGTGAAATGTGGGTGTTGTTAAACAGAGGTCATTAAAAGGGGTGTGATCAAACTATAATAGCTGCTGATCAGGTCAAAAATAAAATTTGGAAATTTGAATTTTTACAAGGGGAACCCCTTTGATACTGTGGGAAACATTCAAAGCATTCCTCAGGGGAATGTTTTGTTTTTTTTCAAATAAAGTTTTTATTTGCTTAGTTGAACAAACAGGATAACATTTGTTATTGTACAGGATAATTGAACATACACAGTACGTGAAGTATCAAGAGTAACAGATTAAGGTACAGGTAACGATCCTCAGTGTCTCTATAGATTTTTATTTACAGTACTGAGACGTTAAAACATTTCAATTATTATGGTTCTATTGTCTAAATCAAGTCTACAACTCGTGGTAATTCTTAGTAACCATTTTGTCATCTCAATGTCGGGTCTGTAGAAGTGGGTGTATCCCCTGAATGTAGAAACCGTTTCTAATATTGTGAAAGTCCAATCAGTTGGTTTCTCTCTTGACCATCTAGGACATCTCTATGGGTGCATAGGTGATCTCAAAGTTTAAAGAGGGGATCGGGGTCTTCCCAAATGGGAGCAGTTAGGAATAACCCATGAATATTGGGTGCGTGGTGGGTGGCTGGGCGATGGCACGGTCACATACTGGTGGGAAGGGATCAAAGGAAGGATTATCCCCCTGGGTCATGGGATCCCCTATTGGTCAGTTGATTCTACACAACAAGCTACGTGATGGCGACCCTACGAATAATATCTTGGAATACTAGGGGCCTCAATGATAAAATCAAACGGTCCTTGGTGATGTCCTTTCTTAAACAACACAACCCCCACGTCTGTATTCTGCAAGAGACCCACCTGGTGGGTAAAAAAGCCTTATGCCTCAAAAAGCCATGGGTGGGTAAATACTATCATGCTGCCTACTCCTGTTATGCCAGGGGAGTGGGCATCCTGATACACAAATCAGTAACGTTTGAACTCCTAGATGTCAAACTTGACCCAGGGGGTAGGTACGTTTTGGTACATGCTATAGTGAATACATTGGAAATGCTGATTATTGGTGTATATATCCCACCCCCAGCTAATATGTCCTTGCTTAAAAACCTGGTACCCATAATTGCTTCATATACAACAGACAATGTTTTAATTGCAGGCGATTACAACATGCTTCCAAGTCCAGCCCTGGACAAGCTCACATCAGGCACGGCCACTGACTCACCCCTGTCCAGATGGGCTTCCCTATACGGACTGACGGACGTCTGGAGGTGGAAGCACCCAGGGGTGCGTGCGTTCACCTGCCAGTCTGCGTCATACCGTGCCATGTCCCGCATAGACCTAATGTATGCTAGTGAAGGAATATTGAGGAGGACAAGTAGAATCGAAATGCTGCCGCGAGGCATATCTGACCATGCTCCCATGTTGTGTTGCATCCAGACGTCTACCCCCACCTCAGAGAGGGTGTGGCGTCTGTCCCGGTATTGGATAGCTGACCCCACGATTGACTTCGAAATGTCCACTCTTGTTGCTGAGTACTGGAGGCTGAATGCGCACACTGCATCCTCAGATGCGACATGGGACGCATTTAAGGCATATGTCAGGGGTTGCTATCAATCCTCCATAGCCAGAGCCCGTAGGGACGCTGCTATAACGGTGGAGCAGGCAGAGAGCAAGGCAAGCAACCTGGAGGCCCAGTATACACAGACCCAAAACCCGCTCACCCGCCTTGACATGCAAGCGGCCTACCGCGAGGTGGTTCTGCTGCGCACTGCTAAGGCCAACAAACGCCAACTATCGCAAACCCAGCGGATTTTCGAACAAGGGGAAAAGACTGGCCGCCTGTTGGCCTGGCTGGCAAAGGAACAGAGCTCCTCGGCTACCATAGCTAGGATTAGGGACGACCAGGGGGCAGTGTTGACTGAACCTCGGGCTATTAATGACAGGTTTGCTGCTTATTACAGATCACTATACTCCTCTAGAGCACAATACACACAGACGGACCTGAAGGAGTTTCTTGATAGAATAGACTTCCCCCGCCTCACCGACACTAGCAGATGCAGCCTAGATGAGCCAATAACTGTTGAGAAAGTACAACATGCACTTGGTGGTTTGCAGGCAGGGAAGACTCCGGGAACAGACGGCCTACCGACCGAGTTCTATAAACAATATAGTGAACAGGTATTAACAAGGTTACACAGTGTAATGACCAGGGCGTTGGAGGGAGGCTCCCTCCCCGAATCAATGACTGAGGCGATTATTGTTGTGATTCCCAAGCCTGGCAAGGACCCCGAATACTGCACCTCGTACAGGCCAATTTCTCTACTTAATGTGGATGTTAAGGTACTCACCAAAGTCCTGGCAAATAGGGTCAACAATGTTATCCTTTCTCTCATTCACGAAGACCAATCTGGATTTATGCCCGGTAAGGGCACGGACATCAACCTCCGGAGGCTACATACAGTCCTGGCCGCTACTGACTGTCTCACTCCATCGGATCTAGTGGCCTCGCTAGATGCCGAAAAGGCCTTTGATTCGGTGGAGTGGACATATCTGTGGGAGGTACTAGGCAGGTTTGGCTTCGGGCCTAGCTTTATTTCCTGGATCCAGGCACTGTACAGGTCTCCGAAGGCTAGAATCCGAACAGGAGCTAATATATCTCTACCCTTTTCACTCAGCAGAGGCACGAGACAGGGGTGTCCCCTGTCCCCGGCCCTCTTTGCTCTGGCCATTGAGCCTATGGCTATCCTACTGCGCTCATCTGAAGCGGTGTGTGGGATACCCATTGGCCCAGTCCAGGAAAAGGTCTCCCTCTATGCCGACGATACATTATTGTATCTCAGGAATGATGGGAACTCGCTGGAAGCGGCCCTGGCTATCATTGACGAATTTGGTAGGTATTCAGGAGTATGTGTAAACTGGGACAAATCGGTTCTTTTCCCCCTATCCCCGTCAGGGACCATTCATATTCCGAATGCAACTCTAAAAATGGTCTCTCAATTTAAGTATTTGGGAGTGATTATCCAAAAAGACCCGTCACAATATATCAAATACAACCTTAACCCGGTGGTCTCCTCTCTAGTCGAGAAATGCGCGGCGTGGAAGACACTACCCCTCACCCTAGTTGGCAGGGTCAACCTTGTCAAAATGTCCATTCTCCCTAAGTTCTTATACTTGTTTCGCCAATCACCTACACACATCCCGATATCATTTTTTAGGAAAGTAGATAGCATACTCACTACGTTCCTTAGGCTTGGGGGGACCCCTAGAATAGCAAAAACAACACTACAACTTCCAATATCTCTAGGGGGCCTGGCCCTTCCCTGCCTACTTAAGTACTACTGGGCCGCGATTCTGGTCACGGTGCGATGGTGGCTGGCGGACACACCGGCGAACCCGGCCGCCACGCTAGAAGCAGCGTTACTGGGATCGTATACGGAACTTAGGAACCTGATCCACCGTGGACCTCGGTCCAATGGTAGGATCACAATCCCTATGCGGACGACACTGAAGGTATGGGACACTGTCAAATCTAAACTACAAACGGAGGGTACATGGTCCCCCCACACCCCCCTGTGGGGCAACCCTAGACTGCCCCATTTCGCAACTATCCCGGACCCAGTACTATGGGCCCATTTGGAGATAAAGACCCTAAACGACATAGTGACTGGGCAGGCTGGGCTGGGCAGCAGATACGGGCACATCAGGCTGGGCAGCAGACACGGGCACATCGGGCTGGGCCGCAGGCACGGGCACATCAAGCTGGGTAGCAGGCACGGGCACATCAAGCTGGGCAGCAGGCACGGGCACATCAAGCTGGGCAGCAGGCACGGGCACATCAAGCTGGGCAGCAGGCACGGGCACATCAGAATGGAAGGCAGGCAGCGGGTCATCAGACTGGAAAACTGGCAGCGGATCAGACTGGAAAACTGGCAGCGGATCATCAGACTGGAAAACTGGCAGCGGGTCATCAGACTGGAAACCTGGCAGCGGGTCATCAGACTGGAAAACTGGCAGCGGGTCATCAGACTGGAAAACTGGCAGCGGGTCATCAGACTGGAAAACTGGCAGCAGGACATCAGACTGGGAAGCTGAGACATCAGGCTTGAGGGCTGGAACATCAGGCTGGAAGGCTGGAACATCAGGCTGGAAGGCTGGCATCGGAACATCAGACTGGAAGGCTGGGACATCAGGCTGGAAGGCTAGGACATCAGGCTGGAAGGCTGGAACATCAGGCTGGAGGGCTGACACCAGGACATCAGGCTGGAAGGCTAGTACTGGCTCTTCAGGCTGGATTGCTGGCACCTCCGGCTGGAACTCTGGCGCTTCAGGCTGGGACAGATTAGTGGGTGTGGAGGCAGATTGGGTTACTGGCAGGATCGTTTTGGTTGGGAAGAACTTTCGTTTTTTCTTTGACTTGGTCGCTGAAGCTTTGTAGGTTGGGGGTGCAGCAGACAGGAAAGGAGTGTTGGGATTTGGCAGAGAAGAGGTAGGGAGTTGTATGCAGGATAGGTACAGGGAGAGGAGACCGGATATGAATATTTGGTTGGGAGCAATGTATACTGGGTGGCAACTGAGTTTGGCATGGGTGATGGGGAAACATACATTTGTGGATTTGTAGGCAGCTGAGAAGAGGCAGGGGGGTTAAATGCAGGATAGGTACAGGGAGAAGAGACCGGATATGAATATTTGGTTGGGAGCAGTGTATACTGGGTGGCAACTGGGTTTGGTATGGGTGATGGGGAAACATACATTTGGGTAGGCTGGTGTCTGATGGCAGAAGTGGTTTGTTTGGCTGGGGCTAATTGCATCATGCCAGACCATGCTGAAAGTATGGGTTGTACAAATTGTGAATTCAAGTTTCCCTGTCTAACAAAAGACTGCGCAGACACAATGCATTCAGAAATCACCTGTGGGGAACAGCCAGAGTAGTGCTCAAAAAAGTCGTCGGGATCATCTTCAAAAAGCCATACTAGGGATACAACCTGATTCATATCAAAAGGGGGAGTGAAATCATCACGGCCCTCAGGAATACAGGGCAGGGCCAGCTCGGCACAAATCTGGATCAGGGGCTGCACGTCCTCAAAAAGAAAATGGCCCTGATCAACAAAAGCATGGGCTATACGGTTGCACTCCAGTAGTTGCTCCCTAGTATAGCCACCCAAAGTCTGATAACAAAGATCTCTTTCTTCCAATGCCAGGAGTGAAAGATACAAAATATCTTCCAGCTGCATCTTCCTTGACAAAAGCAAGTGTCCAGACCCAATTCCCAAGTGCAGCCGATCTGTTAGTATGGCTTCAGTATTCTGTTAGGGATGGAGCCTAAACACAGGCATCCAACACAAGTGAACAGATCGATGGGCTGCACTAAAGGAATCAGGCTCCAAAAGGTAGTGATAAAGATATATTTATTAATAATAAAGACACACATAAACACAGCAACCACAAACAAGCAAGAACACAAATAACACTGCAAACCCCCAAGCCCTAATCTAACTAACTAACTATACACTTCAAGGAAATGGAACATATATATATACAAGGCAGGGAGGAGAGACCAAGGGGGAAACAGGAAGCAAGGGAACATCAAGGCAGGAGACAGGGGACGGGTCTCAGGAACCAGGTAAGGGGGACAACATCCAGGACAGGGCAGGAAGCAGATAACGGGTCAGGTTACAGGTACAGGTACAGGTTTCAGGTCCAGGATCAGGTTTCAGACAGGCAAGACAGGGCTACAGAAAGGAATACTGAAGCACTGAACCTCAGTGAAGGACAGGCTTATATACCCAGCAAATCCACAACAGGTGTAGCCTGATTCCTGGCATGTCCATCTGCTGGGAGACCCCCGCTGGTGGCCACCAGAACTGCACCCTTTGATGTTGAAGGAAGTAGTGACACCACCAGGCGATCCAGGTAATAGCACCGTTCCTGACAAGTGATCTGAGCTTGAGACAGGTCAACAGAACATCCCCAAAATTATGGGGGTACACAGCAGCCGGACTTGTCCCGAGGCAGAGCCACAGCTCCTGAGTTTGACTGTAAAATTCACGGTCCAACACAGGACACTTAGGGTGCACAAATGTGAAGGCATTAGTCAATGAAAATGAATAGCAACAGACATAATATGCAGTGTAACAAAGAAGGTAAAAGGCAAAGTGGCAAATACATTCATTCTTTATAGCATAAAGGAGGCCTTCCGCTTTTCAGAAAACCAGGACAATCTAAAGGTCGGGTCGAGGGGACCCTGAGTTTACAGTCATGTTGGAACAGGAAGGGGCCATCCCTAAACTGTTCCCACAAAGTTGGGAGCATGAAATTGTCCAAAATGTCTTGGTATGCTGACACTGTAAGAGTTCCCTTCACTGGAACTAAGGAGACAAGCCCAACCCCTGAAAAAAAATCCACACCATAATCCCTCCCTCCACCAAACGATTTGGACCAGTGCACAAAGCAAGGTCCACAAAGACATGGATGAGCGAGTTTGGGGTGGAGGAACTTGACTAGCCTGCACAGAGTCCTGACCTCAACGCGATAGAACATCTTTGGGATGAGTTAGAGCAGAGACTGCGAACAAGGCCTTCTCGTCCACATCAGTGCCTGACCTCACAAACGCGCTTCTGGAAGAATAGTCAAACATTCCCATAGACACTGCTAAACTTTGTAGACAGCCTTCCCAGAAAAGTTTAAACTATTATAGCTGAAAAGGATGGGCCAGCTCAATATTAAACCCTACAGACTAAGACTAGGGTGCCATTAAAGTTCATGTGCGTGTAAAGGCATGTGTCTCTAAACTATGGTAATATATTGTCGTATACTGGGGAATGTTTATTTTGTGTTAATGTTGTTGAGTAGGAAAATGGATTTTTGGAACTTTAATTGAAGCTAGCACCAAAGGGATGCCAACCTCCATTCCGGGTCGGATGTGATAGGAGAACGCGGGTGGGACTTTAAATGGAGCACACATCAGAAATTTGGTCGTCAAGTGACTATCATAGTTTTATTTTCTGTAGTCCATGATATATTGTGGAACATTTTGGCGTCAACCTCTAACAATGTTCTGGGCATATTGCCTCCATATAATCAATCATGGACCGATAATGTACAACAATTATAGTCAATTATACAATTAGAGGGAGAGCAGAGACACATGGGTAAATATATATGAGATAGTAACAATGGTTGAACCCAGAATGGCCATAACGACCATAAAGACTGTAATACTGCCAATTAGAATGGATAAAAAAACAAAGTCATTAAAATCTTGATATTCCATGCTTGAGATGAAAGGATAATGGCTAAAAGCTCTACGCGTTTCACGGTATTGCAACCGCTCATCAGGAGCATATATCATGGAATAGTTCTAAAAGAAAACAAAATAGGTTCAAATAAGAAAAATAGTTTAAATTTGGTATAATACATTTTTGGAGGCTGTGCATCCAACTCACGTCTGCACCAGTGGGCCGAGCAACACGTAGTCCCAGGCCACAAACAGGCCGCAGCGCCAAGTCCAAGTCTCTGCTCTCCCTCTAATTGTATAATTGACTATAATTGTTGTACATTATCGGTCCATGATTGATTATATGGAGGCAATATGCCCAGAACATTGTTAGAGGTTGACGCCCAAAATGTTCCACAATATATCATGGACTACAGAAAATAAACTATGATAGTCACTTGACGACCAAATTTCTGATGTGTGCTCCATTTAAAGTCCCACCCGCGTTCTCTTTGTGTTAATGTGTTATTGAGGGTCTAACTTGTTTAAATAAATGTCCTTAGCTATATGGCAACTCAATCTACTGAAAGCAAACCTGTAGTAAGCATAAGGTTTATAACATCCTGGTAGATATTAACACTTGGGATACTTTTAGTTATTTTCTAGGGTGCTCACGCTGCACATGTCAGCCTACAGCTGTCAGAAATTTGTCCCATCCTTTTCTATCTTTCCCACTGTGCTACTGGCCCTTTTATATAAAGTTACTTACAATAGCAGAAGACACTAGGTGGACAGACAGAGTTTAACATTTAGAGTCAACATTACTATAGGGTATGACCTTAGGTTTGCAGATCCTAAGCACTCTGGAAGACAACCAAAACTGTATAAAGACAACTCTAGGTGCCATTGTTTAATTTCCTCTGTCATTTGATAAGCTTTATTTTTTATATGTACTATTTAAAGTGGTATTAAACCCCAAACCAAAAATATTATATATTGCAGCTTACTGATCACTAGATGTGGTGGCTGCATTAGCTTTCTTTTCTTTGGTATTTTACCCTCTGTTTTCACTTGATGATCTGGCCTTTGACAATGCTGCTCTCACTAATACAGGAGGCGTGTCAGTCTGGGGGGGGGGGAGGGGGAGGATAGAGTTAAATGTATTACCAGATTTAGATACACTAACAAATTGAAGCCAAGCTCCAGCTCACACTTTAAAATCTGTTACAGCAAAAAACTTTTTTTTTTGTTTTGGGATAAAAGGCTTGCATGGATAAAAAAGCTGATAATTTTAATCACCTCTGTCAATTTTAAGTGGTTTGTCTTATCCATGTAAACTGATACATTCTGCTGGAGGGTTTGTACTGTGAAAAACAGATTTGTGATAATAGAAGAAAGAAAGCCTGAAAAAGGAAATAAAAAATACAGTCATCGCATCTCCAATATAATACATTTTTGCTTTTGGGTTTAATATTGCTTTAAGCCACCAATACTTACACAATTATACTGAGATTACTTTTCTAGAAATCAGTTTCCAGTGTTTGAGCATTTGTTCAGTCATTATTTATCGAATGTCAGGTTTTCCTCACAGGACATACTGTAGCTGCATAGAAACACAATTTGTAGAGGTGAGAGCTGCTACTTGATGGATCCCGGTTGCCCTTTATACATAAGAGGACTGGAGTTCCTTAATTCCTCTGATTAAGATTTCAGAGGGTATTGAATGTCATGTGAATTCACAATTAAGTTATATATCTGTCATTGTAGTTATTTGCAAACAAATCAACCTAGTCTGCACATACACAGCCAATAGGGGACGCTACATGAAAATATACTTTTGGGATTTGATTTAAGAGATGGGTAATGACTAGAGTTGAGCGGAGCTGCCAATAGAGTGACCCAATGGCCGTGAAAGACAGATAACGACCCTGTCCATGCCTGCTGGACCATGAGTGAGCGGTAATATGCACCTTACCGCTGACCGCCCTGTCCAGCGAGGCATGGACATTGCCTTCCACATGCCGGTAGAGAGACGGAATCGCCTTCCGTGAGAAAAAGTGGCGTTTGGGAACCTGCCACTGAGGAACTGCACATTGAACAAACTCACGGAAGGGGGTCGAGTCTACCAACTGAAAAGGCAGCAGTTGAAGTGCTAGCAATTAGCCAAGCTAGCATTCAACCGCTGGGCATGTGGATGGCTGGGAGTATACTTCTTTTGACGGTCCAGCAGCTGGGGCAGGGAAATTTGCCTGCTACAATCGGACGTCGGTGTACTGCAAGTACTTGGTTGTGACACACCTAATTCTACACCTTCAGTCCTCTCAGAGCAGCTTTCAGAGAGGACTGAAGATATAGTGGGGATGGAGATCCCAGCTGATGAGGAGCAAGGAGAGGTCCGCTTTGTTCTTTGGTGTGGGTCTTTAATGTGCGCTTGCCAACGAGCTGCATGGCAGGTCGACATATGTCTGGTCATGCTTGTGGTGCCCAAGCGGCTGATGTTTTGGCCACGCGAGATACGCTTGAGACAAATATTGCAAATAGCAGTGGTGCGATCTGATGTACTCGTCTCAAAAAAGGCCCACACCAAAGAACTTTTGTGATAACGTGCAGAGGCAGCGCCCTGCACAGGTGGAGCTCTGCGGTGTGATTCAGTTGGTGTGCTGGCCTCTAGCTGGCCTCCGGAGGGCATCCTGCCTCGTTGGACATGTGCCGCTGCATCCTCCTCCTCCTCCTCCTCCTCTCTCCTTTCAGGCACCCACGTGGAGTCAGTGACCTCATCATCCCCTCCCTCTTCACCACTAGAGCAAACCTGGCAGTAAGCTGCAGCTGGTGGAACATTACTGCCAGATTGCTGTCCTTCAGCATCCCCTCTCTCTGCGCGCACACTACTGCCTTCCTCAAGCTGGGTATCATCATCCGAGCCTTCAAATCGTTGGGCATCCTCCTGGAGCATGTACCCAACACTGTGCTCAAACAGTTCGGGGGACACCTCAGGAGGACATGGTGGGTCTAGGGAAGGGGTGCCTGATGATGCCATTGAGTACGCGTTGGCAGCTGCTCTGCCAGTACCCTGAGCCTGGGTGAGAGAGGATGAGGAGGATGAGGAGGGCTTGGTCATCCATTCTACCAAGCCTTCGGCATGATGCGGCTCAACATGTCCAGCTGCCGAAAACAAAGACAAGCGTGTCCCATGGCCACGTGCTGATGACGATGCACGACCACGTCCACGACCAGCACTGTTGTCTCTAGAAACAGAGCCTGCTTGCCCTGTGTTCTTGCCTCGGGGCTGTCTGCCTCTCCTTGGCGGTCTTCCAGCCATTGTAGTGGGTAGTGTATATTGTGCTGGAGTCACACAGCGCACACACACTAACTCCTGCAGATGGATGCCTTAGATGACAGCAACAGGGCCCTATGGCAGATAGAGGCTGCCTTAGATGACAAGAACTGGGCTGACACACACACACACTAGCTCCTATGTGTGCTGACACACACACACACTAGCTCCTATGTGTGCTGACACACACACACACACACACTAGCTCCTATGTGTGCTGACACAAACACACTATAGCTCCTATGTGTGCTGACAACACACTATAGCTCCTATGTGTGCTGACAAAAAAATATAGCTCCTATGTGTGCTCACAACACACTATAGCTCCTATGTGTGCCGACACAAACACACTATAGCTCCTATATGTGCTGACAACACACTATAGCTCCTATGTGTGCTGACAACACACTATAGGTCCTATGTGTGCTGACAAACAAATAGAGCTCCTATGTGTGCTTACAACACACTATAGGTCCTATGGGTGCTGACACAAACACACTATAGGTACTATGTGTGCTGACGAAGAAATAGAGCTCCTATGTGTGCTCACAACACACTATAGGTCCTATGGGTGCTGACACAAACACACTATAGGTCCTATGTGTGCTGACAAAAAAATAGAGCTCCTATGTGTGCTCACAACACACTATAGGTCCTATGGGTGCTGACACAAACACACTATAGGTACTATGTGTGCTGATGAAGAAATAGAGCTCCTATGTGTGCTCACAACACACTATAGGTCCTATGGTGCTGACACAAACACACTATAGGTCCTATGTGTGCTGACAAAAAATATAGAGCTCCTATGTGTGCTCACAACACACTATAGGTCCTATGGGTGCTGACACAAACACACTATAGGTACTATGTGTGCTGACGAAGAAATAGAGCTCCTATGTGTGCTCACAACCCACTATAGGTCCTATGGGTGCTGACACAAACACACTATAGGTACTATGTGTGCTGACGAAGAAATAGAGCTCCTATGTGTGCTCACAACACACTATAGGTCCTATGGTGCTGACACAAACACACTATAGGTACTATGTGTGCTGACGAAGAAATAGAGCTCCTATGTGTGCTCACAACACACTATAGGTCCTATGGGTGCTGACACAAACACACTATAGGTACTATGTGTGCTGACGAAGAAATAGAGCTCCTATGTGTGCTCACAACACACTATAGGTCCTATGGGTGCTGACACAAACACACTATAGGTACTATGTGTGCTGACGAAGAAATAGAGCTCCTATGTGTGCTCACAACACACTATAGGTCCTATGGGTGCTGACACAAACACACTATAGGTACTAAGTGTGATGACGAAGAAATAGAGCTCCTATGTGTGCTCACAACACACTATAGGTCCTATGGGTGCTGACACAAACACACTATAGGTACTATGTGTTCTGACGAAGAAATAGAGCTCCTATGTGTGCTCACAACACACTATAGGTCCTATGGGTGCTGACACAGACACACTATAGGTCCTATGTGTGCTGACAAAAAAAATAGAGCTCCTATGTGTGCTCACAACACACTATAGGTCCTATGGGTGCTGACACAAACACACTATAGGTACTATGTGTGCTGACGAAGAAATAGAGCTCCTATGTGTGCTCACAACACACTATAGGTCCTATGGGTGCAGACACAAACACACTATAGGTCCTATGTGTGCTGACAAAAAAATAGAGCTTCTATGTGTGCTCACAACACACTATAGGTCCTATGGGTGCTGACACAAACACACTATAGGTCCTATGTGTGCTGACAAAAAAATAGAGCTCCTATGTGTGCTCACAACACACTATAGGTCCTATGGGTGCTGACACAAACACACTATAGGTCCTATGTGTGCTGACAAAAAATAGAGCTCCTATGTGTGCTCACAACACACTATAGGTCCTAGGGGTGCTGACACAAACACACAATAGGTCCTATGTGTGCTGACAAACACACACACTAGCTCCTATGTGTGCTGACACAAACACAATATGGCTCCTATAAATCCCTGCCTGGGACAGAAGGTTGGGACAGAAGTAGGGATGAGCCGAACACCCCCGGGTTCGGTTCGAACCAGAACCTTCGAACGGACCGAAAGTTCGCGCGAATTTTCGAACCCTATACGTTATAATGGACGCGAACGTTCGAAATCAAAAGTGCTAATTACAACGGCCAATATGCATGTTAATGTCATAAAACAGGTTTGGGGACCCGGGTCCTGCCCCAGGGGACATATATCAATGCAAAAAGAACTTTTAAAAACTAACGTTTTTTCGGGAGCAGTCATTTTAATGATGCATAAAGTGAAAAAAAAAAAGTGACATTTTCCTTTAAATATGGTACCTGGGGGGTGTCCAAAGTATGCCTGTGAAGTGGCATGTGTTTCCCGTGTTTAGAACTGTCCTTGCACAAAATGACATTTGTAAAGGAAAAAAAGAAGCCATTTAAAACCACTTGCGGCTTTAGGTTTGATCTTAAGTAGAATCTGAACAGGTACATTATGAAGTGTAGCTCCATCCCAAAAAAATCTATTTTTAAGCTTTTTGGAGAACATAGGGAGGGGTTATCACCCCTGTAACATTTGCTGTCTTTGCACATCTGTTCAGAACATGTCACCTCACTTTCCGTCCCAATGACAAATGTTTTTGGAAAAGTGGGGTTTTAATTGAAACAAGGATTGGTGATAAAGTATCAGTAGAGAGGAGATACCTTTTTCCCAAATTAAATCTAACAGGATAGAATTTCCCTTCCTAGGGGTAGATTTCCTCTCACTTCCTGTTTTCTCTTTCCATTTGCAAGTAGGAGTCGTTTGTAAGTTGGATGTTTGAAAGTAGGGGCCTGGCGTATATACTCTGCAGAAATTTGCCCTATTAGATGTTGGTGTAGCCACAAGACTGGTGGGCACAGGAATGGGCCCTGCTGTGAGTTAATAGATCAAGATTTGTAATTGCATGCACCTGTTGAACAGGGCAGAAAAATTGGGGGTGGTGGTGGTGGTGGTGGTGGTGGACGGTTTTGCCACAAGACTGTAAGCTCTCACAGTTACTCTTGGTGGGCGCAGGAATGGGCCCTGCTGTGAGTTATTAGATCAAGATTTGTAATTGCAAGCACCTGATGAACAGGGCAGAAAAATTGGGCCTTTGGCGGTGGTGGTGGACGGTGTTGCCACAAGACTGTAGGCCCTCATAGTTACTCTTGGTGGGCGCAGGAATGGGCCCTGCTGTGAACTATTAGATCAAGATTTGTAATTACCCGCCCCTGTTAAACAGGGGCTGAAAAATTGTGCCTTAGGCACTGGTGCTGGTGCCACAACACTGCAACCCCTCACAGAGACTGTACTTGGAGCACAGCAGTCACACGTGTTGCGAAGCATTTTTTTAAAAAATTGTAAGTACACGCCCCTGTTAAACAGGGGCTGAAAAATTGTGCCTTAGGCACTGGTGCTGGTGCCACAACACTGCAACCCGGCCCTCACAGATACTGTACTTGGAGCACAGCAGTCACACGTGTTGCGAAGCATTTTTTTTTAAAAATTGTAAGTACACGCCCCTGTTAAACAGGGGCTGAAAAATTGTGCCTTAGGCACTGGTGCTGGTGCCACAACACTGCAACACGGCCCTCACAGAGACTGTACTTGGAGCACAGCAGTCACACGTGTTGCGAAGCATTTTTTTTAAAAAAATTGTAAGTACACGCCCCTGTTAAACAGGGGCTGAAAAATTGTGCCTTAGGCACTGGTGCTGGTGCCACAACACTGCAACACGGCCCTCACAGAGACTGTACTTGGAGCACAGCAGTCACACGTGTTGCGAAGCATTTTTTTTAAAAAATTGTAAGTACACGCCCCTGTTAAACAGGGGCTGAAAAATTGTGCCTTAGGCACTGGTGCTGGTGCCACAACACTGCAACACGGCCCTCACAGAGACTGTACTTGGAGCACAGCAGTCACTCGTGTTGCGAAGCATTTTTTTAAAAAATTGTAAGTACACGCCCCTGTTAAACAGGGGCTGAAAAATTGTGCCTTAGGCACTGGTGCTGGTGCCACAACACTGCAACACGGCCCTCACAGAGACTGTACTTGGAGCACAGCAGTCACACGTGTTGCGAAGCATTTTTTTAAAAAATTGTAAGTACACGCCCCTGTTAAACAGGGGCTGAAAAATTGTGCCTTAGGCACTGGTGCTGTGGCATGGATCATTGAGGAGGAGGAAGAGGATAGTCAGTGAACATAAGAGGACAGTCACTCAGCATCAGCATAGGCAGTCTTGAAGGGATGTGACATTAAAAATTATTCGGTTATATCCGCCTCAGGTGCCTGGTAGCTGGTGGTGATCCAAGACTGATTCATTTTGATGAATGTCAGTCGATCAACCGAGGCGGTGGACAGGCGCACCCTATGATCAGTCACAAATCCTCCAGCAGCACTGAATGTGCGTTCGGAAAGAACGCTGGAGGCAGGACAGGCCAGTAGCTCAATTGCATACTGTGCAAGCTCTGGCCAGTGATCCATCCTCAGGACCCAGTAAGCCAGAGGATTTTCGGTGGGAAAGGTGTCCAAGTCTGACCTTGCCCCAAGGTATTCCTGCACCATGTATATCAGACGCTGGCGATGGTTGCTGGAACCGATCATACCTTGGGGCTGCGGACTAAAAAATTGTCTGAACGCATCGGTCAGACGTCCACCTTCCCCACCGCTCCTTCTGCCACTGACCGAAGCCTCAGCAACTCGTCGCCCAGGACCAGGAGTTTGTAGCCTCCCAGTTTCTGGGAACGCGTTGCACAGACCTTTCTGCAAGGCCTCCCTGAGATGTCTCATCCTCTGCTCCCTCTGCGACGGCAAGATAAGGTCCGCAACCTTACCCTTGTACCGCGGATCAAGGAGAGTGGCCAGCCAGTAATGGTCCCTCTCCTTGATCCGAAGAACACGAGGATCCTTCCGCAGGCTTTGCAGGATCAGGGAGGCCATGCAGCGTAGGTTAGCTGAGGCATTCGGTCCGGAGTCTTCTGGGTCACTGAGGATGACATGATCGCCAGCCACCTCCTCCCAGCCACGTACAAGTCCACTGGCTTGTTGGGACTGTACATCATCCCTAAAAGACTGCTGCTGCTGATGCTGAGTGCCAGGCTCCACCTCCATGCTCACACATCCTCCTCCTCCTCCTCCTCCTCCTCCTCCTCCTCATCCTCTTCCTGTGTGATGGGTGGGACAGAAGGAACACTGTCCGGATAAAGGGGGCCTTGAGAGGCAAGGAAGTCCTCCTCTTCCTGCCTCTGTTCTGCCTCAAGTGCCCTGTCCATTATCCCACGCAGCGTATGCTCCAACAGGTGGACAAGAGGGACAGTGTCACTGATGCATGCACTGTCACTGCTCACCATCCTCGTGGCCTCCTCAAATGGTGAGAGGACAGTGCATGCATCCCTGATCATGCTCCACTGACGTGGGGAAAAAAAACCAAGCTCCCCTGACCCTGTCCTGGTGCCGTAGTCGCAAAGGTACTCATTGATGGCCCTCTGCTGCGTGTGCAGTCGCTGCAGCATGGCCAACGTTGAGTTCCACCTGGTGGGCATGTCAGATATTAGGCGGTTCTTGGGCAGGTTCAGCTCCTTTTGCAGCTCAGTCAGCCGAGCACTGGCATTATAAGATCGGCGGAAATGCACACAGACTTTCCTGGCCTGCCTCAGGACATCCTGTAAGCCTGGGAACCTGCCCAAGAACCGCTGCACCACCAGGTTGAGGACGTGAGCCATGCAGGGCACATGGGTGAGCTGCCCCTGTCGCAGGGCGGAGAGGAGGTTGGTGCCATTGTCAGAAACGACCATTCCTGGCTTAAGCTGACGTGGCGTCAACCACCTCTCGGCCTGCCCCTGCAGAGCTGCCAGAACCTCTGGCCCAGTGTGGCTCCTGTCCCCCAAACACACCAGCGCAAGCACGGCATGGCATCTTTTTGCCTGCGTACTTGCGTAGCCCCTTGTACGCCTACGGAGCACCGCTGGTTCCAAGGACAGAGCACTGGAGGAAGAAGAAGAGGAGGGGGTGGAGGAGAGAGGTGTGTCACAACCAGTAGCAGTAGTCGCGTTTTGGAGGCGTGGTGGCGGAACAACCTCCAACACTACTGCACCTTGTCCTGCATCCCTCCCAGCTGCCAATAGAGTGACCCAATGGGCCGTGAAAGAAAGGTACCGTCCCTGTCCATGCCTGCTGGACCATGAGTCAGCGGTAATATGCACCTTACCGCTGACCGCCCTGTCCAGCGAGGCATGGACATTGCCCTCCACATGCCGGTAGAGAGACGGAATCGCCTTCCGCGAGAAAAAGTGGCGTTTGGGAACCTGCCACTGAGGAACCGCACATTGAACAAACTCACGGAAGGGGGCCGAGTCTACCAACTGAAAAGGCAGCAGTTGAAGTGCTAGCAATTTAGCAAGGCTAGCATTCAACCGCTGGGCATGTGGATGGCTGGGAGTGTACTTCTTTCTACGGTCCAGCAGCTGGGGCAGGGAAATTTGCCTGCTGCATTCGGACGTCGGTGTACTGCAAGTACTTGGTTGTGACACACCGAATTCTACACCTTCAGTCCTCTCAGAGCAGCTTTCAGAGAGGACTGAAGGTGTAGTGGGGATGGAGATCCCAGCTGAGGAGGAGCAAGGAGAGGTCCGCTTAGTTCTTTGGTGTGGGTCTTTTATGTGTGCCTGCCAACGAGCTGCATGGCAGGTCGCCATATGTCTGGTCATGCTTGTCGTGCCCAAGCGGCTGATGTTTTGGCCACGCGAGATACGCTTGAGACAAATATTGCAAATAGCAGTGGTGCGATCTGCTGCACTCGTCTCAAAAAAGGCCCACACCAAAGAACTTTTCTGATAACGTGCAGAGGCAGCGCCCTGCACAGGCGGAGCTCTGCGGTGTTGTACAGTTGCTGTGCTGGCCTCTACCTGGCCTCCAGGGGGCATCCTGCCTCGTTGGACATGTGACGCCGCATCCTCCTCCTCCTCGTCCTCCTCCTCATCCTCTCTCCCTTGAGGCACCCACGTGGAGTCAGTGACCTCATCATCCCCTCCCTCTTCACCACTAGAGCAAACCTGGCAGTAAGCTGCAGCTGGTGGAACTGTACTGCCAGATTCCTCAAGCTGGGTATCGTCATCCGAGCCTTCGAATCGTTGGGCATCCTCCTGGAGCATGTACCCAACACTGTGCTCAAAGAGTTCGGGGGACTCCTCAGGAGGACATGGTGGGTCTAGGGAAGGGGTGGCTGATGATGCTCTGTCAGTACCCTGAGCCTGGGTGAGAGAGGATGAGGAGGATGAGGAGGGCTTGGTCATCCATTCTACCAAGCCTTCAGCATGATGCGGCTCCACATGTCCAGCTGCCGAAAACAAAGACGCGCGTGTCCCATGGCCACGTGCTGATGACGATGCACGACCACGTCCACGTCCACGGCCACGTCCACTAGAAACAGAGCCTGCCTGCCCTGTGTTCTTGGCTCTGCACGCTCTGCCTCCCCTTGGCGGTCTTCCAGCCATTGTAGTCGGTAGTCCTGTGGGTGCTGCTGAGAAGAAAATATAGGAGCTCTGTGTGATGCCACTAACACACTAGAAGTCCTATAGGTGCTTCTGCAAAGAAAATATAGGAGCTCTGTGTGATGCCACTAACACACTAGAAGTCCTGTGGGTGCTGCTGAGAAGAAAATATAGGAGCTCTGTGTGATGCCACTAACACACTAGAAGTCCTATGGGTGCTTCTGCAAAGAAAATATAGGAGCTCTGTGTGATGCCACTAACACACTAGAAGTCCTGTGGGTGCTGCTGAGAAGAAAATATAGGAGCTCTGTGTGATGCCACTAACACACTAGAAGTCCTATGGGTGCTTCTGCAAAGAAAATATAGGAGCTCTGTGTGATGCCACTAACACACTAGAAGTCCTGTGGGTGCTGCTGAAAGAAAATATAGGCGCTCTGTGTGATGCCACTAACACACTAGAAGTCCTATGGGTGCTTCTGCAAAGAAAATATAGGAGCTCTGTGTGATGCCACTAACACACTAGAAGTCCTGTGGGTGCTTCTGCAAAGAAAATAGAGGAGCTCTGTGTGATGCCACTAACACACTAGAAGTCCTATGGGTGCTTCTGCAAAGAAAAAATAGGAGCTCTGTGTGATGCCACTAACACACTAGAAGTCCTGTGGGTGCTTCTGCAAAGAAAATATAGGAGCTCTGTGTGATGCCACTAACACACTAGAAGTCCTATGGGTGCTTCTGCAAAGAAAAATATAGGAGCTCTGTGTGATGCCACTAACACACTAGAAGTCCTGTGGGTGCTTCTGCAAAGAAAATAGAGGAGCTCTGTGTGATGCCACTAACACACTAGAAGTCCTGTGGGTGCTGCTGAGAAGAAAATATATGAGCTCTGTGTGATGCCACTCACACACTAGAAGTCCTATGGGTGCTTCTGCAAAGAAAAATATAGGAGCTCTGTGTGATGCCACTAACACACTAGAAGTCCTGTGGGTGCTGCTGAGAAGCAAATATAGGAGCTCTGTGTGATGCCACTAACACACTTGAAGTCCTATGGGTGCTTCTGCAAAGAAAATAGAGGAGCTCTGTGTGATGCCACTAACACACTAGAAGTCCTGTGGGTGCTTCTGCAAAGAAAATAGAGGAGCTCTGTGTGATGCCACTAACACACTAGAAGTCCTGTGGGTGCTGCTGAGAAGAAAATATAGGAGCTCTGTGTGATGCCACTAACACACTAGAAGTCCTATGGGTGCTTCTGCAAAGAAAAAATAGGAGCTCTGTGTGATGCCACTAACACACTAGAAGTCCTGTGGGTGCTGCTGCTGAGAAGAAAATATAGGAGCTCTGTGTGATGCCACTAACACACTAGAAGTCCTATGGGTGCTTCTGCAAAGAAAATAGAGGAGCTCTGTGTGATGCCACTAACACACTAGAAGTCCAAAGAAAATAGAGGAGCTCTGTGGATGCCACTAACACACTAGCTATGGGTGCTTCTGCAAAGAAAATATAGGAGCTCTGTGTGATGCCACTAACACACTAGAAGTCCTATGGGTGCTTCTGCAAAGAAAATATAGGAGCTCTGTGTGATGCCACTAACACACTAGAAGTCCTGTGGGTGCTTCTGCAAAGAAAATATAGGAGCTCTGTGTGATGCCACTAACACACTAGAAGTCCTATGGGTGCTTCTGCAAAGAAAATATAGGAGCTCTGTGTGATGCCACTAACACACTAGAAGTCCTGTGGGTGCTTCTGCAGAAGAAAATATAGGAGCTCTGTGTGATGCCACTAACACACTAGAAGTCCTGTGGGTGCTTCTGCAAAGAAAATAGAGGAGCTCTGTGTGATGCCACTAACACACTAGAAGTCCTATAGGTGCTTCTGCAAAGAAAATAGAGGAGCTCTGTGTGATGCCACTAACACACTAGAAGTCCTGTGGGTGCTGCTGAGAAGAAAATATAGGAGCTCTGTGTGATGCCACTAACACACTAGAAGTCCTATGGGTGCTTCTGCAAAGAAAATAGAGGAGCTCTGTGTGATGCCACTAACACACTAGAAGTCCTGTGGGTGCTTCTGCAAAGAAAATAGAGGAGCTCTGTGTGATGCCACTAACACACTAGAAGTCCTGTGGGTGCTTCTGCAAAGAAAATAGAGGAGCTCTGTGTGATGCCACTAACACACTACAAGTCCTGTGGGTGCTGCTGAGAAGAAATATAGGAGCTCTGTGTGATGCCACTAACACACTAGAAGTCCTGTGGGTGCTTCTGCAAAGAAAATAGAGGAGCTCTGTGTGTGATGGGACTAACACACTTCAAGTCCTATAGGTGCTTCTGGGAAGAAAATATAGCTCTGTGTGTGTGATGGGACTAAGACACTTCAAGTCCTATAGGTGCTTCTGGGAAGAAAATATTGCTCTGTGTGTGTGATGGGACTAACACACTTCAAGTCCTATAGGTGCTTCTGGGAAGAAAATATAGCTCTGTGTGTGTGATGGGACTAACACACTTCAAGTCCTATAGGTGCTTCTGGGAAGAAAATATAGCTCTGTGTGTGTAATGGGACTAACACACTTCAAGTCCTATAGGTGCTTCTGGGAAGAAAATATAGCTCTGTGTGTGTAATGGGACTAACACACTTCAAGTCCTATAGGTGCTTCTGGGAAGAAAATATAGCTCTGTGTGTGTAATGGGACTAACACACTTCAAGTCCTATAGGTGCTTCTGGGAAGAAAATATAGCTCTGTGTGTGTAATGGGACTAACACACTTCAAGTCCTATAGGTGCTTCTGGGAACAAAATATAGGAGCTCTGTGTGTAATGGGACTAACACACTTCAAGTCCTATAGGTGCTTCTGGGAACAAAATATAGGAGCTCTGTGTGTGTAATGGGACTAACACACTTCAAGTCCTATAGGTGCTTCTGGGAAGAAAATATAGCTCTGTGTGTAATGGGACTAACACACTTCAAGTCCTATAGGTGCTTCTGGGAACAAAATATAGCTCTGTGTGTAATGGGACTAACACACTCAAGTCCTATAGGTGCTTCTGGTAACAAAATATAGGAGCTCTGTGTGATGGACTAACACACTTCAAGTCCTATAGGTGCTTCTGGGAAGAAAATATAGCTCTGTGTGTGTAATGGGACTAACACACTTCAAGTCCTATAGGTGCTTCTGGGAACAAAATATAGCTCTTTGTGTGTAATGGGACTAACACACTTCAAGTCCTATAGGTGCTTCTGGGAAGAAAATATAGCTCTGTGTGTGTGATGGGACTAACACACTTCAAGTCCTATAGGTGCTTCTGGGAAGAAAATATAGCTCTGTGTGTGTGATGGGACTAACACACTTCAAGTCCTATAGGTGCTTCTGGGAAGAAAATATATAGCTCTGTGTGTGTAATGGGACTAACACACTTCAAGTCCTATAGGTGCTTCTGGGAAGAAAATATAGCTCTGTGTGTGTGATGGGACTAACACACTTCAAGTCCTATAGGTGCTTCTGGGAAAAAAAATATAGCTCTGTGTGTGTGATGGGACTAACACACTTCAAGTCCTATAGGTGCTTCTGGGAAGAAAATATAGCTCTGTGTGTGTGATGGGACTAACACACTTCAAGTCCTATAGGTGCTTCTGGGAAGAAAATATAGCTCTGTGTGTGTAATGGGACTAACACACTTCAAGTCCTATAGGTGCTTCTGGGAAGAAAATATAGCTCTGTGTGTGTAATGGGACTAACACACTTCAAGTCCTATAGGTGCTTCTGGGAACAAAATATAGCTCTTTGTGTGTAATGGGACTAACACACTTCAAGTCCTATAGGTGCTTCTGGGAAGAAAATATAGCTCTGTGTGTGTGATGGGACTAACACACTTCAAGTCCTATAGGTGCTTCTGGGAAGAAAAAATATAGCTCTGTGTGTGTGATGGGACTAACACACTTCAAGTCCTATAGGTGCTTCTGGGAACAAAATATAGCTCTGTGTGTGTAATGGGACTAACACACTTCAAGTCCTATAGGTGCTTCTGGGAAGAAAATATAGCTCTGTGTGTGTGATGGGACTAACACACTTCAAGTCCTATAGGTGCTTCTGGGAAGAAAATATAGCTCTGTGTGTGTAATGGGACTAACACACTTCAAGTCCTATAGGTGCTTCTGGGAAGAAAATATAGCTCTGTGTGTGTGATGGGACTAACACACTTCAAGTCCTATAGGTGCTTCTGGGAAGAAAATATAGCTCTGTGTGTGTAATGGGACTAACACACTTCAAGTCCTATAGGTGCTTCTGGGAAGAAAATATAGCTCTGTGTGTGTAATGGGACTAACACACTTCAAGTCCTATAGGTGTTTCTGGGAAGAAAATATAGCTCTGTGTGTGTAATGGGACTAACACACTTCAAGTCCTATAGGTGCTTCTGGGAAGAAAATATAGCTCTGTGTGTGTAATGGGACTAACACACTTCAAGTCCTATAGGTGCTTCTGGGAAGAAAATATAGCTCTGTGTGTGTGATGGGACTAACACACTTCAAGTCCTATAGGTGCTTCTGGGAACAAAATATAGCTCTGTGTGTGTAATGGGACTAACACACTTCAAGTCCTATAGGTGCCTCTGGGAAAAAATATAGGAGCTCTGCCTGCCTGCCACGAACACACTACAAGTCCTATAGGTGCTTCTGGTAACAAAATATAGGAGCTCTGCCTGCCTGCCACTAACACCCTACAAGTCCTATAGGTGCTTCTGGTAACAAAATATAGGAGCTCTGCCTGCCTGTCACTAACACACTACAAGTCCTATAGGTGCTTCTGGTAACAAAATATAGGAGCTCTGCCTGCCTGCCACTAACACACTACAAGTCCTATAGGTGCTTCTGGTAACAAAATATAGGAGCTCTGCCTGCCTGTCACTAACACACTACAAGTCCTATAGGTGCTTCTGGTAACAAAATATAGGAGCTCTGCCTGCCTGCCACTAACACACTACAAGTCCTATAGGTGCTTCTGGTAACAAAATATAGGAGCTCTGCCTGCCTGTCACTAACACACTACAAGTCCTATAGGTGCTTCTGGTAACAAAATATAGGAGCTCTGCCTGCCTGCCACTAACACACTACAAGTCCTATAGGTGCTTCTGGTAACAAAATATAGGAGCTCTGCCTGCCTGCCACGAACACACTACAAGTCCTATAGGTGCTTCTGGTAACAAAATATAGGAGCTCTGCCTGCCTGCCACGAGCACACTACAAGCCCCTCTTTGTCAATCAATCTTTGTAACTGAATCTATCTAACTCAATCTCTGCAAGTGAATCTCTCTCTCTATCTATCTAAATGCAGCAGAGTGTCACAGAAACAGCCTGCTCAATCTGCGCCGGAACAGCATGTGACCGGCGCAGACGGCGTGGCGGCGTTTTATAGGGGGGGGCGTGTACTACAGCCCCTGAGCTGTAATTGGCTACAGGCGTCCTGGGCGTGGCCAAGCTGGAGACCTGAGCGGACGTGTGTGATCGGAGCTCCGCATCCACCGATTGATTTTATCCTTCTGTACCGGGACTACTCCCACATATCCCCCTGCCTTAGACCCAGCACACCTCCGGGGCATGTGGAAGGGGAAAACCGGGTCCGGGAGACGCACCATCTCAACCCCCAAGGCCTCCCCGCGGGACCGCCAGCCTGCCACGTGTAGAGCCAATATGGCGACGCAGACCGCCTCAGGTGACCCAGCTACCCTGGAAGAAGACCACTTCACGGCCCTTATGCAGGCCATTACTAGCTGCAAAACAACCCTGACCGAAAAAATAGACCTCCTGCAGATAGACTTCGGTCTCCTCAGGCGGGACATGGATAAAATCCGCGACAGGCTGGGGGAGGCAGAGCGGAGAGTGGGGGAATCGGAGGACACGGTAAGAGAACACAGGGCCTCCATACACACCCTGCAGTCCAGAATGCGGTACCTGGAATCCCGTGCAGAGGACAGTGAGAACCGCAGCAGGCGCAACAATTTGAGGGTGGTGGGCCTGCCGGAGGGTGCGGAGGGCCAAGACCCCACAGCCTTCACTGAACACCTCCTCCAGTCACTTCTACCAGGGGCGCAATTTTCCCAGCAATTTGTCGTGGAGAGGGCGCACAGGATGCCGGCGGTGAGAGGCCCACAAGGTTCACCCCCCCGCACGTTTATATTCCGCCTTCTAAACTTTAGAGACCGGGACCTTGCCCTGAGGGAAGCCAGGAAGGTGGAAGAGCTCCGGTTCAACAATGTGAAACTAATGCTGTTCCCGGATTACTCTGCTGAAACCCAGAGATTGAGGAGAACATTCGACCACGTAAAAGCCCAGCTGCGGGCAAAAGGTATGAAATATAGCATGCTATTTCCTGCACGCCTGCGAGTGGTAGATGGGGAATCCACAAAATATTTCACCTCACCGGAGGATGCGTCCCAGTGGGTTGAGAGCCTGCCCAGAGCAAGGTAAATTCCTTCACTTTGACTTTCTGCATGTAAATTTTACAAAATGACCACTGCCCGCGCCATCTCCCCTAGATGTCACAGACTTGCCAAGGTGCCTAATTACCCGCTTACAAACCCCTGACCCACGGGGGGCTGATTGCCGGACAACTTGGCTTCCCTGCCACCCCAGTGTCAGATGCAGGACTTGTCTACAAATGCCCCCTCCCCCGTACTCTTTGTGCACCATGCTGTCTTATGACCGAGGCAAGGGGAGGTGGGAAACTTACTTGTTATGTTATGGCCTGGGTGAGGATTATGGCAGCTATTGCAGAGCACTGGTCATGGCACCGGTGAAACCAACAATGTGAACAGCAATGGCAGGTCTGCATTGAAAGGCACGATATGCTACTCAGAATGACATTACACCCTGTTCAGTGAACTCATTGCCGCACTTATCGGATGTTTGATTGAGCCTCTCATACTCCCCTTCCGGAACTCGTTGTGCCCTTTCTTTTGTACTCTCACCCTGTTCTTCGTGTTTTTTTTTTTTTTTTGTTTTTGTTTTGCATCCAACGCACCGTTTTTTCCGTGAAGGACCACCGGCAGGAGAATGATCAGACTGGCCATGTGATTCGGGACTACCGAGCTGCCAACGGAGGTGACCCGAGCATTCAAAGGGACTTACCTTCAGGTGGGGGGGAATGTGGTAACTGTGACGGGGGGGGGGGGGGAGCGGGCAGGCAAATACATGTGGTTGCGGGTTGAAGGGTTCTGAAAAAACACACCAACCTGATATGATCTGGGAGTGGATGAGGTTTCCCCGTCCCTCCCTGGGGAAGGGGGTGAATAAGTGACATGTTGTGGTTATGTGGGACTGTTTTTTTTTTCTTCTCTATTTTTTGATGTGGGAGGGAGGACATGTTATATGTTCCCGATACATGTTTGTTGCCTTTTTTTTTTTTTTTTCTAATAATGCTCGTGGGTGCGGACCCGACGATTGCACGGTTTAAGGTACAAGGTCTCGGTTCATAGCTTGGGTGCGGCCCCATAGGAGACTTTCCTAGTCAGAGTTAGGGGTTAACGGTTTGGGGGTAAAACACTCCATGGGGTTCCCTTTTATCCATGGCTGTGGGGGGGGGGGGGGATGGGATACTGGCTGTGTTACTAGCCTTGGTTATACCTTCTGTAAGGTTGATGTTTCTCTCTTTACATTTTTCAGGCCTCGCCTTCTTTCTATTTTTTGTTTACTTCTTTCTCTCTTTCTCTTCGCCATCTTTCTTTCCTCTTTTGTGTCTCAATGCAGTGGTCTTCCCAAATGGGAGCAGTTAGGAATAACCCATGAATATTGGGTGCGTGGTGGGTGACTGGGCGATGGCACGGTCACATACTGGTGGGAAGGGATCAAAGGAAGGATTACCCCCCTGGGTCATGGGATCCCCTATTGGTCAGTTGATTCTACACAACAAGCTACGTGATGGCGACCCTACGAATAATATCTTGGAATACTAGGGGCCTCAATGATAAAATCAAACGGTCCTTGGTGATGTCCTTTCTTAAACAACACAACCCCCACGTCTGTATTCTGCAAGAGACCCACCTGGTGGGTAAAAAAGCCTTATGCCTCAAAAAGCCATCGGTGGGTAAATATTATCATGCTGCCTACTCCTGTTATGCCAGGGGAGTGGGCATCCTGATACACAAATCACGTAACGTTTGAACTCCTAGATGTCAAACTTGACCCAGGGGGTAGGTACGTTTTGGTACATGCTATAGTGAATACATTGGAAATGCTGATTATTGGTGTCTATATCCCACCCCCAGCTAATATGTCCTTGCTTAAAAACCTGGTACCCATAATTGCTTCATATACAACAGACAATGTTTTAATTGCAGGCGATTACAACATGCTTCCAAGTCCAGCCCTGGACAAGCTCACATCAGGCACGGCCACTGACTCACCCCTGTCCAGATGGGCTTCCCTATACGGACTGACGGACGTCTGGAGGTGGAAGCACCCAGGGGTGCGTGCGTTCACCTGCCAGTCTGCGTCATACCGTGCCATGTCCCGCATAGACCTAATGTATGCTAGTGAAGGAATATTGAGGAGGACAAGTAGAATCGAAATGCTGCCGCGAGGCATATCTGACCATGCTCCCATGTTGTGTTGCATCCAGACGTCTACCCCCACCTCAGAGAGGGTGTGGCGTCTGTCCCGGTATTGGATAGCTGACCCCACGATTGACTTCGAAATGTCCACTCTTGTTGCTGAGTACTGGAGGCTGAATGCGCACACTGCATCCTCAGATGCGACATGGGACGCATTTAAGGCATATGTCAGGGGTTGCTATCAATCCTCCATAGCCAGAGCCCGTAGGGACGCTGCTATAACGGTGGAGCAGGCAGAGAGCAAGGCAAGCAACCTGGAGGCCCAGTATACACAGACCCAAAACCCGCTCACCCGCCTTGACATGCAAGCGGCCTACCGCGAGGTGGTTCTGCTGCGCACTGCTAAGGCCAACAAACGCCAACTATCGCAAACCCAGCGGATTTTCGAACAAGGGGAAAAGACTGGCCGCCTGTTGGCCTGGCTGGCAAAGGAACAGAGCTCCTCGGCTACCATAGCTAGGATTAGGGACGACCAGGGGGCAGTGTTGACTGAACCTCGGGCTATTAATGACAGGTTTGCTGCTTATTACAGATCACTATACTCCTCTAGAGCACAATACACACAGACGGACCTGAAGGAGTTTCTTGATAGAATAGACTTCCCCCGCCTCACCGACACTAGCAGATGCAGCCTAGATGAGCCAATAACTGTTGAGGAAGTACAACATGCACTTGGTGGTTTGCAGGCAGGGAAGACTCCGGGAACAGACGGCCTACCGACCGAGTTCTATAAACAATATAGTGAACAGGTATTAACAAGGTTACACAGTGTAATGACCAGGGCGTTGGAGGGAGGCTCCCTCCCCGAATCAATGACTGAGGCGATTATCGTTGTGATTCCCAAGCCTGGCAAGGACCCCGAATACTGCACCTCGTACAGGCCAATTTCTCTACTTAATGTGGATGTTAAGGTACTCACCAAAGTCCTGGCAAATAGGGTCAACAATGTTATCCTTTCTCTCATTCACGAAGACCAATCTGGATTTATGCCCGGTAAGGGCACGGACATCAACCTCCGGAGGCTACATACAGTCCTGGCCGCTACTGACTGTCTCACTCCATCGGATCTAGTGGCCTCGCTAGATGCCGAAAAGGCCTTTGATTCGGTGGAGTGGACATATCTGTGGGAGGTACTAGGCAGGTTTGGCTTCGGGCCTAGCTTTATTTCCTGGATCCAGGCACTGTACAGGTCTCCGAAGGCTAGAATCCGAACAGGAGCTAATATATCTCTACCCTTTTCACTCAGCAGAGGCACGAGACAGGGGTGTCCCCTGTCCCCGGCCCTCTTTGCTCTGGCCATTGAGCCTATGGCTATCCTACTGCGCTCATCTGAAGCGGTGTGTGGGATACCCATTGGCCCAGTCCAGGAAAAGGTCTCCCTCTATGCCGACGATACATTATTGTATCTCAGGAATGATGGGAACTCGCTGGAAGCGGCCCTGGCTATCATTGACGAATTTGGTAGGTATTCAGGAGTATGTGTAAACTGGGACAAATCGGTTCTTTTCCCCCTATCCCCGTCAGGGACCATTCATATTCCGAATGCAACTCTAAAAATGGTCTCTCAATTTAAGTATTTGGGAGTGATTATCCAAAAAGACCCGTCACAATATATCAAATACAACCTTAACCCGGTGGTCTCCTCTCTAGTCGAGAAATGCGCGGCGTGGAAGACACTACCCCTCACCCTAGTTGGCAGGGTCAACCTTGTCAAAATGTCCATTCTCCCTAAGTTCTTATACTTGTTTCGCCAATCACCTACACACATCCCGATATCATTTTTTAGGAAAGTAGATAGCATACTCACTACGTTCCTTTGGCTTGGGGGGACCCCTAGAATAGCAAAAACAACACTACAACTTCCAATATCTCTAGGGGGCCTGGCCCTTCCCTGCCTACTTAAGTACTACTGGGCCGCGATTCTGGTCACGGTGCGATGGTGGCTGGCGGACACACCGGCGAACCCGGCCGCCACGCTAGAAGCAGCGTTACTGGGATCGTATACGGAACTTAGGAACCTGATCCACCGTGGACCTCGGTCCAATGGTAGGATCACAATCCCTATGCGGACGACACTGAAGGTATGGGACACTGTCAAATCTAAACTACAAACGGAGGGTACATGGTCCCCCCACACCCCCCTGTGGGGCAACCCTAGACTGCCCCATTTCGCAACTATCCCGGACCCAGTACTATGGGCCCATTTGGAGATAAAGACCCTAAACGACATAGTGACGAATGGTAGACTACTGTATTTTGATGAGCTTAAGACTTCCAAAAACCTTCCCAATCATATGCTGTTTCGGTATTTTCAACTGAAGCACGCCTTCCAGGCCCAATTTAAGGGCCCTGTACGTCTAGAGGTTAACGCAGTTGAAACACTGTTGGGCAGGTCGGACGGAAGGGGTACACTTTCAGACTTATATGCCATCCTTGCTGGCCTAGACACATCGAAAGTCACCCAACTATTTGATGCATGGCAAGCAGATATACCTTCCTTGGCGGACGACGACTGGGAAGAGGGTATTCAGCAATTTCTACCTTTAATGGTCTCTTCTAGAGACCGCCTCGCCCAACTGAAATTTATACATCGGGTCTATTACTCCCCTGACAGATTGGCCAGAATCTACCCAGACAGACAACCGACCTGCCGTAGATGCGACACAGACGTTGGCACATTTTTCCATACGGTATGGTCCTGCCAGCGCCTTGAAGGGTTCTGGAGGGGGGTAGTAGACGTAATCAACACTATAGGTAAGATTAAAGTGACTTGCGACCCCAAATGTCTACTGCTGGGAATATGTGACACGTTAGAAGCCCCTCAAGCTAAGAAGTTGTTCGTTTTCTACGCAGCTTTCTACGCGAGGAAAGCAATAATGCTGTGCTGGAATAAACCTGCCCCTCCTACGGTTCTACAGTGGCAGACGCTTATTGATCAAGCGCTGCCGCTGTATAAACTGACATATCTTGGGCGCAACTGCCCACAGAAATTCGATAAAATATGGGCCGCTTGGGTCCGTGAAAGGAGACTTCCCCTGGACTGACTTGGAGCATGTGTTTTCACGTAGGCATAGGACAAAACTGGAGAATGCACAAGATTTGTGCATGGCTATAGACCGCAATATAATAAATAATCGCACTGTGAGCAATAAATTGGGGATTCATGCCGCAGTCAATAGATATATCCCCTTATTGGTGCATGTCCCTGTACAGGGAACTGGAGATCTTTCCCCCGTCCTATACCTAACGTATTGTAAAGTGTGAAATTATGCTTTTGCTTGGCTACTGTAACACCACGCTGTATATGTAATGTATTCTTTTACCTTGTGAGGATGTATCACTGCACTCTGTTCTGTTTGTTTTTGTGTTGAAACTTTAATAAAATTTTTCTGTTAAAAAAAAAAACAGAGTTTAGGATAAAAAAATGTACCCATAAATTGCAGCCACAATGCCATCAAACGCACCTACTGTACCCATCAATTGCCGCTACTGTGCCCCATCAATTGCTGCCAGTGTGCCCATCAATTGCTGCCAGTGTGCCCATCAACTGCCCCTACTGTGCCCCATCAATTGCTGCCAGTGTGCCCATCAATTGCCGCTACTGTGCCCCATCAAATGCTGCCAGTGTGCCCATCAATTGCCGCTACTGTGCCCCATCAAATGCGGCCAGTGTGCCCATCAATTGCCGCTACTCTGCCCCATCAAATGCTGCCAGTGTGCCCATCAATTGCCGCTACTGTGCCCCATCAAATGCGGCCAGTGTGCCCATCAATTGCCGCTACTCTGCCCCATCAAATGCTGCCAGTGTGCCCATCAATTGCTGCTACAGTGCCCCATCAAATGATGCCAATGTGCCCATCAATTAGGGATGAGCCGAACACCCCCGGGTTCGGTTCGCACCAGAACCTGCGAACGGACCTAAAGTTTGCGCGAACATTCGAACCCTATTAATTACAATGGACGCGAACGTTCGAAATCAAAAGTGCTAATTTTTAAGGCTAATATGCATGTTATTGTCATAAAAAGTGTTTGGGGACCTGGGTCCTGCCCCAGGGGACATGTATCAATGCAAATTTGTTTTTAAAAACTGCAGTTTTTTCAGGAGAAGTGATTTTAATAATGCTTAATGTGAAACAATAAAAGTGTAATATTCCTTTAAATTTCGTACCTGGGGGGGGTGTGTATAGTATGCCTGTGAAGGGGCGCATGTTTCCCATGCTTAGAACTGTCCCTGAACAAAGTGTCATTTTTGCAGGAAAAAAATCTATTTAAAATCACTTGCGGCTAATGAATTGCCGGCTCCCGTAACACAGAGAACAGTCATTCATTGAAAGTCATTGATAAAAAAAAATTAAAAAAATTAAGCGTGGGGGTCCCCCCAAACTCAATTACCAGGCCCTTCAGGTCTGCTATGAATATTAAGGGGAACCCCGCTTCAAATTTAAAAAAAAAAGATGTAGGGGTCCCCCTAAATATCCATACCAGACCCTTCAGGTCTGGGATGGATTTTAAGGGGAACCCCGGCCAAAAAAAAAAATGGCATGGGGTCCCCCTCAAAATCCATATCAGACCCTTATCCGAGCACGCAACCTGGCAGGCCGCAGGAAAAGAGGGGGAGATGAGAGTGGCCCCCCTCCCTCCTGAACCGTACCAGGCCACATGCCCTCAACATTGGGAGGGTGCTTTGGGGGTCTGTGACCCCTCAAAGCACATTGTTCCCATGTTGATGAGGACAAGGGCGGGGGCTTATCGGAATCTGGAAGCCCCCTTTAACAAGGGGACCCCCTGTGTGAAATGGTACGGTACCCCTACCATTTCACCAAAAAAGTGACAAAAATGTTAAAAATGACAGGAGACGGTCTTTGACAATTCCTTTATTAAAATCTTCTTTATTCTGGTCTTCCTTCTTCCTTTCTTCATCCTTCGGTTTCTTCATCTTCTTTTTTTTCCATCTTCTACCATCTTCTTTCATCTTCTTCTTCCATCTTCTTCTTCCTCCGATCCGCTTCTTCTTGCTCTGGTCTTCTCGTCCGGCATCTTCTTCCACGGCGTCGGTGTCTCTTCTTGGGATGCTCCGCGCAATGGGAGGCTCCCGCTGTGTGAGGCTTCGCTGCGTCTGACAGGTCTTTTATAACGGAGGGCGGGGCCACCTGGTGACCCCGCCCCCATCTGACATCATGGGGAAAGCCATAGGTGATGACTAGTTTCTCTCAGTCAATCACTCTGTGTTAGGGTTGCCACCTATCTGGACAATTTGGGTTTGGAATCATGTGTCCGGGTTTCAGACTGCCTGAAACCCGGACACATTATTCAGACTGGACTATGGCTTCCTAGCAGGGTTGCTGGCTGCAGTTGTCTAAGCTGAGAGTGTCTGTTACACTCTCTTTCACACTGCCCAAAGCTAGCACTAACCCCCCCCCCCAAACACACACCCACAGACAGGAGAGGAGAGAGGGCTTGATCTGCTCCTCTTCCTCCCCCCTACCCTTATGTGTGTGCCCACACTCCAATCCCTGGCGCTGTGCCTCAGAAAAGGAAAGTGGGGGCCGTAAATATGAAGTCCAGCAGCCTCTGACTGAATATGAACACTAGGGGGTGATCAAAGGGTTAAGTGTTCCCTAGGCAGGTGCTTTCTAACTGTCAGGAGGAAGGACTGACTGGGAGTAGAGAGAGATCACTGTTCCTGATCACTAGGAACAGCTGATCTCTCTCTCTCCTCCCCTGTCAGAACGGGGATCCGCCTTGTTTACCCTGATCCACGTTCTGCCTCTCTTTACCATGATCGTGGGTGGCCAGCGGACATTGAGCAAGCCCACTGTATCTAATGCACAGACCGACGTACGGGTACGTTGGTTTGTGCAGCCGCTCCCCAGTATATGTGCAGTGGTTGGGAAGTGGTTAAAGATGTGGGTGGGTGCAGCGTGGTGCGGCGGCAGTAAACACACTGAGTCCGGTTGCAAATAACAGATCTTGTATCGAAGGAAAAGCCCACAGTTACAATCAGCCCAGTGGGAAGGAGCTCAGCTGGGAACACTCACAGTTCTGTGCAAACATGTAAAGCGGAGAATGTTCTGATCCACTGACAGCATCTGTCTACAAGGGCAGAATGTGGCCTGGCCAGTCTAAGCCCAATTTGTAGGATTCCGGAGCAAAATGGTGTCCCCAGCCTGTCCCTACTTGTCTGGAACTTTTCACTACCGCTATTCACTTTCTCTGACATAAAGGTGCTCTTTCCCTACTCTTTCCACTCTCAAAATGCACGCCAAAGCCTGGGGGCAGGCACATAAAAATGCTCTGCTGACCCAAGATGGCCACCAGAGTCAACTGGATGCAGCATAGCCAACCAGAACTTTGCCTCAGGGGGACCAGGAAACCATAGGGAAACAGAGTTTCTTTTGACTTCCCCTCCAGTTGCTGTACCACTCTGGTCGAGCGCCACCTACAGTGGGGAAAGTAGACTGTACCTGCCTACAAAGAGAATCCACTGAAGGGGACTAAGGTACAGTAATTATGGACCTTCCATCCTTGTGGATTTTCCTGAAGACAATAGGGAGACTTCGCTTGGGCCAGTGACACAACAAGTAGCTCCACTGAAAAGCCAATCTGGGCAGTGCTCATAGCAGCCTGAGCAGAACGTAAAGCTCCTACAAGAAGAAGGCCTCAGTTCTGGAAGAGTGTATAAATGTTTTTCACCTTTGTTATCCCTAAATACTCAATAGATCTTAGGAACTGTGCATACAAATGCTTGAACCCCTGCAAATAAGTAGAACCTTCTTCTAGGAGACAATAGGCTTCAGTAAGATGGCAAATTATTTTCAGTGTTATGCCCCGTACACACGGTCAGATTTTCCTACGGAAAATGTTCGATGGGAGCTTTTTGTCGGAAATTCCGACCATGTGTAGGCTCCATCGGAATTTGTGTAGGCTCCATCGGAATTTCTGACACACAAAATTTGAGATTTGGATCTCAAATTTTCCGACAAAAAAATCCGTTGTCAGAAATTTCCGATCGTGTGTACACAATTCTGATGCACAAAGTTCCACACATGCTCGGAATCAAGCAGAAGAGCCGCACTTGGCTATTGAACTTAATTTTTCTCGGCTCAACATGGATTTTGAATGAATGAATGAATGACTTGAATAGCGCTGCAACTGCAAACTGAATCGCCTCGAGGCGCTCGACCTGCGTTGGTTCCTTCTAATGCCCCGTACACACGATCGGAAAATCTGATGGAAAATGTCCGATCGGACCATGTTGTCGGAAAATCCGCCCGCGTGTGGGATCCATCGGACTTTTTCCGTCGGAGTTTCCGACGGAAAAAAATTGAGATCCTGCTCTAAAATTTTCCGACAACAAAATCCGATCTGACTTTTTCCGATCGTGTGTAGAGGATTCTGGCGGACAAAGTGCCACGCATGCTCAGATCAAATTACGAGACCAAAGCTATTGGCTACTAGCCTCTACATAGTTCCGTCGTACACAATGAACATCACCATGTTCAGAATGATCGGATTTTCCGACAACTTGTGTATGCAACACCAGTGTCGGACAAAATCCGTCGGAAAAAATCTGACGGATTTTGTGGTTGGAATTTCCGACCGTGTGTATGGGGGCTTAGAAGAGGTGGGTCTTGAGTTTTTTCCTGAAGGCCCGATGGTTTCCTTCCAAGCGGATGTTCGTGGGTAGAGCGTTCCATAGCCGTGGTCCTTGGACTGCAAATCTTCGTTCTCCCCTTGATTTGTACCGGGACTTGGGGATGAGGAGGTGGTTTTGGTTGGTTGATCGGAGGTTGCGATTGGGTATGTAGTGTTTTATTTTTTCGCATAAGTATTGCGGAGCGTCTCCTTGTGTGCATTTGTGGGTCTGGCAGAGGGTCTTGAATGTGATCCGATCCTTTACGGTTAGCCAGTGTAGGATCCTCAGGGAGGGGAAGGGGAAGATGGATTCCCAGGGTTTTTTTCCCGTGACTAGTCTTGCTGCCGTGTTTTGGACGACTTGTAGGCGTGCAATGTGGAATTTAGGTACTCCTATGTAGAGGGAGTTTGCGTAGTCGAGTCGAGAGTTGATGATTGTTCCTACCACTAATGCGGCGTACACACGGTCGGAATTTCCGATGGAAACAGTCCGATAGGAGCTTTTCATCGGATTTTCCGACCGTGTGTATGCCCAACGGTCTTTTTCTGTCGGAATTTCCGACGGACTTTGAATTGAGAACCTGTTCTCAATTTTTCAGACGGAAAACCTTTCTATCGGATTTTTCGATCGTGTGTATGCAATTCCGACACGCAAAATTCCGACGCATGCTCGGAAACAATTTGACGCATGCTCAGAAGCATTAAACTTCCCTTTTATAGTGCTGTCGAACGTGTTTTATGCCACTGTGTTACAGACCGTTGGAATTTGGTGTGACCGTGTGTAGGCAAGACAGTTTGAGCAAAATTCCGTGAGAGAAAACCGTCAGAGTTTTTTCGACGAGAATTCCGATCGTGTGTACGCGGCATATGGCTATCTCCTCTTCTGGAATGAAGGGGATGAGTCTGAGTAGCAGGCGGAGAAGATGGTAGGATCTGCTGTTGTCGGAATGCGCGATCGTGTGTACAGGGCATTAGGATTAAAAGAGTAAAACATTCACGACTAATATATAATTCTCGCTAAACAAGCCCCTTTATTTTTATAAAAATGTGTGAATATATTTTTTTTTTGATTACAGCTTCCTCCTCTTCTGCCCCAAAATCGCGGGTGAGGCACTTTGTGGATAAACGTCGCAACAAACTGATAGCTCGCTGTGTTCTGGTGGATCCCATTCTGGATGATCTCTTCTCTAAAAATCTGCTAAATGATGAAGCATATGACTCCATACGAGCTGAAAAAACTTCCCAGAAGCAGATGAGAAAACTCTTCACGTTCACCAGGGAGTGGTCTGAATCTGACAAGAATACACTCTATGAAATCTTAAAGGAACACGATCCTCATCTGATCAAAGATCTGGAGAAGTCCTAAAATGTAAACATCATCTACAGAGATATTTAAAGTATAACTAAATTGAAAAACTTGTATTTTAAGTTTTGGATGGAGTGGAGAGGGATTAGAACACCTGACAGGCTTTTATTGCTGTGTCCAGGGCCATCTTTAATATTGATTGGACCCTGGGAAAAACTTTTCTTGCCCCCCCCCCCCCCCCCATGCAGTTTTGCTCTCCACCTGCTCTGAGACATACAATAAATAGCAGCTAGACCCAAAATCAGTTTACTGAATCAGATCAGGCTGATATTGCAAATGGTTGCCAGAGGTTACAGTGTATCATTACCGCTCACTGACTGGTTTCTAGAGGTTACAGCACACATTACGGCTCACTGATTATTTGCTAGAGGTTACAGCACATGATTTCTGCTTGTTGATTGGTTGCTAGAGATTACTGTACAGAATTACTTCTCACTGATTAGTTGCCAGAGGTTACAGTGTATCATTACCGCTCACTGACTGGTTGCTAGAGGTTACAGCACACATTACGGCTCACTTATTATTTGCTAGAGGTTACAGCACATGATTTCTGCTTGTTGATTGGTTGCTAGAGATTACTGTACAGTATTACTTCTCACTGATTCGTTTCCAGAGGTTACAGTGTATCATTACCGCTCACTGACTGGTTGCTAGAGGTTACAGCACACATTACGGCTCACTGATTAGTTGCTAGAGGTTACAGCACATGATTTCTGCTTGTTGATTGGTTGCTAGAGATTACTGTGGATATGACCTCAGGGGGGCATGATATACATATCAATGCCGCCGGACGTCGCTATTTACATATGAATGCTGCCGCTATTTACATATGAATGTTGGGAATTTACATGTAAACACAGGATCTGCAGGTGAATCATCTGTACACAACAATAGGGCAGAGCTGGGCAGCATTAGTAGCAGCACTTCACACTGAGATATGGGGACAAAGCACAGGACTAAAACCTCAAGGGACGAGGGAATTTAAACCAGGAGAGTTGGCAAGTATGAGTCAGCTGCTTTGGACCCCATAACAATAACAGGGCCCAGGGCAGCTGCCCCTTTTGCCCTGCCCTAAAAACGGCCCTGGCTGTGTCCCCGCTATGGAGATTCACCCTCTGCATTTGTCCTGTTTACAATTATCATTGAAAAAAAATATATATATATATTTTTCCCAAAACAGTAATATAGGGTAAATCTTCCAATAGGGACACTAGTACTGGTGACCCTGGTGACAACCAGGGATTCCATCACTTTGGAGGGATTTCCTCTGGCTATAGGCAGGAACTGAAGGGAAATCTCTCCAATGGGACAGAGATGGACCGAGAAAAAAGACAACGGTTATAACCCTCCCTTACTCTTTAAGAAAAGGGGGAAATTTGGGACTTTGAGTGAGATGTGTGTTGGACAAAAACAAATAAATTGCACGATACAAAGAAAGTTTATTCATATAAATACACATGGGACATGGTACATAGCAGATATGACGAGCTGATAGGCATCTAATAGACAATGTAAAAATTCCATTATTGCACATGATATATCAAATCAAAGAAAAGGGTATAATATAAAAACATGATTGAATAACAAACTGCATTTAAAATCTTGACGCGTTTCGTGGATGAAGTTCCACTTCTTCAGAAGCAAATGCAGAATGTGTATCTATAAAACAAATATTCCAAATTTGTTTTATAGTGTGGTGTTCTCCACCTTGGCTGTCTGCAGTTTTACGCCCCCTCAGCTCCCGGCGGGGATATCTCCCGGCTTTCCTCAACCACCAGGCTTTAGCATTCCATGACCATTTTTAGAGCTGATATGTAATTTTGGGGTGTTTTGTTTTTCTCCTCCCCTTACATCCTTATTTTATCTATTGGAGTCATTTTAAATATTTTTTTATAGATACGCATTCTGCATTTGCTTCTGAAGAAGTGGAACTTCATCCACGAAACGCGTCAAGCTTTTAAATGCAGTTTGTTATTCAATCGTGTTTTTATATTATACCCTTTTCTTTGATTTGATATATCATGTGCAATAATGGATTTTTTTTATTGTCTATTAAATGCCTATCAGCTCGTCATATCTGCTATGTACCATGTCCCATGTGTATTTATATGAATAAGCTTTCTTTGTATCGTGCAATTTATTTGTTTTTGTCCAACACACATCTCACTCAAAGTCCCAAATTTCCCCCTTTTCTTAACGATTAACGGGGATGGAAGTGTATGCTCATTTCAAAGACCATATACCTCATTTAAAGTCCCAATTCCCTCCCCCCCTTTCATACCCTTACTTTCTCTATCCAAAACAAAAAAGTTTTGCCTTTAGTTTTACTTTATAGGTTCTCTAAACCGAAGAACAAAAATGTAATATATTTCAGCTTACCGGTCCTTACATATGGTGGCTACATTAGTTTTCTTTTTCAAGCTTTGAATATTTTTTGAAAGTACAACTTGGGATGGCTAATAAGACCAATGCACTTCCTCACTACATTTCTTCTGTTCCTAATTCCACCTTGATTTGGGGGGTGTGGGGGCTGGTGATGGGGGGAAGATGGGACACAATCAGGGCTGGTGCAAGGATTTTTGACACCCTAGGCAAAACCTAATTTTGCTGCCCCCTTGTCTCCACCCCTGACTCCACCCCCTTTGCCCTGCCCGTGTATACCCTACCTTTTTAATGAAGCGCCCATCAAATGCAGCCTCACCAGCGCCCATCAAATGCAGCCTCACCAGCGCCCATCAAATGCAGCCTCACCATTGCCCATCAATGTAGCCTACCAGTGCCCATCAAATGCAGCCTCACCAGCACCCATCAAATGCAGCCTCAACAGTGCCCATCAAATGCAGCCTCACCATTGCCCATCAATGCAGCCTACCAGTGCCCATCAAATGCAGCCTCACCAGCGCCCATCAAATGCAGCCTCACCAGCGCCCATCAAATGCAGCCTCACTATTGCCCATCAATGCAGCCTACCAGTGCCCATCAAATGCAGCCTCACCAGCACCCATCAAATGCAGCCTCACCAGTGCCCATCAAATGCAGCCTCACCAGCGCCCATCAAATGCAGCCTCACCAGTGCCCATCAAACGCAGCCTCACCATTGCCCATCAATGCAGCCTCACCAGCGCCCATCAATGCAGCCTCACCAGCACCCATCAAATGCAGCCTCACCAGCGCCCATCAATGCAGCCTACCAGTGCCCATCAATGAATGTTTGCTTGCTTCCATTCATTTAGGAGTCAGGACACAGACACAGTCCTCTGCCGCCGCTGTGCCTCTGACACTGACAGCTGCCTGCTGATGCTTGCTGCAGAGAGAAGAGAGTAGGAACACCAGTGGCCCTGGCGCCCTAGGCAGCAGTGCGCCCTAGGTGGCTTCCTAGTTTGCCTAGTGGTAGCATGGACCCTAGACACAATGGTCAACTGTGCTATAGTCACTGAAGGATGATGTCTCATTAGTCACGACACAGATATCCCATTACATGTACACCTTGTTGTAAGGACTCCTGAACAACAATCTGAAATTGTCATTAACAAAGTTTAAATCTTTTCTGTGGATATCATGATTTTATCACAGCACTAAAATTAAAATTGGGTAAAATAACTACTCTCGGACTCTTTCATTAACGTATTCACCTGTGTTAAAAAAGGAAGTCAAACACTTTGTTGGTAACCGTTTTTTGAGCTAACGTGATCAGAATAAAATTTCTACATAAGGTAAAGGTTGACATATGACCGACCACATGGTCAGGGCTTCTAAAACAGTTATTAAAAAGTGATCTTCTAGTCCAGGGGTCTCCAAACTTTTCGAACCAAGGGCCAGTTTATTGTCCTTCAGACTTTAAGAGGGTTGTGGCAGAAAATGTCCTGGGCCCAACATCAGTGAGAATAAATATGGCTTCAAGGTTGGTGGTTACTCAGTAGGCGGAGTAGTAGTGCCCCTGTTAGCAAGAGGAATAGTATCCCATCATTGGTATCAGTGGAAGAAACAGTGCCCCATTGTTGGTGTCAGTGGGAGGAATATTGCCCCAAGGGCCAGATAAAGGCTAGCAAAGGGCCACATCTGGCCCCCGGGCCGCAGTTTGGAGACCCCTGTTCTAGCCTCTTCTCGTTCTGAGCATTTTGGGGGAAATCACACCTCTCAGACTCTTTCATTAATGTTGTCATCTGACTGTAAATAAAGGATAAGGTAAATGTTGACATATGATTAAGCTCAAGGTCAGCCCTTCCAAAACAAATACTAAAAAAAGTGCACTTTTAACGTACCTCTCCTTGGAGTTTCCACCTCCTCGTGCATTTTTAAAAAACTCCCAGCAACACATCGATTAGAGATTGATGGAGATGGTGTCAACAGGCTGATGGGCTGAGGACAAGTTTTCCATTGAACACTATGGAGGCCACGGCGTGGATTCGCAGGTGGGGGAGGTCATAGGCTTTACGAAGAAGAAAAATGAAGCAAAGCTGTTCAGCACCTGGTCACAACATAGCCCGGATCTCCAGATGAATGTGTTTCAAGTAACCAGAATTGAATTAATATTCAGCACAAGAAGGGGAAACATCAAGGAAAGGTGAACTAAACATCATTTAAATAATTTAAGGCAGCGGTCCCCAACCTCCCCGGCACCAGGGACTGGCCTTGCAGAAAACAACCCCTCCATGGATCTGGGGTGGGGGGGTGGGGTGAGGGGTGTTGGGGGTAAAGTCTGTCATGTTGGGGGGGGGGGGTGCAGCCTATTACTTCAAGTCAATTCAGTAAGAAGGCCCCCTGTCCCCCTCTTCTATCTCCCCTTCTTCTCCCCCTTCTCCTCATCTCTCTACTTCCCACGTTTCGCCGATGTGACTGACTCCACTCAAATATATAGGTTCTCCCAGCAGGCCAGGGAATTTAAGAAAACCCCTGCCCATTGGCTGAGATACCCCATATACTCCTAATCTGCCCTTGCATCGCCTTGTCTTATCTAATGTCACCAAGTACCCGGCCACCTAGCGAAAAAAGAGAAAAGTGCAGCAATTCCAGACTTGGTGTGAAATCAATTGATCCCTAACAATTAGCCAAGGCAACTGCACGAAGGTAAAAAACCTTCTCTATGTAGCAGCCCCCCCCCCCCCATAATACTTACCCTGGGCCCAATCTTCCTCCAGCAATGTGCACGAGATCCTCGGCTCTCCGGGGACTCTCCTTCCTCATTGGCTAAGACAACAGTGGGAGCTATTGGCACCTTCTGCTGTCAATCACAGCCAGTGAGCCAATGAAGAAGGAGGGGGTGGGGCCGAGACATGGCTCTGTGTGTGAAAGGACACGCTCGGGGGGCAGCCTGCTCAGGTGCCTCTATTGCAAGCTGCTTGCTGTAGGGGCACTTGGAAGAAGGGTGGAGCCAGAAGCGCTGGCAGGGGACCCAGAAAGAGGAGTATCGGGTGTGCTCTGTGCAAAACCACTGCACAGAGCAGGTTAGTATAACATGTTTGTTTTTATTTTTATTTTTTTAACCTTTAATGTCAGTTTAAGTGCAGGCTATACTGACTAGAGGTATCAAGAACAAGGTTTTCCACAAACTTGTAAGGTGTAAGTTGTGGCAGCTTGGATGTAAGTGTCTGCATGTTTTATTTCCATTTCTCTGGATCAGGGAACTTTGGGATTCTTATGATAATTGACCAGGGTGTTGGTCGATTTTCCTAGGATGCGCGATGAACGGTGATACCCTCCACATTATTCAGTCTACCTGGTCCCTGTACCCCTCGGTACCCCCGATCCAGGACAGGGAGGACTTAGGAAAACAAAAACTGGTAATAATGTTGGTGACAGACTTTATTTAGTATGTAATTTGGAAATGGAAATTGATCCATGCATGCAGGGCCGGTGTTGAAAACTCCAACCCCTCAAAATCTTCAACAGCAGTAATTGCAGATTTCGACAACTTGGCTGTTTTCACAGAACACCCGCAGCGTATACACTACGGTACACTACATAATGAGTGGACATTGCTAGTCTGCCCGCTAGTAACCAACAACATGGCCGCCTCTAAGGCGGTGATACATTTTTTCCTCCTTAGCCAGTGTTCTGTCAAAACAGCCTACTCGTCATGTACCATAGTGTACAACACGTCGTGTACCATAGTCCAGCCCTCAAATTTTACACTCGCCTACTCGCATTTTGCGAGTGGATAATGAGGTCTGGCGAGGAGCTGGGCTGCATGATGGACACAGGTGAGGCTGCACGATGGACACAGGTGAGGCTGCACGATGGACACAGGTGAGGCTGCATGAGTGACACAGGTGAGGCTGCACGGGGGAGGCTGCATGATGGACACAGGTGAGGCTGCACGGGTGAGGCTGCATGATGGTCACAGGTGGGGCTGCACGATGGACACAGGTGAGGCAGCACAATGGACACAGTTGAGGCTGCATGATAGACACAGGTGAGGCTGCACAGGTGAGGCTGCATGATGGACACAGGTGAGGCTGCATGGGTGAGGCTGCAATGATGGACACAGGTGAGGCTGCATGGGTGAGGCTGCAATGATGGACACAGGTGAGGCTGCATGATGGACACAGGTGAGGCTGCACAGGTGAGGCTGCATGATGGACACAGGTGAGGCTGCATGGGTGAGGCTGCAATGATGGACACAGTTGAGGCTGAACGGTTGAGGTTGCACGGGTGAGTCTACACGGGTTGAGGCTGCAATGATGGACACAGGTGAGGCTGCAATGATGGATACAGGTGAGGCTGCAATGATGGACACTGGTGAGGCTGCAATGATGGACACGGGTGAGGCTGCACGGGTGAGGCTGCAATGATGGTCACAGGTGAGGCTGCAATAAGGACACAGGTGAGGCTGCATGATGGACACAGGTGAGGCTGTACGGATGAGGCTGCATGATGGACACAGGTGAGGCTGCACGGGTGAGGCTGCACAGGTGAGGCTGCAATGATGGACACAGGTGAGGCTGCAATGATGGACATGGGTGAGGCTGCACTGGTGAGGCTGCAATGATGGACACGGGTAAGGCTGCATGGGTGAGGCTGCGTTAGTGGGCACTGGTCACACTGCGTTGATGGACATGTGTGAGGCTGCATTGATGGGCACCGGTGATAAAGTTGTTGTTAATATTTATTTATGTAACTTAATTCTGCATAAAACATTTAAGTGTAATTTCATAAGAATTTTTTGAGGTTGTGTATAGGGGCGGGATTAGGGGTTGGGCGGGGCAACTGGTGGCGAGTAACCCTTAAGGCCTGGTTAGTAGCTCAGGACTTGACATTTTGAGCCCTGCCATAGAGTATACGCTGCCAGTGTTCTGTCAAAACAGCCAAGACATTGAAATCTGCAATTACTGTTGCTGAAGAGAAACCGTAACTGACATGGTTGAAGAATTTGATGGGTTGGAGTTTAACAGAACCCCCGGGACAAGGGGTGGCCAGGAGGGGCGGCTGCCCTGGGCACTGTGGTAGTGGTGGGGCACCACTAGGAGATTGGGGGGGGGGGGGCATTTGTGTTGAAAGGGGAAATTTGTGGGGCAGCAGAGGGTATATATTAATAGACAAAAAGTGCAACGCTGGGTAATAAACTAATATTGCAAGTGATCAGGAATAAAAAACGTGATTATACAAAGGTGTGTTCTAAATAATCAAATAATCAGAAAAACATGATATTTGTCCATATACGTATTTTCGGAAGAGCTATATTTTCGTTGATTTGAAATGATTCGTATTTTCGTACATTTAATTACATTTGTACTTTCGTGAGATTGATTTATTCGTACTTTCGTAACATTGTTTTCGTAGAATCGGAGCATAATTCATAATTTTATGTAATGTGTATGCTATTACATGTTTAAGGAACAAAGAATTTCTCTCTCACAAGTCAGAACTTAACTCAAAAATCCACCAAAACACAGAGCCACCGACCCAACCGCACCCTATCTGGACTCTGGATGGAATATTTCAGAATCAGAACTAACATTCGTTCTTTCGAATTCTCAATCAGCAGAATTTTCGTTATTTCGTATTTTCGTTGTTTTGATTTCCTTTTTTCCGAATATTCGTAATTTCGATTTTTCGTTCATTTTAATTTTCGTTATTTTTGAATCTTTGTTCGGTATTTTCATTGTTTCTGTTTTAGTTTTTCGGATTTTCATTCTTTTGTAGTTTCGTTGTTTCTAATTTAATTATTTCGTATTTTTGTTGTTTTTCATATTCGTTCTTTTCGATAGTTCGTTATTCGTTAGAATTTTTAGTAAATCATTCGTTCATTCGTACGATTACGAATGAACGAATATAACGAATTTGAACGGAAAACGAATTCGTAACTAAACGAATTGCACATGTCTAGAAATAGTCCAACAAAGAATTGTTCACAAACGTAATCCAAATGATAAGTTTCCACCACTAGCGCAGCCCGTCACCTAGGAATAAGCAATGGAGGCTTACCAAAAAGCCAGCGACCACCCTTGTTCAGGGGGGTCACATAAGGCTTAGTAGAACAGCAGGCTTGCTGTTGATTTACCACCGACTGTCCTCACAGGTAACCGGCCAACGTCTGTGAAAAGTGGTTTCAAAGGCGCTTCTGTCAGATGATCACTGCGCATCAATGGACGTTTCCTTCCACCAGTGGGATATGGTCATCCAATGGATTTCCGCAAAAAGTTATAAGGAGAAAAAAAGACTCCAATAGTGCAGAGATACCTTTGACTAATTTATATTAAAAAAAAAGGTACCAACAGATTCACAATGCATAAAAACGTTCCTTGCAAGGATAAAAGATAAAAAAGCTCTGCTAATCTCCAAAAAAACGATTTGCGCATGCGCACTGCAGGTGTAGGGTATATATTGTTTTAGTTGCGTTTTTTTTTGGGGGGGGGGGTTAAAATTGGTGATTTAGGGGGATTTGTGTTGGGAGGGGGGAAGAAGATTCATGCTAGGAGGGGGGATTTGGAGGGAATTTGTGCTGGGGGGGGGGGGGGGGTTAAAGTGGGGGGAGAGAATGTGCACTAGGAGGAGAAATTGAAATTGTGTGGCTAGAGGTTTTGTGGTAGGAGGAGTGATCTTTTTTGGGGGGGGGGGCAAAGATTTGTGCTGAGAGGGAAGATTTCAACAGGGGAGCAAATTTGTGCTGGGAGGAGGGGTAATTTATGCTTAGGGAGTAAGCTGGCACATAAGTGCTCAGCAGGGGCGGACTGACCATTTGGCCACTCGGGCTCTTCCCGAGGGCCCCGGGCCACTAGGGGGCCCCATCAGGGTTGCCAGCCTCAGTAAAACCAGGGACAGTATGTAAAAATCTGTGTTTTTTTTACATCTGTTTCTGAAATGTCCCTTACCGACATTCTTTTGGTCTAAAAATCCTGAGATTATAGCTGCCCCACCTCTCCTGCACCTTCTCAGCCAATAGAAACATGTCTGTGTATACTGTGTGTACATGTATGTGTATAATGTGTGATTGTATACTGTGTGTGTGTATACTGTGTGGCCCCATAATCTCTGATTGCCTGGGGGCCCCATAATTTCCTATTGCCCGGGGGCCCCATAAGTTGTCAGTCCGCCCCTGGTGCTCAGTGTTTTTTTTTTGGGGGGGGGGGGGGGGTTCTGACATATAATGCTCTGGGCTCTAGAGGACCTTGTTCTAGCACTGCATGCATATACAACATATCATGTACATTGCACACACAGGGCTCATGTATAAAAGTTAATGCAGATAATACGTTTCTGAGAGGAAACCAAAACCATCTGAACCATCGGAAATTAACTGCTAGTATATTTCATGCTGTGGTTAGAGGCAGGAGGTGTCCGTGTTCTCTCCTTCTACAAAGTTAAGAGAAATTATTTTACCTATCATCTAGCATAAGCGACACCACATCCCTTAGAAAATTATTGAAAAAAATGGAAGGGGTAAACGGGATTTTTAAGGTGCCAAATTAGAACAAAATTATTTTATAAAAGTAAAAATGTATTCAAGCAGCAGAACATACAAAGAGTAAATGTTGATAATACAGTACTAATACATGTGCTGACTGATTTCATCTCTACATGTTTCGCCTCGATGTTGGCTTCTTCAGGAGATATAATTGATATCAGGCACAATAAGCACTAAAAACAAACAGAATTTTGTTGAAAAGCAGAACAATCAACAGTTGTAACAATTACAGTATATGAATAGATGCAATTTAGCCAAATTGAAAATAGCATTCGTCGACTGAAGACAGCACAGCAACCGAGTCACCGACGGTCATAATAATTACCTGTCTACGAGACTTAACGCAGACTAGACGGTAAACACGTATTATTACGCAATGTCCGCTAGCTGGAGCTACAGACAGAAACTATACCCAAATCGGCTATGCAACATTATAATGTTACGCTGCTTGGTCCACTACTGAGGCCACCAACCATACGTAATTTCTACCTGTCAAACTGAATATATATGAGTAAGGAGTTACCATTGCATCACTGTTGAAACACCTACTGTATATGTTAAACTCTGTATAAACTTTTTGTTCTCAATAAAAATTTTCATGGAAAAAAAAAATATATAATTACCTGAAAAATTTACAACTATTTATATTTAAATTGAGGCTCCATAATCATGGGGATATCAACAGATGGATCTTTCGGTGAAGTGGACGGGAAACTACGGGGTAAGGTGATGAACAAAATTACATATTAGGGTAATGCCCCGTACACACGGTCGGAATTTCCGACGGAAAATGTCCGATCGGACCATGTTGTCGGTAAATCCGACCGTGTGTGGGCGCCATCGGACTTTTTCCGTCGAAAAAAATTTGAGATCCTGCTCTCAAATTTTTCGACAACAAAGTCCGATCTGACTTTTTCCGATCGTGTGTATCGAATTCCGACGGACAAAGTGCCACGCATGCTCAGATCAAATTACAAGACCAAAGCTATTGGCTACTAGCCTCTACGTAGTTCCGTCGTACGCAACGAACGTCGCCACGTTCAGAATGATCGGATTTTCCGACAACTTTGTCCGACCGTGTGTACGCAACACCAGTGTCGGACAAAATCCGTCGGAAAAATTTCGACGGATTTTGTGGTCGGAATTTCCGACCGTGTGTATGGGGCATTACAAACAATCACCATTCAGATCCAGGCTACAAAGTTACATTAGAGATCCAACACACTCTAAAACAAAAAGGAAATTAAACAAAATCTTTACTGCTGCACCACAAAACAAGCTTGTAAATAATTTGGGGATCTTTTTTAAGTGGGGAAAAAACGAATTACTTTAATTTTCAGGTAGAAACAAGCGGACATATTTCCCATGAAAGAAGAAAATCAGGCCAGCTGATAGAGACAGAGCTAAGGTTGGCATCTTTCCAGGCACCACATAGGGGAGGATGGCACAGACTGCGCGAGACGCCGTGATCATCGCCTTGGATGATTTGAGTGGGAGGAGCTTCAAGAGGTTCCATAACTAAAATAATGGACTGGGAAATCAAGGAGGGCTCCAGAAAGATCCCCAAAAACAAGCTAGAGAGGGCAGAAACCGATGACACGGTGGATCTAATCTTGAGCTCCTACATGGATTCTTATGAAGAGGAGCTGACGGTGGATGTTCTAGAAGCCATTGATGGAAAGAAAGTGGCCTCAGACCTTAATGGGCCAGTGTGCCCATTAAATGCTGCCACTGTGCCCTTCAAATGCTGCCAGTGTGCCCATTAAGAGCTGCCACTGTGCCCATCAAATGCTGCCAGTGTGCCCATTAAGAGCTGCCACTGTGCCATCAAATGCTGTCACTGTGCCATCGAATGCTGCTAGTGTGACCCCCTCGCCTGCTCGCCTTAGATTCATGCAATGTATGAATATATCCATTTGTCATAGAGGGGGGTGGCTGGAGAGAGAGGGAGGAGCCGTGTGCCCTTATGGATGCACCGCCACCTGCGGTAGGCAGCCTCGACAGCACTATCTTCCACTCAAACTTGATACCCATAGACTTGTATGGGAGTGAAGCAGTTCTGAATTTGAACCAAAGCCTGTTGTTGCTCCAGTTGTATTTTTTTTGTATCAATGTCTGTTCTCCTTGCCCACATCTACCAATCAATTCCTCCCTTTGTCTTTGAGCTCAAATCTTTGTAAAGGAATATTAGGGGCTTTATTCATACACTGCAATGGAGAGACACAACACACACCGACTTCCAGCTCTACTGGGCGGAATGAAGAAAGAAGACTTACAAACTAGGGTTGCCACCTTTTCTTCAAGTCAAACCCGAACACTTTAGCACAGCAATTTTTTTTTTTATACATATATTTAGCTAATAAATAACATTTCTAATCGTTTGAAGTTAATAAAAAGAGTCCCCCTTTACATCAGATGTAAGGGGGAACACTACGGCTTCTGGTGTAAAGGGGAACTCTGATGTAAGGGGTGCTTTGAGAACCCTGATTTACCTTAGTGTACTCACTCAGAGGCAGGAGAGAGAAGGGGGGACTTCAGTCACAGACAGGGATGGATGGTGAGCTCACTCACCCCTTGGCAGTCAGCAGCTCTCATCCAGATGTATCTGAGGCTGCTGGACTTCAAATTTCCAGCCCCCACTTTCCTTTTCTGAGGCACAGCGCCGGGGATTGGAGTGTGAGCAGACACAGAGGAGTAGGAGCAAGAGGGGCAGATCGAGCCCTCTCTCCTCTCCCGTCTGTGTGTGTGTTTGGGGGGGATTGTTAGTGCTGGCTTTGGGCAGCATAAAAGAGAGTGTACCAGACACTCTCAGCTTAGACAACTGCAGCCAGAAACCCTGCTGGGAAGCCATAGTCCAGTCTGAATAATGTGTCCGGGTTTCAGGCAGTCTGAAACCTGGACTTATGACTCCAAACCCGGACAGGTGGCAACCCTATTACAAACATAGATTTAACAACATATACTGAATATACATAAGGTGTAGGCGTGTTATAGGTGTGATCGTATACCTTAGTCCAATCAATGTCCATATCTTCTTAGGAGCAAGGGAACAGGTAAATGGGTATAAACATCATGTGACTGCTAGAAAAAGAGATTACGAACAAAGTAGAGGATATTTATGAGATGGAAGATACCATTGCCCAAGACAAGGGCACTGTAGAAAAATTTCATGAAACCTGGCAACCCTGGTTGATTTTCAAATACTCTCAGGACTTTGCGAATGCCAGACACTTGCCTTGAATGATGATCCCCAAAGATCCCAGTGTTCACCTAACCCCGCCAACAGACATAGACGGCGTTCAGTTAGCAAGGTACCTGTCCTCTCTACCTTATCTATTCTTGTACCCTTTTATCTTACCTTCTTTATTTCCCTCTTACCAAGCTCAACAATCACTGTTAAAGTGGATGTCGTGGTTCGAAAATTAAAAGTTATATCATAGTCTTATGCCACGTACACACGGTCGGAATTTCCGATGGAAACAGTCCGATGGGAGCTTTTCATTGGATTTTCCGACCGTGTGTATGCCCATCGGTCTTTTTCTGTCGGAATTTCCGACAGACTTTGGATTGAGAACCTGTTCTTAATTTTTCCGACGGCAAACCTTTCTATCGGATTTTCCGATCGTGTGTATGCAATTCTGACACGCAAAATTCCGACGCATGCTCGGAAACAATTCGACGCATGCTCAGAAGCATTAAACTTCCCTTTTATAGTGCAGTCGAACGTTTTTTAAGGCGTGGTGTTATTGACCGTCGGAATTTGGTGTGACCGTGTGTAGGCAAGACAGTTTGAGCGAAATTCCGTCGGAATTCCGACGGGAAAACCATCAGAGCTTTTTCTGACGAGAATTCCGTGTGTACGCGGCATAAGTTGAACGATGGGGCACTGATGAAGACTACATGAGGAAGTCCCTCTTCTTATATCTTTGAAATGTGCTCTGTTTATTATTCAGGAACATTAGTTCAATTTAAGCAAACTCAGACTCTATACCGATGTTATACTATGCTTTTATGGATGTAAAAGTTACTCATGCAGTTGCATCTGCTTGTTGCAAAATGTGCACTTGTTCTTTATCCTTTAATTTTTTAATAAAAATCTTAATGTAGAAGAAAAAGAGATTACAACAGTATTTGGTCGGTTCAGACTGGTTTGGGTAAGGAAGTCATTTTGAGCAGCGTCACTTAACAGTTTCGATTCCCCAGAAATTGAAACAAAACAAAACAAAAAAAAACGTCATGGGGAGGTAAAAAAAAGTGCATTACCAATCCTTAAAGTAATAGCATATATGTGTATATATATATATATATATATATATATATATATATACACATATATATATATATATATACACAGTATCTCACAAAAGTGAGTACACCCCTCATATTTTTGTAAATATTTTATTCTATCTTATCATGTGACAACCCTGAAGAAATGTACAGCTTGTATAACAGTGTAAATTTGCTGTCCCCTCAAAATAACTCAACTAGGGATGGGCCGAACACCCCCCCCCCCCCCCCCGGTTCGGTTTGCTTTTCCAGAACATGCGAACGGACCGAAAGTTTGCACGAACTTTCGAACACTGTTAAAGTCTATGAGACTCTTAAAGGCTCATATGCAAGTTATTGTCCTAAAAAGGGTTGGGGGACCCGGGTCCTGCCCCAGGGGACATGTATCAATGCAAAAAAAAGTTTTAAAAACTAACTTTTTTTCGGGAGCAGTGATTTTAATGATGCTTAAAGTGAAAAAATAAAAGTGAAATATTCCTTTAAATATTGTATCTGGGGGGTGTCTATAGTATGCCTGTAAAGTGGGGCATGTTTCCTGTGTTTAGAACAGTCCCTGCACAAAATTACATTTCTAAAGGAATAAAAGTCATTTAAAACTGCTTGCGGCTGTAATGTAATGTCGGGTCCCGGCAATATGGATGAAAATGATTGAAAAAAACAGCATGGGTAACCCCCCAGCCCATTACCAGGCCCTTTGAGTCTTGTATGGATATTAAGGGGAACCCCTCACCCAAATTGAAAAAAAGAAAAGGCGTTGGGCCCCCAGGCCCTATATACTCTGAACAGCAGTATACAGGCGGTCCCAAGAAAGACAGGGACTGTAGGTTTGTTCTTAAGTAGAATCTGTTTGTAATTTGGAACAGGTACATTTTGTAAATGTAGCGCCAGCCAAAAAATCTATTTTTAAGCTTTTTGGAGAACATAGGGATGGGTTATCACCCCTGTAACATTTGTTTTGCTGTCTGTGCCCCTGTCCAGCGCTGTCTTCCACTCAAACTTGATACCCATAGACTTGTATGGGAGAGAAGCAGTTCTGAATTTGAACCAAAGCCTGTTGTTGCTCCAGTTGTATTTTTTTTTTTGTATCAATGTCTGTTCTCCTTGCTCACATCTACCAATCAATTCCTCCCTTTGTCTTTGAGCCCAAATCTTGGTAAATGAATATTAGGGGCTTTATTCATACACTGCAATGGAGAGACACAACACACACCGACTTCCAGCTCTACTGGGTGGAATGAAGAAAGAAGACTTACAAACTAGGGTTGCCACCTTTTCTTCAAGTCAAACCCGAACACTTTAGCACAGCAATTTTTCTTTTATACATATATTTTGCTAATAAATAACATTTCTAATCGTTTGAAGTTAAAAAAAAGAGTCCCCCTTTACATCAGAGTCCACAGAGTTCCCCTTTTACATCTGAACTCGCAGAGTTCCCTTACACTGTAAGGGGGGACTCTGCAGACTCTGATGTAAGGGAGAACTCTGGGGACTCTGACATAAGGGATGCCCTTGGAACCCTAATTTAAGGGGGAACACTGAGAACTCTGATGTACGGAAAGAACTCTGATATAAGGGGGAACAATGAGAACTCTGATGTACGGAGACGACTCTGATGTAAGGGGGAACACTGCGGCGTCTGGTGTAAAGGGGAACTCTGATGTAAGGGGTGCTCTGAGAACACTGATTTCCCTTAGTGTACTCACTTAGAGGCAGGAGAGAGAAGGGGGGAGACTTCAGTCACAGACAGGGATGGATGGTAATCTCACTCACCCCTTGGCAGTCAGCACTTCTTATCCAGATGTATCTGAGGCTGCTGGACTTGGAATTTTCGGCCCCCACTTTCCTTTTCTGAGGCACAGCACTGGGGATTGGAGTGTGGGCAGACACAGAGGGTAGGAGCAGGAGCAAGAGGTGCAGATCGAGCCCTCTCTCCTCTCCCGTCTGTGTGTGTGTTTGGGGGGGATTGTTAGTGCTGGCTTTGGGCAGCATAAAAGAGAGTGTACCAGACCATCTCAGCTTAGACAACTGCAGCCAGCAACCCTGCTGGGAAGCCATAGTCCAGTCTGAATAATGTGTCCGGGTTTCAGGCAGTCTGAAACCCGGACGTATGATTCCAAACCCGGACAGCTGGCAACCCTATTACAAACATATATTTAACAATATATACTTTATGAATATACATAAGGTGTAGGTGTGTTATAGGTGTGATCGTATACCTTAGTCCAATCAATGTCCATATCTTCTTAGGAGCAAGGGAACAGGTAAATGGGTGTATACATCATGTGACTGATAGAAAAAGAGATTACGAACAAAGTAGGGGATATTTATGAGATGGAAGATACCATTGCCCAAGACAAGGGCACTGTAGAAAAATTTCATGAAACCTGGCAACCCTGGTTGATTTTCAAATACTCTCAGGACTTTGAGAACGCCAGACACTTGCCTTGAATGATGATCCCAAAGATCCCAGTGTTCACCTAACCCCGCCAACAGACATAGACGGCGTTCAGTTAGCAAGGTACCTGTCCTCTCTACCTTATCTATTCTTGTACCCTTTTATCTTACCTTCTTTATTTCCCTCTTACCAAGCTCAACAATCACCGTTAAAGTGGATGCCGTTGATCGAAAATTCACACTAAAAGTTATATCATGGTCTTATGCCGCGTACACACGGTCGGAATTTCCGATGGAAACAGTCCGATGGGAGCTTTTCATTGGATTTTCCGACCGTGTGTATGCCCATCGGTCTTTTTCTGTCGGAATTTCCGACGGACTTTGGATTGAGAACCTGTTCTTAATTTTTCCGACGGAAAACCTTTCTATCGGATTTTCCGATCGTGTGTATGCAATTCTGACACGCAAAATTCCGACGCATGCTCGGAAACAATTCGACGCATGCTCAGAAGCATTAAACTTCCCTTTTATAGTGCAGTCGAACGTGTTTTAAGGCGTGGTGTTATTGACCGTCGGAATTTGGTGTGACCGTGTGTAGGCAAGACAGTTTGAGCGAAATTCGGGAAAACCATCAGAGCTTTTTCCCACGAGAATTCCGACCGTGTGTTCGCGGCATAAGTTGAATGATGGGGCACTGATGAAGACTACATGAGGAAGTCCCTCTTCTTATATCTTTGAAATGTGCTCTGTTTATTATTCAGGAACATTAGTTCAATTTAAACAAACTCAGACTCTATACCGATGTTAAACTATGCTTTTATGGATGTAAAAGTTGTTACTCATGCAGTTGCATCTGCTTGTTGCAAAATGTGCACTTGTTCTTTATCCTTTCATTTTTCAATAAAATTCTTAATGTAAAAGAAAAAGAGATTACAACAGTATTTGGTCGGTTCAGACTGGTTTTGGTAAGGAAGTCATTTTGAGCAGCGTCACTTATGCAACAGTTTCGATTCCCCAGAAATTGAAACAAAACAAACAAAAAAAAGAAAAACGCCTAGAGGAGGTAAAAAAAAGTGCATTACCAATCCTTAAAGTGATAGCATATATGTGTATATATATATATATATATATACACAGTATCTCACAAAAGTGAGTACACCCCTCACATTTTTTTAAATATTTTATTCTATCTTTTCATGTGACAACCCTGAAGAAATGTACAGCTTGTATAACAGTGTAAATTTGCTGTCCCCTCAAAATAACTCAACTAGGGATGGGCCGAACACCCCCCCCCCCCCCGGTTCGGTTTGCTTTTCCAGAACATGCGAACGGACCGAAAGTTTGCACGAACTTTCGAACACCGTTAAAGTCTATGAGACTCTTAAAGGCTTATATGCAAGTTATTGTCCTAAAAAGGGTTTGGGGACCCGGGACCTGCCCCAGGGGACATGTATCAATGCAAAAAAAAGTTTTAAAAACTGACGTTTTTTTCGGGAGCAGTGATTTTAATGATGCTTAAAGTGAAAAAAAAAAAATAAAAGTGAAATATTCCTTTAAATATTGTATCGGGGGGGGGGGGTGTCTATAGTATGCCTGTAAAGTGGGGCATGTTTCCTGTGTTTAGAACAGTCCCTGCACAAAATTACATTTCTAAAGGAATAAAAGTCATTTAAAACTGCTTGCGGCTGTAATGTGATGTCGGGTCCCGGCAATATGGATGAAAATGATTGAAAAAAACAGCATGGGTAACCCCCCAGCCCATTACCAGGCCCTTTGGGTCTTGTATGGATATTAAGGGGAACCCCTCACCCAAATTGAAAAAAAGAAAAGGCGTTGGGCCCCCAGGCCCTATATACTCTGAACAGCAGTATACAGGCGGTCCCAAGAAAGACAGGGACTGTAGGTTTGTTCTTAAGTAGAATCTGTTTGTAATTTGGAACAGGTACATTTTGTAAATGTAGCGCCAGCCAAAAAATCTATTTTTAAGCTTTTTGGAGAACATAGGGATGGGTTATCACCCCTGTAACATTTGTTTTGCTGTCTGTGCCCCTGTCCAGCGCTGTCTTCCACTCAAACTTGATACCCATAGACTTGTATGGGAGAGAAGCAGTTCTGAATTTGAACCAAAGCCTGTTGTTGCTCCAGTTGTATTTTTTTTTTGTATCAATGTCTGTTCTCCTTGCCCACATCTACCAATCAATTCCTCCCTTTGTCTTTGAGCCCAAATCTTGGTAAATGAATATTAGGGGCTTTATTCATACACTGCAATGGAGAGACACAACACACACCGACTTCCAGCTCTACTGGGTGGAATGAAGAAAGAAGACTTACAAACTAGGGTTGCCACCTTTTCTTCAAGTCAAACCCGAACACTTTAGCACAGCAATTTTTCTTTTATACATATATTTTGCTAATAAATAACATTTCTAATCGTTTGAAGTTAAAAAAAAGAGTCCCCCTTTACATCAGAGTCCACAGAGTTCCCCTTTTACATCTGAACTCGCAGAGTTCCCTTACACTGTAAGGGGGGACTCTGCAGACTCTGATGTAAGGGAGAACTCTGGGGACTCTGACATAAGGGATGCCCTTGGAACCCTAATTTAAGGGGGAACACTGAGAACTCTGATGTACGGAAAGAACTCTGATATTAGGGGGAACAATGAGAACTCTGATGTACGGAGACGACTCTGATGTAAGGGGGAACACTGCGGCGTCTGGTGTAAAGGGGAACTCTGATGTAAGGGGTGCTCTGAGAACACTGATTTCCCTTAGTGTACTCACTTAGAGGCAGGAGAGAGAAGGGGGGAAACGTCAGTCACAGACAGGGATGGATGGTAATCTCACTCACCCCTTGGCAGTCAGCACTTCACAGACAGGGATGGATGGTTGGAGTGTGGGGAGCTCACTCATTGTTAGTGCTGGCTTTGGGCAGCATAAAAGAGAGTGTACCAGACCATCTCAGCTTAGACAACTGCAGCCAGCAACCCTGCTGGGAAGCCATAGTCCAGTCTGAATAATGTGTCCGGGTTTCAGGCAGTCTGAAACCCGGACGTATGATTCCAAACCCGGACAGCTGGCAACCCTATTACAAACATATATTTAACAATATATACTTTATGAATATACATAAGGTGTAGGTGTGTTATAGTCGTATACCTTAGTCCAATCAATGTCTTATCTTCTTAGGAGCAAGGGAACAGGTAAATGTACATCATGTGACTGATAGAAAAAGAGATTACGAACAAAGTAGGGGATATTTATGAGATGGAAGATACCATTGCCCAAGACAAGGGCACTGTAGAAAAATTTCATGAAACCTGGCAACCCTGGTTGATTTTCAAATACTCTCAGGACTTTGAGAACGCCAGACACTTGCCTTGAATGATGATCCCAAAGATCCCAGTGTTCACCTAACCCCGCCAACAGACATAGACGGCGTTCAGTTAGCAACCGTAACTGTCCTCTCTACCTTATCTATTCTTGTACCCTTTTATCTTACCTTCTTTATTTTCCCTCTTACCAAGCTCAACAATCACCGTTAAAGTGGATGCCGTTGATCGAAAATTCACACTAAAAGTTATATCATGGTCTTATGCCGCGTACGGTCGGAATTTCCGATGGAAACGATGGGAGCTTTTCATTGGATTTTCCGACCGTGTGTTCGCGGCATAAGTGTGTTGCAATTCTGACACGCAAAATTCCGACGCATGCTCGGAAACAATTCGACGCATGCTCATTAAACTTCCCTTTTATAGTGCAGTCGAACGTGTTTTAAGGCGTACATTCCGACGGGAAAACCATCAGAGCTTTTTCCCACGAGAATTTCGACCGTGTGTACGCGGCATTATATCTTTGAAATGTGCTCTGTTTATTATTCAGGAACATTAGTTCAATTTAAACAAACTCAGACTCTATACCGATGTTATACTATGCTTTTATGGATGTAAAAGTTGTTACTCATGCAGTTGCATCTGCTTGTTGCAAAATGTGCACTTGTTCTTTATCCTTTCATTTTTCAATAAAATTCTTAATGTAAAAGAAAAAGAGATTACAACAGTATTTGGTCGGTTCAGACTGGTTTTGGTAAGGAAGTCATTTTGAGCAGCGTCACTTAACAGTTTCGATTCCCCAGAAATTGAAACAAAAAAAAAAAAAAAGAAAAACGCCTAGAGGAGGTAAAAAAAAGTGCATTACCAATCCTTAAAGTGATAGCATATATATGTGTATATATATATATATATATATATATATATATATATATATATATATATATATATACACAGTATCTCACAAAAGTGAGTACACCCCTCACATTTTTTTAAATATTTTATTCTATCTTTTCATGTGACAACCCTGAAGAAATGTACAGCTTGTATAACAGTGTAAATTTGCTGTCCCCTCAAAATAACTCAACTAGGGATGGGCCGAACACCCCCCCCCCCCCCCGGTTCGGTTTGCTTTTCCAGAACATGCGAACGGACCGAAAGTTTGCACGAACTTTCGAACACCGTTAAAGTCTATGAGACTCTTAAAGGCTTATATGCAAGTTATTGTCCTAAAAAGTGTTGGGGGACCCGGGACCTGCCCCAGGGGACATGTATCAATGAAAAAAAAAGTTTTAAAAACTGAAGTTTTTTTCGGGAGCAGTGATTTTAATGATGCTTAAAGTGAAAAAATAAAAGTGAAATATTCCTTTAAATATTGTATCTGGGGGGTGTCTATAGTATGCCTGTAAAGTGGGGCATGTTTCCTGTGTTTAGAACAGTCCCTGCACAAAATTACATTTCTAAAGGAATAAAAGTCATTTAAAACTGCTTGCGGCTGTAATGTGATGTCGGGTCCCGGCAATATGGATGAAAATGATTGAAAAAAACAGCATGGGTAACCCCCCAGCCCATTACCAGGCCCTTTGGGTCTTGTATGGATATTAAGGGGAACCCCTCACCCAAATTGAAAAAAAGAAAAGGCGTTGGGCCCCCAGGCCCTATATACTCTGAACAGCAGTATACAGGCGGTCCCAAGAAAGACAGGGACTGTAGGTTTGTTCTTAAGTAGAATCTGTTTGTAATTTGGAACAGGTACATTTTGTAAATGTAGCGCCAGCCAAAAAATCTATTTTTAAGCTTTTTGGAGAACATAGGGATGGGTTATCACCCCTGTAACATTTGTTTTGCTGTCTGTGCCCCTGTCCAGCGCTGTCTTCCACTCAAACTTGATACCCATAGACTTGTATGGGAGAGAAGCAGTTCTGAATTTGAACCAAAGCCTGTTGTTGCTCCAGTTGTATTTTTTTTTTTTTGTATCAATGTCTGTTCTCCTTGCCCACATCTACCAATCAATTCCTCCCTTTGTCTTTGAGCCCAAATCTTGGTAAAGGAATATTAGGGGCTTTATTCATACACTGCAATGGGGAGACACAACACACACCGACTTCCAGCTCTACTGGGTGGAATGAAGAAAGAAGACTTACAAACTAGGGTTGCCACCTTTTCTTCAAGTCAAACCCGAACACTTTAGCGCAGCAATTTTTCTTTTATACATATATTTTGCTAATAAATAACATTTCTAATCGTTTGAAGTTAAAAAAAAGAGTCCCCCTTTACATCAGAGTCCACAGAGTTCCCCTTTTACATCTGAACTCGCAGAGTTCCCTTACACTGTAAGGGGGGACTCTGCAGACTCTGATGTAAGGGAGTACTCTGGGGACTCTGACATAAGGGATGCCATTGGAACCCTAATTTAAGGGGGAACACTGAGAACTCTGATGTACGGAAAGAACTCTGATATAAGGGGGAACAATGAGAACTCTGATGTACGGAGACGACTATGATGTAAGGGGGAACACTGCGGCTTCTGGTGTAAAGGGGAACTCTGATGTAAGGGGTGCTCTGAGAACACTGATTTCCCTTAGTGTACTCACTTAGAGGCAGGAGAGAGAAGGGGGGAAACTTCAGTCACAGACAGGGATGGATGGTAAGCTCACTCACCCCTTGGCAGTCAGCACGGGAAAACCATCAGAGCTTTTTTGACGAGAATTCCGACCGTGTGTTCGCGGCATAAGTTGAATGATGGGGCACTGATGAAGACTACATGAGGAAGTCCCTCTTCTTATATCTTTGAAATGTACTCTGTTTATTATTCAGGAACATTAGTTCAATTTAAACAAACTCAGACTCTATACCGATGTTATACTATGCTTTTATGGATGTAAAAGTTGTTACTCATGCAGTTGCACCTGCTTGTTGCAAAATGTGCACTTGTTTTTTATCCTTTCATTTTTCAATAAAAATCTTAATGTAAAAGAAAAAGAGATTACAACAGTATTTGGTCGGTTCAGACTGGTTTTGGTAAGGAAGTCATTTTGAGCAGCGTCACTTATGCAACAGTTTCGATTCCCCAGAAATTGAAACAAAACAAACAAAAAAAAGAAAAACGCCTAGAGGAGGTAAAAAAAAGTGCATTACCAATCCTTAAAGTGATAGCATATATGTGTATATATATATATATATATATATATATATATATATATATATATATATATACACAGTATCTCACAAAAGTGAGTACACCCCTCACATTTTTTTAAATATTTTATTCTATCTTTTCATGTGACAACCCTGAAGAAATGTACAGCTTGTATAACAGTGTAAATTTGCTGTCCCCTCAAAATAACTCAACTAGGGATGGGCCGAACACACCCCCCCCCCCCCCCCCCCGGTTCGGTTCGCTTTTCCAGAACATGCGAACGGACCGAAAGTTTGCACGAACTTTCAAACACCGTTAAAGTCTATGAGACTCTTAAAGGCTCATATGCAAGTTATTGTCCTAAAAAGGGTTGGGGGACCCGGGACCTGCCCCAGGGGACATGTATCAATGCAAAAAAAAGTTTTAAAAACTAACGTTTTTTTCGGGAGCAGTGATTTTAATGATGCTTAAAGTGAAAAAATAAAAGTGAAATATTCCTTTAAATATTGTATCTGGGGGGTGTCTATAGTATGCCTGTAAAGTGGGGCATGTTTCTTGTGTTTAGAACAGTCCCTGCACAAAATTACATTTCTAAAGGAATAAAAGTCATTTAAAACTGCTTGCGGCTGTAATGTAATGTCGGGTCCCGGCAATATGGATGAAAATGATTGAAAAAAACAGCATGGGTAACCCCCCAGCCCATTACCAGGCTCTTTGGGTCTTGTATGGATATTAAGGGGAACCCCTCACCCAAATTAAAATAAGAAAAGGCGTTGGGCCCCCAGGCCCTATATACTCTGAACAGCAGTATACAGGCGGTCCCAAGAAAGACAGGGACTGTAGGTTTGTTCTTAAGTAGAATTTGTTTGTAATTTGGAACAGGTACATTTTGTAAATGTAGCGCCAGCCAAAAAATCAATTTTTAAGCTTTTTGGAGAACATAGGGATGGGTTATCACCCCTGTAACATTTGTTTTGCTGTCTGTGCCCCTGTCCAGAAGATTTCACCTCACTTTCTGTCCCAATGACAATTTGATTTAGAAAATGTGGGTTTTTTAGGGAAACAAGGATTAGTGATAAAAAAGCATCAGTTGAGGAGACACCTTTTTCCCATATTAACACTTACAGGAGAGAATTTCCCTTCCTAGGGTAGATTTCCTCTTACTTTTTGTTGTCTCCCTCCGTTTGTAAGTAGGAGTCGTTTGTAAGTCGGATGTTTGAAAGTAGGGGCCTACCCTATATACTCTGCAGAAATTTGGGCCTTAGGAGTTGGTGGTACCAGAACACTGTAAGCCCTCACAGTTACTCTTGGGGGGTGCTGGAACGGGCCCTGCTGTGAAATATTATATCAGGAATTGTAATTACATGCCCCTGTTGAACAGCTTCAGAAAAATTGGGCATTTGGTGGTGGTGTGGTGGTGTTGCCACAACACTGTAAGCCTTCACAGTTACTCTTGGTGGGCGCTGGAACGGGCCCTGCTGTGAAATATTAGATCAAAAATTGTAATTACACGCCCCTGTTGAACAGGGGCAGAGAAATTGGGCTTTAGGCTCTGGTGCTGGTGCCACAACACTGCAACCCCTCACAGATACTCTAGTTGAGCGCAGGAACAAGCCCTTCTGTAAAATATTACAGCAAAAATTGTAATTACACGCCCCTGTTGAACAGGGGCAGAAAAATTGGGCTTTAGGCACTGGTGATGGTGCCACAACACTGCAACCCATCACAGATACTCTAGTTGAGCGCAGGAACAAGCCCTGCTGCTAAATATTACAGCAAAAATCGTAATTACATGCCCCTGTTAAACAGGGGCAGAAAAATTGGGCCTTAGCCACTGGTGGTGGTGCCCAGAAACAAAAAAGTTCTTACAAGCTATCAACATGAACATTGAGGAGGAATAGGATAGTCACTCAGCATAACATGATAGTCACTCAGCATCAGCATAGGCAGTCTTGAAGAGATCTCACATTCATAAAAAAAATCATCGGTTACATCAGCATCAGGTGCTTGGTAGCTGGTGATCCAAGACTGATTCATTTTTATGAAGGTGAGCCGATCAACTGAGTCGGTGGACAGGTGCACTCTGTGATCGGTTACAAAGCCTCCAGCAGCACTGAATGAGCGTTCTGAAAGAACGCAGGATGCAAGACAGGCCAGTAGCTCAATTGCATACTGTGCAAGCTCTGGCCAGTGATCCATTCTCAAGACCCAGTAACCCAGAGAATTTTCGGTTGGAAAGGTCTCCAAGTCTGATCTTGCCCCTAGGTATTCCTGCACCATGTAAATCAGACGCTGGCGATGGTTGCTGGAACCGATCAGACCTTGGGGCTGCGGACTAAAAAATTGTCTGAACACATCTGTCAGACGGCCACCTTCTCCACCGCTCCTTCTGTGACTGACCGAAGCATCAGCATCACGTTGTCCAGGACCTGGAATTTGCAACCTCCCAGGCTCTGGAAATGCATTGCACAAACCTTTCTGCAAGGCCTCCCGAAGATGTTTCATCCTCTGCCCCCCTGCGATGGCTGGATAAGTTCCACAACCTTACCCTTGTAATGTGGATCAAGGAGGGTTGCCAGCCAGTAATGATCCCTCTCCTTGATACCACAAATCCGAGGGTCCTTTCGCAGGCTTTGCAGGATCAGGGAGGCCATGCAGCATAGGTTTGCTGAGGCATTCGGTCCGGAGTCCTCTGGGTCACTAAGGACAACCTGATCCGCAGCCACCTCCTCCCAGCCACGTACAAGTCCATGGGTTTCTGGGGACTGTAAACGATCCCTTGAAGACTGCTGCTAATGCTGAGTGCTAGGCTCCACCTCCATGCTGACACAATCCTCCTCCTCCTCTTCCTGTGTGATCGGTGGGCCCACAGGAACACTGTCTGGATAAAGGGGGCCTTGAGAGATAAGGAAGTCCTCCTCTTCCTCCCTCTGTTCTGCCTCAAGTGCCCTGTCCTGGCCAATGTTCGACTCAAACTCATGTTCGACTCGAACTCGAAGCTAATCCCTAAACTCAACACACAGCCGTTAATGTCTAAACTGCTGGAAACAAAAGTGAGTACACCCCTACGTGAAAATGTCCAAATTGGGCCCAAAGTGTCAATATTTTGTGTGGCCACCATTATTTTCCAGCACTGCCTTAACCCTCTTGGGCATGGAGTTCATCAGAGCTTCACAGGTTGCCACTGGAGTCCTCTTCCACTCCTCCATGATGACATCATGGAGCTGGTGGATGTTAGAGACCTTGCGCTCTTCCACCTTCCGTTTGAGGATGCTGCAAAGATGTGCAATAGGGTTTAGGTCTGGAGACATGCTTGGCAAGTCCCTCACCTTTACTCTCAGCTTCTTTTGCAAGGCAGTGGTCGCCTTGGAGGTGTGTTTGGGGTCGTTATCATGTTGGAATACTGCCCTGCGGCCCAGTCTCTGAAAGGAGGGGATTATGCTCTGCTTCAGTATGTCACAGTACATGTTGGCATTCATGGTTCTCTCAATGAACTGTAGCCCCCCATTTCCGGCATCACTCATGCAGTCCCAGACCATGACACTCCCATCACCATGCTTGACTATAGACAAGACACACTTGTCTTTGTACTCCTCACCTGGTTGCCTCCACACACGCTTGACACCATCTGAACTAAATAAGTTTATCTTGGTCTCATTAGACCACAGGACATGGTTCCAGTAATCCATGTCCTTAGTATGCTTGTCTTCAGCAAACTGTTTGCAGGATTTTTTGTGCATCATCTTTAGAAGAGGCTTCCTTCTGGGACGACAGCCATACAGACCAATTTGATGCAGTGTACGGCGTGTGGTCTGAGCACTGACAGGATGACCCCCCACCCCTTCAACCTCTGCAGTAATTCTGGCAGCTCTCTTATACGTCTATTTCCCAAAGACAACCTCTGGATATGACGCTGAGCACGTGCACTCAACCTCTTTGGTTGACCATGGCGAGGTCTGTTCTGAGTGGAACCTGTCCTGTTAAACCGCTATATGGTCACTGTGCTGAAGCTCAGTTTCAGGGTCTTGGCAATCTTCTTATAGCCTAGGCCATCTTTATGTAGAGCAACAATTCTTTTTTTCAGATCCTCAGAGAGTTCTTTGCCATGAGGTGCCATGTTGAACTTCCAGTGACCAGTATGAGTGAGTGAGAGCGATAACACCAAATTTAACACACCTGCTGCTCCCCATTCACACCTGAGACCTTGTAACACTAACGAGTCAAATGACACCGGGGAGGGAAAATGGATAATTGGGCCCAATTTGGACATTTTCACTTAGGGGTGTACTCACTTTTGTTGCCAGCGGTTTAGACATTAATGGCTGTGTGTTGAGTTATTTTGAGGGGACGGCAAATTTACACTGTTATACAAGCTGTACACTCACTACTTTACATTGTAGCAAAGTGTCATTTCTTCAGTGTTGCCACATGAAAAGATAGAATAAAATATTTACAAAAATGTGACGGGTGTACTCACTTTTGTGAGATACTGTATGTCAGTGTTGATTGTGCCCATCATTCCACTGCAAACAGATCTATGCAGTTACATACCTCCCAACTTTTTGAGATGGGAATGAGGGACACCTATTAGCAAAAGTATGTAGGTACAGGACACGCCCCCTGTCATGCCCTTTTAATGGAGAAAAAGATTTGTTAAATCCACACATGCTTTTTTTTTTTTTTTTTTTATCACTACTATTTCTATATACTGGCTTTTGAAATTTACAAATGCAACAAATTAGAAATTGGATGAAAGGTTTAGCACTGAGAAACACAGAAAACATAAATGGCTCTTATAGCCACACCTCCCAATTTTTTTTAAATGGGAATGAGGGACATGTATTAGGAAAATTATGGAGGTATAGGACACACCCCCTGCCACGCCTACGTAAAGGAGAATTATACAAAAAAAATGATTGGTTAAACCCAAAAGTGCTTTTTTTTACCACTACTATTGCTTTATAGTGGCCTTTGAAATGTTCAAATGCAGCAATTTAGAAATCAGATGAAAGGTTTAGCGCTGGGAAACACTTTTTGAAAGATAAAAAGTACATTTTATATACATCTCTATAGATCAGACCAAAATGAGGGACAAATGCGGAGGAATGAGGGACAGAGGGACATTGTTCCAAATCAGGGACAGTCCCTCAAATCAGGGACAGTTGGGAGCTGTGCCGTTATGACACACCACGGTTGTACATAACACATGTTGGGCTCAAGTGGGAAAGTTTAGTGCAGATAAAAAATTTCTGAAAGAGGAAACTGATGTTATAGAAAATGAACTACTACTATATTTCAGGTGGTAGTTGGAGGGAGGATTGGGGTCCACGCCCTCTTCATCTACGAAGCTGCATTATATGTCCAAAACTCACAAAAGGACATTCAACCAAATATTCTCTGTTGCACCAAAGCTGACTTCCTCTGCCCGACACAAGCCTGGCTGACGTTGAATTAAGTCACCGTCATTTTTTTTTTTTTTTTCAAGGCGGGAAAAGAACAAATTGCTTTCACTTTCAGCTGGAAATTTGCAGATCTCATTTGCGTGGAAGTGGAAGAACAGACGAGCTGCTGGAGACAGAGCTAAGGTTGGCATCTTTTGAGGCACCACATAGGCAGGGATGGCAGGGATGGCACGGACTGTGCAAGATGAATTGATCGATGCCTTGGGTGATCTGGATGAGGACAGCTTCGAGAGGTTCTGTGGCAAAATAAGAGACTGGAAAATCGAGACGGGCTACACAAAGATTCCCACGAGTAAGCTAGAGAATGCAACAACTGTTGAGGTAGTGGATCTGATATTGAATCACTACCCAAATCCTTATGGACCCGAATTGACGGTGGATGTTCTAGACGCCATCAATAAGAAGGATGTGGCCTTGGACCTTAAGAAGGCACTGGAGAAAGGTAAAGCTGGCTATAGACTTAATATTTATCTTATGTGACTGTCACTCATTTGAATTATAAAGCTGGTCATACACTATATGGCCTCGTGCACACTGGACGTTTTTGGACGTTTTTATAGCGGCTGTTTTTGGCTTCAGACGTTTTTTTTTTCTCTACAGTCAATAAACTCCCCAGCATTTTATCCTATGTGTCCATGCAAAAATGCCCCAGCCAAAAACCGACTATTTTTGAGCTCCAGACATTTTTTTTTCCACAATCAATAAACTCTCCAGCATGTTATTCTAATCCCGTGTACACATGGTCGGACTTTCCGATGGCGAATGTGCGATCGGAGCTCGTTGTCGGAAATTCCAGCCCTGTGTAGGCTCCATCGGACATTTTCCATCGGAATTTCCGTCACACAAAATTTGAGACCTGGATCTCAAATTTTCCGACAACAAAATCCGTTCGCGTAAATTCCGATCGTGTGTAGACAATTCCGACGCACAAAGTTCACACGCATGCTCCGAATCAAGCAGAAGAGCCGCACTGGCTATTGAACTTCATTTTACTCGTGTTGTACTTCACCGCGTTCTTGTCGTTCGCAATTTCCGACCAACTTTGTGAGACCGTGTGTATGCAAGACATGTTTGAGCCAACATCCGTCGGAAAAAAAAACATGGATTTTGTTGTCGAAAAGTGCGATTGTGTGTACGCGGCATATGTGTCCATGCACACATAGACTGTTATCAACCGTTTTTGGCTGGGGCATTTATTTATTTTTGGGCTGTAAAAAAAAAAAAAAAACTTAGTGGGTTCTGAGAGGCATTTTTCAGCTGTAAAAACCCTCCAAACACTGATAAATGTTCAAATATGTGTCTCACCAGCATTTTTTTAAGTTTTTGATCCATTGAAAAAACAAACAAACAAAAAAAAAAAAAATGCTAAAAACGCTACTGCTGAAAAATGCAAAAAAAAAAAAAAAGCTATTGCAAAAACGTTGAAAAACTCGCTGCAAAGCTACTGGCGGTTTTATAATGTTATTATAATGTCCAGTGTGTATGAGACCTTTTCTGATGAAACAGACAAAATTTGCTTGGTGGGTGGCCTTGTTGGCCCCCTGCCTCCTGGCATCCTTCGACTGAAAAAGGAGCCAGGCAGAAAACCGACTACCAAACTAGAGGCAGCTAATGTTCAGCTACTCTGATAGCCACCACTAGACATGTGCGGTGCGTTTCGTTCTGAATTAAAATTCGGATGAATTTTCATTATGAATTAGAATTCGGACAAATTTTCGTTACGAATTAGAATTCGGACTAATTTTCGTTACAAATTAGAATTCGGACTAATTTTCGTTACGAATTAAAATTCGGACTAATTTTCGTTACAAATTAAAATTCGGACTAATTTTCGTTACGAATTAAAATTCGGACGAATTTTCTCGTTACGAATCAAAATTCGGACTAATTTTCTCTTTACGAATTAGAATTCGGACTAATTTTCTCTTTACGAATTAAAATTCGGACTAATTTTCGTTACGAATTAAAATTCGGACGAATTTTCTCTTTACGAATTAGAATTCGGACTAATATTCGTTACGAATTAAAATTCGGACGAATTTTCTCTTTACGAATTAGAATTCGGACTAATTTTCGTTACGAGTTAAAATTCGGACTAATTTTCGTTACGAATAAGAATTCGGACTAATTTTCGTTACGAATTAAAATTCGGACTAATTTTCGTTACGAATAAGAATTCGGACTAATTTTCTCTTTACAAATTAGAATTCTGACAAATTTTCGTTACGAATTAACTAGCTGAGATCCGCGCTATAGCCAAATGACGGCTACAGCGCGGATCTGATGTGCCGGGACGACGTCTATTGACGTCGTCCCGGCAACGAGCTGCCTGCGCGCCCCCTGAAGGGCGCGCGCGGCGCGCTCTGTGATCCGCGAGTCTGTGAGACTCGCTGGATCACAGATCCGAGTAAGGGGTCGATCCTGACCCCTTACCACGTGATCAGCTGTCAGCCAATGACAGCTGATCATGTGATGGTAACCGAGCCGGTAATCGGCTTTTTTTCCTGCTCGCGCTGACAGCGCGAGGAGAAATAAAAAAAGCCGATCACCGGCGGCAGTGAGAGGGACATCAGTCCCTCTCACTGCAATATGCCCAGGGTCCATGGTGCCCCCAGTGCCATCTGTCAGTGCCCCCAGTGCCATCTGTCAGTGCCCCCAGTGCCATCTATCAGTGCCCCCAGTGCCATATGTCAGTGCCCACAGTGCCAGTGCTGCACATCAGTGTCACCTACCAGTGCTCATTAGTGTCCCCTACCAGTGCTCATCAGTGTCCCCTACCAGTGCCCAGTGCCACCTATCAGTGCCCATCAGTGCCACCTATCAGTGCCCATCAGTGCCATCTATCAGTGCCACCTATCAGTGCCATCTATCAGTGCCCATCAGTGCCATCTATCAGTGCCATCCATCAGTGCCCATCCGTGCCACCCATACGTGCCACCCATCCGTGCCACCCATCCGTGCCACCCATCCATGCCCATCAGTGCCATCTTTGCTGTGCCCATCAGTACCGACTTATCTGTGCCCATCAGTACCGACTTATCTGTCCCCACCAGTGCAGCCTATCAGTGCCCACCAGTGCAGCCTATCAGTGCCCACCAGTGCCGCCTCATCAGCGCATATCAATGAAGCAGAAAAATTACCTGTTTGCAAAATATTATAACAAACTATTAAACATGATTTTTTTTTTTTTTAATTTTCCATCTTTTTTTGTTTAGCAAAAAATAAAAACCCCAGCTGTGATTAAATACCACCAAAAGAAAGCTCTATTTGTGGGGAAAAAATGGTAAAAATTTAATTTGGGTACAGTGTTGTATGACCGTGCAATTGTCATTCCAAGTGCGTCAGCGCCAAAAGCTGAAAATTGGTCTGGTCACGAGGGGGGTTTAAGTGCAAAGTAATCAGGTGGTTAAAATTCGGACTAATTTTCTCTTTACGAATTAGAATTGGGACTAATTTTCGTTACGAATTAAAATTGGGACTAATTTTCGTTACGAATTAAAATTTGGACTAATTTTCGTTACGAATTAGAATTCGGGCTAATTTTCGTTACAAATTAAAATTCGGACTAATTTTCTCTTTACGAATTAGAATTCGGACAAATTTTCATTACAAATTAAAATTCGGACTAATTTTCGTTACAAAGTCAAATTCGGACTAATTTTCGTTATTCAGGAATTTAGATGTATCCGAATTAGAATAGTACCGAATTTAAACGAATCCGAAATAGCAAAATTCGACTCGAATTTTTGGATGCAAATCGTTTTCGAATACTTTTCTAATTTGAATAGTTTTCCAATTTTCAAAGATAATAAAATAGAATAGAAAATAAAGGAATAGAATACAAAAAATTCTATTCTATTCCTTTTTTTTTTCTATTCTATTTTATTCTTTTTGGAAATTGGAAAACGATTCGAAAATCGAAAACTATTCAAATTCGAAAACTTTTCAAATTCGAAATTGATTCGAAAACATTTCGAATTTGGAAACTGTTCGAAAACTTTTCGAATCGATTCGGAAACGAATAAACGAAACAAATCCCGAAAACAAATTAAATGAATGAAACAAATTTAACCAAATTAACTTATGTAAATAACTAAACAAAACAAATTTTCTCCTTCTGCACATGTCAGACTACAATAAGCCAGTAGAGAGGTATTCATTGTATAGTGGCATTGTTGGAGGAATCTGTTGGGTTGTTTTTTATTTAGCTGGCAAGCTGAATGAAAAATATCTAATAGTGTATGGCCAGATTTAGGATATTTATCCTGTGTGTGCTGGTTTTGTGAACCTATTATGAACAATTTGCATTTAGTGGAGTGAACGTGGAGATTCCCTCTTCATCCTATAAGAAAATCATAAAAAATAAATAAATTGTCTGTGATGGGAAACAGATGCACAATAGTTGCAGATGTCTTTGCTGGGTGGAGGGCTTGTGAAAGTAAACTGAGCATGGAACAGAGTCTAAGCAGAGGCGTATCTAGTGAAAATGGCGCCTATGGCAAGCACTGAAACTGTGCCCCTGACAAAACATTTGCGGCCTTACCAGCACCCATAAATGCAGTAACATCAGCACCCATAAATGCAGTAACATCAGCACCCATAAATGCGGCGCCAGCGCCTCTGACATTGGACAGAGGTAGAGAGGGAATAGGATCACCAGTGGCCAGGTTCCCTAGGCAGCTGCCTAGTTTGGCTAGTGGTAATGCCGGTGTTCTGTCGAGAAGTACCCCCTATCGAAAAATGCTGGGACGGAACTGCACGTGCGCAGAACGGAGCCTCAGAACAGCTGAGCTTAAGATCAGCTGTTTCGCGTTGCCGAGGCATGTTTATGTAGGCGAGGACGGATATTTACATAAAGGGGGCGGATATTTCAATGATGGCCAGTACTAGGGGCGGAATTTTTATCGCTGAACAAACAAATCTGGTAAAGAAACCTTTATGTGATATAGAAAAATCTGCCCTTCAATTGACTAAACACGCCCGCAGCGTTCAAAATGAATAGCAGATAAAGATTTATTTTGCAAATTTCTTTGGCCATCAATACAAATTCCACCCCCAGCACTGCCCATCATTGAAATATCCACCCCCCTTCATGTAAATATCTGTCCCTCACCTACATGAACGTGCTTCTGCCACACGGGACAATAGCTGATCGTAAACTCAGCTGTTCTGCGGCTCCGTGCGGCGCATGCGCAGTTCCACCTGGGCACTATTCGATAGCCGGGCATTTCTCGACAGAGCACCAGCCCTGTCTGCTTGGCACACACGCAGAATCACACACCATGTGCGATTGTGCGTGTGTGTCAGGCCCAAGCAGAAGCAAGCAGCCAATCAAATATAGGGCTCGATATGGATTAAATAAATATACTTAGCCATAGATATCATAAATAAAGTGTAATAAAATTGATTTGTGCAAAAGCAGGTACTACTTGCACAAATCACTTTATTATACTTTATTTGTGATATCTATGGCTAAGCATATTTATTTAATCCATATTGTTTGAGCACTATATTTGATGCTCAAGATCGTGGTGACTGACTGGTTCTGTAATTGTACCTGCTTCTAGGCTGCAGTGCTAATCCTTCCAGGTGCTGCTGTCTGGGGGTTCCAATTTTTTTTCTTCTCTCTAGTGACATAATGTTCTCTCTAGAGCAGTGTTTCTCAACTCCAGTCCTCAAGGCGCCCCAACAGGTCATGTTTTCAGGATTTCCCTCAGATGAAACGGCTGTGGTAATTACTAAGGCAGTGAAAGTGATCAAATCACCTGTGTAAAATAATGGAAAGCCTGAAAACCTGACCTGTTGGGGCGCCTTGAGGACTGGAGTTGAGAAACACTGCTCTAGAGTTCTCTTCTCCAGCCTCCAGAGTCCTCACAGTCACGTGACGTCACACAGACCCGGGAGACCTCGCTCCGTGGAGAAGCTGAAGCAGCTGCAGAAAGGAGCGTAGGCGGAGCATTGGGCTCCGCCTCCGCATTAGGCTCTGCCTCCGCCTGTTACACTACGGCTACGTAGATGACCCGGGAGGCGGGAGAGTCAACTCATCAGCCGTCATGGGATGGGGGAGACTGCTGCTTCCCTCCTCACTTGCTAGTGAAGTGCTGTGCCGGCGCTGCGCTCCAGCAGGCCGGCCGAGGCGCAGGGGACTGCATTAGTGCGGGAGGCGGCCGCGAATGGACGGATGGAACTGTTTTATTGTGCAGGGGCGGCTTTTTTGCTGCCCCCCCCCCCCACGGCGCCCATGGCACTAGCCATGGCTGCCATACCCTAGATACGCCACTGAGTCTAAGCTTTTTATACTGGTGTGGTTTTAGCACTGTTGCATATAAATAGAGTATAAAAACATTATTATACAATCGTTGTTTTCTTATTGCATTGCTCTGAGTGGAACACGTTGAAGATTGAATTACATGGAAGGAGAGAGGATCGGAGGAAATGTCAGGAATGATCAGCAATGGCGGGATATATATTTCCCTAGTGGCAGATTTGTGAAGCCAACAGATGTTCATAATCAGGGAAATTAACCACTTCAGTCTCAGAAGGATTTACCCCCTTCCTGACCAGAGCGTTTTTTTGCGATTCGGCACTGCGCCGCTTTAATTGACAATTGCGCGGTCGTGCGACGTGGCTCCCAAACAAAATTGACGTCCTTTTTTTCCCCGCAAATAGAGCTTTCTTTTGGTGGTATTTGATCACCTCTGCGGTTTTTATTTTTTGTGCTATAAACAAAAAAAGAGCGTAAATTTTGAAAAAAAAACGCATTATTTTTTACTTTTTGCTATAATAAATATCCCCCAAAATATATAAAAAAAACATTTTTTTACTCAGTTTAGGCCGATACGTATTCTTCTACATATTTTTGGTTAAAAAAAAAATTGCAATAAGCGTTTATTGATTGGTTTGCGCAAAAGTTATAGCGTCTACAAAATAGGGGATAGTTTTATGGCATTTTTATTAATAATTTTTTTTTTACTAGTAATGGCGGCGATCAGTGATTTTTATCATGACTGCGACATTTTGGTGGACACATCGGACAATTTTGACACATTTTTGGGACCACTGGCATTAATACAGCGATCAATGCTATAAAATTGCATTGATTACTGTAAAAATGTCACTGGGAGTGAAGGGGTTAACCACTAGGTGTCAGTGTAGGGGTTAAGTGTTCCTAGGGGCGTGTTTCTAACTGTATGGGGCGTGGCTGTGTGTGGTATTGTTCCTGGAAAGCTCTGGGTTGAGCTGATGCAAGAGAACGAAGAATTACAAAAGAGGGGACTTCCGCAGGAAGGTTCAGGTTTAAAGTGGTTATAAAGTTTATATATGTAACAAAAAGCAAGATAATCCCAAAGGTTTATACGCAGCTTACAAGTAATGAAAAATATTTATTTTATAAAATATTATTATTATTTATTAATATTATTTATTATTATTATTAATATTATTATAAAAAAAAAAAAATACGTGTGGGTTTTTTTCCAATCATTACTTGTAAGCTGCGTATAACTCCGTCTGCCATTGAAATTTTTTTTACGGTAAGTTAAATCTTGCTACGTGTTTTGTTACATAATTTGACCTATCGGCTGATAGGACCTTCAACCAAAGTTTATTGGGCTAGCAGTAGAGCTGCACGATTAATGCCTCAAGAATCGTTATCGTGAAGCCGATTTTTTATTTTCCCGGTTGCGATCTTGACAAAGGGTTTCCCGATCTTCCCAATCTTTGGTAGGCCAGAGAAGTCCCTTAATTTCTCTGCTCTCTTTGGGGCCATCAAAAGTCAAAGTCTGGGCAGTCAGCCATAGGAGTTTTAAAACATTCTATCAATGGCACTAAGAGGCTTTCAGAAATGTTAAGTCTAAATATATTAGCCGTTGGTTGGCTCTAATATTATTATTATTTATTAATATTATTTATTATTATTATTAATATTATTATAAAAAAAATATTTTTCATTACTTGTAAGCTGCGTATAAGCCATTGGGAGTATCTTGCTTTTTGTTACATACATTATTGGTCAAGAATCGTTATCGCGATTTTTTTTCCCGGTTGCGATCTTGACAAAGGGTTTCCCGATCTTCCCAATCTTTGGTAGGCAGAGAATTTTCGCTCTCAGCCATCAAAAGTCAAAGTCTGGGCAGTCAGCCAAGTTTTCCCAGTTGCGATCTTGACAAAGGGTTTCCCGATCTTCCCAATCTTTGGTAGGCAGAGAATTTTCTCTGCTCTCAGCCATCAAAAGTCAAAGTCTGGGCAGTCAGCCAAGTTTTCCCCCCCCCTTTACAAAACCCTTCAGCTCTGTCAGAAGGGGGAAGTTTGGACGCTCCTTTCCCAGCTACTTGAAGAATTTCTTCTGTTAAGTCTAAACATTGTATCAATAGTTGAAATCCTCATCCGAAGACTCGTTAGAAGCCGCATAGGGCTGTGAGGTACCCGGATCAAAGAAATAGACTTCTGTATGTAAATTAGGAACGTTTAAAGTGGTGTTTCCACAAAAAAAAAAAAAAGAAAATAGCTTAAAATTCATAAAAAAATTAAAAATAAATTGGAAAAAAAAATGTTTTTACTCACCTCTAAATCCCCTAAATCCCTCGTAGTCTGCCTCCTTCAGTGCCCGGGCACTGACATCACTTCCCCTCGCCACAGTCAGTCATTGGGGCACGTGACAGGTCCCAGATGACTGTGCGGCGTACCACGGCGCGCTGCGCCACTCGTGCATGCGCAGTGGGTCCCCGGCTGTGAAGTCACAGCCGGGTGCACACAGTAAGAATGCCGGCTAGGGGGGCTTCGTTCCCCCGCATCGCTGGACCCTAGGACAGGTAAGTGTCCGATTATTAAAAGTCAGCAGCTGCAGTATTTGTAGCTGCTGACTTTTAAAAAAAAAATTTAAGGGGCACCCCACTTTAACTACTTAAAGTGGTGTTGCACACAAAAAATTAAAATATCATTAAAATTCCTAAAAAAAAACAAAAAAAAAACATTTGGAATTTTTTTTTAACTCACCTCTAAATGCCTGTTGCTAGGGGGTCCCTCGTAGTCTGCCTCCTTCGGTGCCTGGGCACTGACATTACTTCCCCTCAGCACAGGAAGGGCTCCCTCCCTCCTGTCTGTCATCTGGGACACATGACAGGTCCCAGATGATTGCGCGGCCAACCACGGCGCGTGGCGCCGCTCGCGCATGCGTAGTGCCCACAGTTAGAATGCCGGCACCGCCGAGCGGAGGGGGGGACGAGCGGGGCTTCGTTCACCCGCATCGCTGGACCCTGGGACAGGTAAGTGTCCGATTATTAAAAGTCAGCAGCTGCAGTATTTGTAGCTGCTGACTTTTTTTTTTTTTTTCTCAGGGCAACTCCTCTTTAAACCTTTTTCTGACAGTTGTTGTTTTCAAGTTAAAATATTTTTTTTTCTAGAAATTGCTAGACATTACTTAGAACCCCCAAACATTATATATATATTTTTTTAGTAGAGACCCTAGAGCAGTGATGGCGAACCTTGGCCCCCCAGATGTTTTGGAACTAAAAATTACTTTAATGACTAATAATAATAAAAAAAAACGAACCAGTAAAGAATTAATTTTAATACGAAACGGAACAAAACAAATTTATTGATGGCGCACGTGTCTACTGTTTACCACAGTTTTTTTATTATCCTTCCCCTCCCCTTCTCTCCCCTTCCCTTCCCGCCTTTGGTCTGGTACTGTGCAGTATTTTTCAGGTTTGTTGGGCTGCTGGTTTGAAGCGCGTTTCTACCCCTCGTGTTATATGAATCCCAGTATATTCCATGTTTATTTTCTCATAAACATTGAGTTTAAATATTAATAGTTAGTTATAGGCCGATTTCGCTTTTGAATGCCGACAAAAAGTTATATGCCAAAGTTTTGGCTGAAAGAATCAAGAGCCACTTGAGCACACTGATCCATCCAGATCAAGTAGGGTTTGTGGCTGGAAGGGAGGGCCGGGACAATGGCGTGCGAACGCTGCTGGTCCTTCAAAGAGCTAGGGAGGTGGGGTCCCCAGGTCTATTCCTGTCAATTGATGCGGAAAAAGCATTTGACAGGGTAGACTGGGGACTCATGCTACAAACTCTCGAACACATGGGTTTTGGCCCAAAAATAATCCAACGAATTAGGGTGTTGTACGATCATCCGAAAGCAAAGATAGAAATTAATGGATTAACATCTTCCCTGTTCGAGATGAAAAATGGGACGAGACAGGGATGCCCCCTGTCCCCTCTCCTTTTTATTCTGTCCTTGGAGCCTTTCCTAGCCACCATTAGAGGGAACCCAGAAATAAGAGGTATCTCTGCGGGTGGAGATGAACATACGTTTTTCGATGAGGGTTTTCGATAAGGGGGAAAAAATTTAAATATATATATATATGATATATATATGATGAGACAAGATGGAGGATATTTGTCTCTTTTTGTATAATAAAATGTAATAAAGAGGAAAATGCCACAAAAAAATATATATATATTATATATTAATAGTTACAAAAATATAAATAATTATATATATATATATATTTTTAGAACAAGCAAAGCTTTCCTTTGGTGATTGTGTCTTGTCATTGTTTTATTCTTTATGCAATCCATAGAAAAGTAGACAAAAACTAAACTGTAGATAAAAAAATGTAGGTAATCTGTAGATAACAATGTTATCATTGTATTATTTTCCCATTTAGAATATAACTAAAATTGCAAAGGCATTTACAAATTTACAGATAAAAGCTCTTATTTCAATGTTGAACAGTTTTTAATGCTACACTTAAAAAAAAAAGTGTCTATTAATAGTTTTTTTTTTTTTTTTCTGGGACACAGAAAAAAAAAACATAAAATCTACAGTTAGAAAAATATAAATAAGAATACCTCCTGGTGAAAATGGTCTCCAGGGCCAATAGCAATGGCAAATCTCACAGGGATAATAAAAATTTGCCAGGGGTTCTATCTCTTTCTGTCCCATTCAAAAAAAAACAAAAGAAGAAGAAAGGTCCAGAGGGAGTTACGTGAAGTCCAGACAGTCAGGGTAGTCAGGGCCTTCTTCCAGTTCAGGTCAAGATGGTCCTTCTCTAAACCCCCAATATCATACCTCCCAACTTTTTGAGATGGGAACGAGGGACACCTTTTAGCAAAAGCATGAAGGAATAGGACACACCCCCTGCCACACCCCCCTTAAAGGAGACTTAAACAACAAAAAAACATTAGTTAAACCCACAAGTGCTTTTTTTTGTTTACCACTATGATTCCTTTATACTGGCTTGTAAATTTTACAAATGCAGCAATTTAGAAATTGGATGAAAGGTTCAGCACTGGGAAACACTTTTTGAAAGAAAAATAGTGCATTTTATATACAACTGTATAGATCAGACCAAAATGAGGGACAAATGAGGAGGAATGAGGGACAGAGGGACTTTGTTCCAAATCACAAATCGAAATCAGGGACAGTTGGGAGCTGTGCCAATAGGCCATAGTTAGCAATATTTAAAAATCATTTCCAGGTACAATGTTGTTGTAAAGACCTAAACACCAGTGGTGGACAGAGTCACCAATAGACCCCGCTGAGAAGGATCAATTTTACCAGGGGCACAAGGAGGCCACAAAACAGATGCAGGGCACCATCTTGGGACCCAGAGTGGGTATGGAGGTGCTGCTAAAGGGTTTTTCAGATAGTGTGAAAAATAAATGAGGCTCAGTTACATAAAAATAACTTTTTCTGGTTATAGGCATGATACTGTACATGTGTTCCGACTTTCAGGGAGGGGAAAGAGGGACACCTTTTGGCACAAATTATGTAGGTAAAGGACACACAAAAAAACATTATTAAATCATTAAAATTACAAATGAAATCATTAAAAACCTTTTTATAGCTAGTAAATATTATATATTTTTTTTTTATAGAGGTCAATACATCACATACAATAGAGGGACAAATGAGGTGTAAAGAGGGATAGAGGGATTTGGTTTTAAAGAAAGGCAGGTGGGGGCTATTGACATAATGTCCAGGCAGCACCCCCAGAGCCCAGACTGTTTACAGGGGACCACATATCTCCACCAATGTGTGTACATGAGGTCTTATAAAGCATGGCGGTGCACAGGACAATGGTGACATGCCATACCCAAAGCAGCCAATCAGGTGTGATCTTACTGTAGGCAGCTACCTGAGCAGCAATCAGCAATCTTTGCACTGTTATACTGTATTGATTAAATAATTAAGCATATACTGTACATTTGTGTATTGAAAAGAGGGCAATTCTGCTGGTAGATAAAATAAGATAACATGTCGAGATAGAGAGATTAATGTCTGTGCTTCTTTTATTTTCAGTGGATGGTTTTACGTGGAGAAAGAAGCCCAAGGAGGAACCACCATCTACTTCAGAAGGTGAGTGATATAAGAGAAGGTCCTGTGACCAATTATTCTGTAGAGGAGGCTTCTTTCCATCAGACAAGGCTACCAGAGAGGTCCCTCAGTCATATACTGCACATTTGTGTATTGAAATGAGGACAATTCTGCTGGCAGATAAAATAAGATAACATGTCGAGATAGAAAGATTAATGTCTGTGCTTCTTTTATTTTCAGTGAAGAAAGAAGCCCAAGAAGGAATGACTTCAGAAGGTGAGTGATATAAGAGAAGGTCCTGTCACCGATTATTCTGTAGAGGAGGCTTCTTTCCATAAGACTAGGCTACCAGAGAGGTCCCTCAGTCATGTCCATTTATAATGATTCCATTGGCTCAGTGTAGGATCAGTGCCAGATTTTTCAGGTCATTAGCTGAAAGTTTTTCCTGGCCGTGTCCCTGATACAAGAGTCAGTCCCTGTCTAATCAGAGTCCCCAACTGCTTCAGTGGTGACAGCCCTGGTCAGACAATTATGTGTCAATGAGTTGGATGGTGGTATTCTGCTAGACAATATTCCACATTGACCCAACATACAATGAACTAGTATTGAAGTTTGTTGGACCGGTCACTAGATCAATTTGCTCCCACTTCTTACAGAAAGTTCCAGATGGCTCACCACCCCTCACTGCTCATCATTGGTCACTGGGTCAAAGCAAATTGGCCAGATTGGCTTCAAATCTGATTTGGCACAAACTGATTCATTCATGCCTACACACCATTTCAACACGTGAGGAGCACGTTAGCCCTTAGTGAGTTTCAGTGCAGAGCTGTTTTCATGAATTACTTCCAAGTTAGTGATTATGAATGTACATGGTAGGTAACATTTTCAAAAAAGAGTCCAGCACCAGCGACCTGTGTATTTATTTTAAGCGCTTGCCGACCAGCCGCCGCAGTTGCACTGCGGCAACATGGCTCGGCTGCGCAAATCGCCGTCATGTTACGTCGCTTCCTATTTTATCTTCCTATGCTTGCCCACGGAGCCGATGCGAGTGCCCGGGCGGTCACGATCACCACCGGGCTCCCACCGGGGCACACGAGAACCAGGATCCCGGTTCTCTGAGGGGAGAAGAGACAGATCGTCTGTTCATACAGAGTATGGACAGCGATCTGTCATGCCCCCTATACAGTCCCCTTCCCCCTTCAGTTAGAACACATACTAGGGAACACAATTAACCCCTTGATCGCCCCTAGTGTTTAACCCCTTCCCTGCTAGTGACATTTTTACAGTAAATATGGAAAAAAGCCGCGCACAAAATAAAATAGAAAATAAATTATGTGGTGACAATATTAATTTATTATGTATAGTGACAATATAATTAAATCACCCACATAAACATGAATACACAGTGATTGATAGTGCAAATATGGAATAATGAATACAATTATTAAACAATAAAGTCCAGTGATTGAAGTGAAATGAATCTCATCAATATTTCTTCTGTTCAGAAAAACAAAACACCACCAATAGGGATGGGCCCGGTGTTCGATTCAAACCCATGTTCGAATCGAACTTCAGCCGTTCGACCGCTCGTCGAGCCCAGAATTATGTGGGCCGTTCTCATCAAATTCGTGTGATGCGAACAGTCCACAATGCTCTGCGCCAGTCGCAGTGCATTGCTGGCTGATGATTGGCCAAGCATGCACTGTGACCCCGCATGCTTGGCCAATCATAGAGCCAGCGGAGGGGAGAGCAATAATTGGCCACAGGCAGGATGGCCAATTATAGCTCAGGGGGTTTAGTACACGCCCCACACTATATAAGGCCGCCGCGCCGGTGGCCTCATGTAGTGTGTTCTGGCGTTAGTCAGTGACGGTGTCAGTGACATTAGCTGCTGTGTTTCATTCTGCAGTGTTGACATTATCTGCTGTGCCTGTGATTCATTCTGCTGAGTGCACTGCTGACATTATCTGCTGTGATTCTGGGGATTAGTGTAGTGTGTGCGTGCTGTTAGTACAGCATTGCAGTATCACATTAAACCACCTTTACCCTTCTGGCCTGTTGTGTAATCTAAGGCAGCCATCTGCGGCTAATGACTCTGTAACACAGAGAACAGTCATTCATTGAAAGTCATTGATAAAAAAAAAGTCATTGATAAAAAAAAGCGTGGGGGTCCCCCAAATTCAATTACCAGGCCCTTCAGGTCTGCTATGGATATTAAGGGGAACCCCACTTCAATTTTTTTAAAAAAATGCCGTAGGGGTCCCCCTAAATATCCATCCCAGACCCTTCAGGTCTGGGATGGATTTTAAGAGGAACCCCGGCCAAAAAAAAAAAATGGCGTGGGGTCCCCCTCAAAATCCATACCAGACCCTTATCCGAGCACGCAACCTGGCAGGCCACAGAAAAAGAGGGGGGGACGAGATCGGCCCCCCTCTCTCCTGAACCATACCGGGCCACATGCCCTCAACATTTGGAGGGTGCTTTGGGGTCTGTGACCCCTCAAAGCACCTTGTCCCCATGTTGATGAGGACAAGGGCCTCTCCCCCACAACCCTGGCCATTGGTTGTGGGGGTCTGCGGGTGGGGGGCTTATCGGAATTTGGAAGCCCCCTTTAACAAGGGGACCCCCAAATCCCGCCCCCCCTGTGTGAAATGGTAAGGGGTACCCCTACCATTTCACAAAAAAAGTGACAAAAATTGTAAAAATGACAGGAGACGGTCTTTGACAATTCCTTTATTAAAATCTTCTTTCATCTTCTTTCTTCTGGTCGTCTTCCTTCTTCTTTCTTCATCCTTCGGTTTCTTCATCATCTCCTTCCGGCATCTTCTTCCATCTTCTTCTTCCTCCGATCCGCTTTTTCTTGCGCTGGTCTTCTCGTCCGGCATCTTCTTCCATGGCGTCTCTTCGTGGGCAGTCCAGCAGGCAGCAATCACAGTCTCAGTGAGAAAAGAAAGCTCACCATAGTGTGAATCAATTTAAAAACAATGTATTTAGATCAAAAGTATTACATTTTAAAAAAACTTTGTAAAAGCTCATAGGAAAATAGATATGCCGGCCGGCTTGCAAACACCCGTCCTAGACAGCGATGACGTCAACACGCATCCCTCCCGACGTCCGTTTCGTCCAAGAGTGACTTAGTCATGGGGACTTAATTTTTACAGTAATCAATGCATTTTTGTAGCACTGATTGCTGTATAAATGACAATGGTCCCAAAAATGTGTCAAAATTGTCCAACGTGTCCGCCATAATGTCGCAGTCCCGATAAAAATCGCAGATCGCCGCCATTACTAGTAAAAAAATATATATATAATAAAAATGCCATAAAACTATCCCCTATTTTGTAGACGCTATAACTTTTGCGCAAACCAATCAATATACGCTTATTGCGATTTTTTTTAGCAAAAATATGTAGAAAAATACGTATCGGTCTAAACTGAGGAAAAAAAAAAATTTTTATATATATTTTGGGGATATTTATTATAGCAAAAAAAGTAAAAAATATTGTGTTTTTTTCAAAATTGTCGCTCTTTTTTTGTTTATAGCGCAAAAAATAAAAACCACAGAGGTGATCAAATACCACCAAAAGAAAGCTCTATTTGTGGGGAAAAAAAGGCCCCAGTTTTGGAAAAATGTGTACCGTATATACTCGAGTATAAGCCGAGATTTTCAGCACATTTTTTTGTGCTGAAAGTGCCCCCCTCTTGGCTTATACTAGAATCAAGCACTTTTCTGCAGCAGAGAAGGACATGTTCCGACCTGACATTGGGGCCCTTTCTCTCTGGGCCACTTAGTGCTAGGAACCTCAAATTTGGTTTGCAAACCCAGTTATACCAACACTACAACATATCCAAATTTTGGGGATCCTAGAACCAAGTGGCCCTGAAATACGGGGCCCCAAAATCGGTTCGGAAAATGTCATTATCTGCTGCAGAAAAGCGTATCTCGGGGCCACTTGGTGCTAGGAACCCCAGAGTTAGTGTGCAAACCCAGTGGAACTAGCACTACAACATATGCAAATGGGTTTCCTAGCACTAAATGGCCCAGAGATACAGGGCCCCAAAGTCGGTCAACTGTGTCCATCTGCAGCAATGTCATTTCGGGACCCTTTGTCTGCATCTAGGGGGCATCTAGGCAGAGGCGTTGTTATGGGGGTGCGGGGGGTGCGACCCGCGCCGGGTGACACCCACCAGAGGGGTGACACCAAGGCCGCCACTATAGCTTGCAGCGGAGCGAGCAGGACATTCAGCCGTGCGGGGGACAGGGGGGAGGCTGCCTATAACATTCCCCAGCTGTCACTCAGGATCTCCCATATCTCCCGTGGCAGCCGGATTAGGTGGGTGGAGCTGGGGGTGTGGCCGCCTCCTCCACTCCTCCCACAGACCCATTCACACCAATCCCACAGCTGAAGGAGATAGACCAGAGGACACAGCAGCCCTGCCCACCCGCCTGGGTCTTCATCTGCAAGCATGAGGTATGCTAGAAGTTACTGCACAGCACACTGTCACACATCCCTACCTGCCTTGTACCACCCCAAACCTGCCGTGTGCCACCCCAATCTGCCCTGTGCCACCCCAAACTGCCCTATACCACCCCCAACCTGCCCTGTGGCACCCCAAACTGCCCTATGCCCCCCCAAACTGCCCTGTGCCACCCACAACCTGCCCTGTGCCACCCCAAACTGCCCTGTGCCACCCCAAACTACCCTGTACCACCCACAACCTGCCCTGTGCCACCCCAAACTGCCCTGTGCCCCCCAAACTGACCTGTGCCACCCCAAACTGCCCTATACCACCCCCAACCTGCCCTGTGCCCCCCCCCCAACCTCCCCTGTGCCACCCCAAACTGCCCTGTGCCCCCCAAACTGACCTGTGCCACCCCAAACTGCCCTATACCACCCCCAACCTGCCCTGTGCCCCCCCCAACCTCCCCTGTGCCACCCCAAACTGCCCTGTGCCCCCCAAACTGCCCTGTGCCACCCCAAACTGCCCTGTACCACCTTCAACCTGCCCTGTACCACCCCCAACCTGCCCTGTACTACCCCAAACTGCCCGTACCACCCCAACCTGCTCTGTACCTCCCCAAACTGCCCTGTACCACCCCAACCTGCCAATATGCCAATCCAACCTACCCCATACCACCCCAACCTGCCACTACACCGCTCATACCCTAACCTTCATTACCCCAACCTGCCCCGTGCCACCCCCAACCTGCCCTGTACCACCCCCAACCTGCCCTGTACCCCCCCCCCCCCCAACCTACCCCATACCATCCCAACCTGCCACTACACCACTCATACCCTAACCTGCATTACCCCAACCAGCCCCGTGCCACCCCCAACCTGCCCTGTACCACCCCCAACCTGCCAATATACCAATCCAACCTACCCCATACCACCCCAACCTGCCCCTATACCACTCATACCCAAACCTGCTTCACCCCAACCTGCCCTGTGCCACCCCCACCTGCCCTGTACCACCCCCAACCTACCCCATACCACCCCCAACCTGCCACTATACAACTCTATACTATCCTAACCTGTCACTATACCACCCTATACTATAATTTACAGGGGCTGGTTTTGGGTGCGCCCTGTGACCGTGCGCTGCCTGCAGGGTGAGGGCAGCCTAGGCAAGAGGGGGGGTGACACCATGTTTTACCGCACCAGGTGACACCAACCCTAGGGACGCCACTGCATCTAGGAACCCTTAACTACCAAGTTTGAAGTTTGGGGGACCTATGGCTGCAAATGGGCACAGTGAGGCTGCAAATGGGCACAGTGAGGCTGCAAATGGGCATTGTTGACCCTCTTTTTCACTTACAGTAGCTGCGCATTTCTCACCCTAGGCTTATACTCGAGTTAATACATTTTCCCATTTTTTTGTGGTAAAATTAGGTGCCTCGGCTTATATTCGGGTCGTCTTATACTCGACTATATACGGTACATGTTTTTTAAACCCTAAAAATGCAGTAGGATCTTAGGCACTGTGCATACAAATGCTTGATGGGAAGCTTGATAGAACCCTTACATAGAAGTAGAACCCTCCTGGAGGAGACATAGGGCTTCAGTGGGACTAACATGGAAAATTCCTTCCAGTGTAAAATTCAAAAGCTTTAAAAGACCCACAACTCATATATTCTCACTGAACAAGACCCTTTTTTGTAAAGTTTTGTGAATATTTTTTTTCTGATTACAGCTTCCTCCTCTTCTGCCCCCAAACCCCAGGAGAAGCACTTTGTGGATAAACATCGCAAGGAACTGATAGCCAAATGTGCTCTGGTGGGTCCCATCCTGGATGGTCTCCTCTCTGAAGATCTGCTAACTCAAGAACAATATGACACCATACGAGCTGAACCATATGCCCAGGAGAAAATGAGGAAACTCTATGAATTCATCAAGGGCTGGTCTGCATCCCACAAGCAGACACTCTATGAAATTTTAAAGGCAGAAAATGGTCCTTTGATTCAAAATCTGGTGCAGTCCTAAACTGTCTCCGAAGATTACAGCACAAATGTAACACCATCTACAGGGATATATATTTAAAGGATATCTAAACCCAAGAACAAAAATGTCATATGTTTCAGTTTACCAGTCCTTAGATGTGATGGTGCATAGTTTTCTTTTTTCAGGCTAATGCCGCGTACACACGGTCGGAATTTCCGATGGAAACAGTCCGATGGGAGCTTTTCATCGGATTTTCCGACCCTGTGTACGCCCATCGGTCTTTTTCTATCGGAATTTCCGACGGACTTTGGATTGAGAACCTGTTCTTAATTTTCCCGACGGAAAACCTTTCTATCGGATTTTCCGATCGTGTGTATGCAATTCCGACACGCAAAATTCCGACGCATGCTCGGAAACAATTCAATGCATGCTCAGAAGCATTAAACTTCCCTTTTATAGTGCCATCGAACGTGTTGTATGCCGCAGTGTTATTGACCATCGGAATTTGGTGTGACCGTGTGTAGGCAACACAGCTTGAGCGGAATTCCGTCGGGAAAACCATCAGAGCTTTTTCCGACAAGAATTCCGACCGTGTGTATAAGATCATTTTCTTCAGATACAGAAAAATACCTGCCAGATTTACCAGTGTCCCTGTAATTTCCTCTCAAACAATGTTATTGACCTCCCCAGCCATCTTCTGTGATTTACAGGAAGTGTGTGACTGGTATGATCATCGAGTGGAAATAAAGTAAAAATAGATAAAAGAGCAGCTGTGACACCTAAGGACCGGTAAGCTGCAATATATGACATTTCTTGGGGGTTTAGATACTTTTAAAGATGAATTCTAGAAAAAAAAAACATTTAAAGTTTCTTTTTTACTTTTCTGTAATGCCGCGTACACACGATTGGAATTTCAGCCAGCAAAAGACCGATGAGAGCTTTTCATCGGAATTTGCGACCGTGTGTAGTCTCCATCGGAATTTTGCTGGCCGAATTCCCACCAGCAAAAATTTGAGAGCATGTTCTCAATTTTTAAGACGGAAAAGGTTTCTATCGGAAATTCCGATCGTCTGTAGCAATTCCAACGCGCAAAATTCCTACGCATGCTCGGAAACAATTTGTCGCATGCTCAGAAGCATTGAACTTCATTTTTTCTCAGGTCTTCATAGTGTTGTACGTCACCGCGTTCTTGATGGTCGGAATTTGGTGTGACCGTGTGTAGGTAAGACAGTTTGAGTGGAATTCTGTCTGGAAAACCATCAGAGCTTTTTCCAACGAGAATTCCGATCGTGTGTACGCGGCATAAGTGATACTTAGTTAGCGCAGTGCCTCGTAGAGATGTGTAGTGCCCCATTCTGTCCATCGGTACCCTGTGCTGTTCACACATTGGGGGTTGATTTACTAAAGGTAAGTAGACTGTGCACTCTGCAATTGCAGTTGCACCAGAGCTTAATAAATGAGGTAAGGCTTCACTTTGTAAAGAATACCCAATCACGTGCAAGGGAAATAAAAATAAAAAATAAAAAAATATCCTGCACATGATTGGATGATGGAAGTCACCAGAGCTTCTGCTGATTTACTGAGCTCTAGATCAGCTGCAAAGTGCAACTTGCACAGTCTATTTGCCTTTAGTAAATCAACCCCATTATGTCTTACATAACAATATCTGATATCACAAAGATTCTGATGTATGGAAGGTTCTACAAACATTACATCTAAAATCCCTCTTCCCATTCCTTTTTTTTTTTTATAAACCTTTTAAAGCGGTTCTGCACTCTTTTTTTTTTTTTTTGGGCTATATGCCAAGGGCATATAGCTCAATTGGGGGACTTACCTGTTCCATCTTCCATCTCGATCGCCGCCAGTTTTCATCTTCATCTTCTTCTTGTCTTCTTCTTGTCTGCTGGGGTCCATCTTGCCTGTGGGCATGTGAAACCCCACAGGCACTTTAGATGGCCCAGCATGCACCGCCGTTACTCGCGCGTGCGCAGTAACGGCACATCTGCCGACATCTCACGAGATTTCGGCAGATGTGGCCGAAATCTCGGGAGATTTCGGAAGATGTGGCCGAAATCTTGCGAGATTTCGGAAGATGCCCGCACAGACTCCTGGGATCAATGACACCAGATCCCAGGAGACAGTGCGGCGTGACGACGATCGACGCAGAGACCCCGCCCGCCGCCGAAGAGAGAGAAGACCGGAAGTCATCAATTACAAGGTAAGTACAAAAAAAAAAAAAACATTTCATTTAGTACTCTTTGCCTGATTTGGAAGGCAAAGAGATTTACTAAATGAAATGGGTGCAGAACCGCTTTAGTCAGAATGCTCTTCATACACAAAACATTTCCATATTTGTCATTCCATAGCTACAACTTGGGATGGTTAATAAGACCAATACATTTCCTCTATTCCTCATTCCACCTTGACTTTCCACCTTGACTTGGGGGGTGCGGGGGGCTGGTGATGGGGGGAAATGGGACACAATGGTCAACTGTGCTTTAGTCACTGAAGGATTATGTCTGATTATTCACACCACAGATATCCCATTACATGTACATCTTGTTGTAAGGACCTCTGAACAGCAATCTGAAATTGTCATTGCCAAAACATACAGCTTTTCTGTGAATGGTATGGCTTCATCACAGCACGTAAAATAAAATTGGGTGAAATTACGTCTCTCTGACTCTTTCATTAACGTATTCATCTGTTAAAAAATTGGAAGGAAATCAAACATTTCATTGGTAACCATTCTTGAGCTAACACCATCAGATTAAAATTTCTACGTAAGGTAAATGTTGACATATGACCGGCCTCCAGTGATGTAAGTAACTGATTTAAAATAAACTGAGTTACCTAACGCAGTTACTTTAGAGGGTAACGAGTAATCTAACTGATTACTTTTCCCCTTATGGTAACGCAGTTCCCATTACTTGGGCTGAGTTACCTCAATTACATCTACTGCCACTAGATGGCAGTAGTGTAATTCCGGTGTCCTGACAAAAAAGTTCCCCCCGCCGGATAAGGACCCCATGTACTGCGCAGGTGCAGTGCGAAGGACTACGGAGCTTATGAAAATTGCCGAACCTAAACAGCTCTGAGTGAACTCTACACCGCGCAGGCGCTGTTAACATGTAATTGTACGAGGCAATGCCGCACGCTCCCGATGCTCGTGCTACTCTGCAAGGGGCATCTATCGTGTAACTAAGGGGGCGGGTCTAGTATTACTGTAACCAAGGGGCGCATTTATTATTATTGTTATATATCGAGCTCCGCCCATTAATTTAACATTCGCCCTCTTCTGTAGCCATCCGCCCCTTACACCATATAATAATAATAGACCCACCACTTGCTTACACGCTATAACAGATCTGCCCCTTGGTTAGAGTAATAATAGAGCAGCCCCTTGGATACACGATATATAACAATAATAATAAATGCACCCTTTGGTTACAGTAATACTAGACCCGCCCCTTAGTTACACGTATAGAATATTTTAAAAAAGTCAGTTACTTTGCTGCGTAACTAATTACTTTTCCAATGTAGTAACTGAGTTACTAACGTAATTACTTTTTTGGGAGAAGTAATTTGTACCTTAACTGATTACTTTTTTAAAGTAAGATGACCAACACTGCCGGCCCCACAGTCAAGCCTTCCAAAAGTGACCTTCCAGCCCACTTGGAGTTCCTTCCTTCCCACTCTGAGCATTTTGGGTGAAAATTGGACTTTTGGACTCTTTCATTATTTTAGTCATCTGTGTTAAGAAATAGGAAGAAAGTCAAACATTTTGCTGGTATCTATTTTTGAACTAAGAGCCGACATTATATAAAGCAGGCATGTCCAAAGTCCGGCCCGCGGGCCAATCGCGGCCCTCGTTCCGGTTTTGAACGGCCCGCCTGTTTATCTGGACATGTATATCTTTTGTGGCCCCCAACGATCTCCCAGCGCCGGGGCCACAAAAGATATATATGTCCGGATGCCTTGGAGGGGACAGGGAGGAGGCGGGACAAGAGCCGGGCACACAGGAGTATTTCCTGTTTACACGGCAGCCTCTATAATAGGAAGTCCCGTCTCCAGCACTGCCATTGGACGGCTGTTCTGTCCATCAAAGGAGGCGGGACCTTGTATTAAAGAGGCCGCAGAGAAAACAGGAGTTTCTCCTGTATGTTATCTTTTGGCGCTCGTCCCGCCCCCTCCCTGTACCCTCCGAGGCGGCAGATGGAGGGGCATAATTCAGGCTGCACTGCACAATGGTGAGTCTGCATTCCTGACAATGATGGGGGCTGTGTATTCCTGACAATGATGGGGGCTCTGTATTCCTGACAATGATGGGGGCTGTGTATTCCTGACAATGATGGGGGCTGCATTCCTGACATTCCTGACAATGATGGGGGCTGTGTATTCCTGACAATGATGGGGTGCTGCATTCTTGACATTCCTGACAATGATGGGGGGCTGCATTCCTGACATTCCTGACAATGATGGGGGGGGCTGCATTCCTGACAATGATGGGGGGCTGCATTCCTGACATTCCTGACAATGATGGGGGGCTACATTCCTGACAATGATGGGGGGCTGCATTCAAGACATTCCTGACAATGATGGGGGGCTGCATTCCTGACAATGATGGGGGGGCTGCATTCCTGACAATGATGGGGGGCTGCATTCCTGACATTCCTGACAATGATGGGGGCTGCATTCCTGACATTCCTGACAATGATGGGGGGCTGCATTCCTGACAATGATGGGGGCTGCATTCCTGACATTCCTGACAATGATGGGGGGCTGCATTCCTGACATTCCTGACAATGATGGGGGGCTGCATTCCTGACATTCCTGACAATGATGGGGGCTGCATTCCTGACATTCCTGCCAATGATGGGGGGCTGCATTCCTGACATTCCTGACAATGATGGGGGGCTGCATTCCTGACATTCCTGACAATGATGGGGGGCTGCATTCCTGACATTCCTGACAATGATGGGGGGCTGCATTCCTGACATTCCTGACAATGATGGGGGGCTGCATTCCTGACATTCCTGACAATGATGGGGGGGCTGCATTCCTGACATTCCTGACAATGATGGGGGCTGCATTCCTGACAATGATGGGGGGCTGCATTCCTGACATTCCTGACAATGATGGGGGCTGCATTCCTGACATTCCTGACAATGATGGGGGGCTGCATTCCTGACATTCCTGACAATGATGGGGGCTGCATTCCTGACATTCCTGACAATGATGGGGGGCTGCATTCCTGACAATGATGGGGGCTGCATTCCTGACATTCCTGACAATGATGGGGGCTGCATTCCTGACATTCCTGACAATGATGAGGGATGTATTCCTGACATTTCTGACAATGATGGGGGCTGCATTCCTGACATTCCTGACAATGATGGGGGCTGCATTCCTGACATTCCTGACAATGATGGGGGATGTATTCCTGACATTCCTGACAATGATGGGGGCTGCATTCCTGACATTCCTGACAATGATGGGGGCTGCATTCCTGACATTCCTGACAATGATGGGGGGCTGCATTCCTGACATTTCTGACAATGATGGGGGCTGCATTTCTGACATTTCTGGCAATGGTGGTGCTGCAGATGGGCACTGACCCTTATTTTGCTTCATATTTCTTTATTTAAAATTGTATTTTTTTCCTAAATCTTCCCTCTTAAAGTGAAGGTGCGTGTTATACGCCAATAAATACGGTATATCCAAATAACACGCCTGAGATCATCTCTTTACTCACACACAGCCACAAAGGCAAGAGAATTCTTGTTGGGCAGTGTGTCAGTACTCGAACGAACACACAGACTGAATTTTAATGGTTCAAACAATGTCAGGAAAAAAGGTCGGCCCTCACGCATGTTCGCTTCATCAAATCTGGCCCTCTTTGAAAAAAGTTTGGACACCTCTGATATAAAGGTAAGATAAATGTTGACATGATCAAGTTCAAGGTCAGCCCTTCCAAAACAAAAAAAGGAGCTGGAGCTGACTGAGGGACTTTTCATCTGGGGATCTGGTCTGGTATCACTGGAAAGGTGTCTGGAAGATATTGGAAGGAGGCATCCAATTATCCAAGCACATTAGTGAATACAGACTGGAGTGAGAGATCTCTGAGACTGTGTGCTGATGCCACCCTCTTGTTCATGGTGTCCTGGTGTAGCTCAGTGCAGTATTTGCTTGTGCAAGGCTCATATTTTCAGGAGGAAGATCAATGTCCTCAAATTGCTGCTTAAAGTTACTGGTGTATCTCACAATTACCTTAAACCTATCCACATGCTGCAATAAAGCATCAGAAGAGCATAGCCCTTCACTGCACATTGAGCCAATGGAGTGACAGTGTGGCTGATTGCGAGGGAAACAAAGGAAACAGACCATAGCAGGCTCGGACTGGCCATAGGGCAGACCAGGCATTTGCCCAGTGGGTCAGGGTTCCACCCGCTCCGTGGCATCTTGATGATTAGGCGCATAGCGGGAGGTAAGGGGCGGCCGCAGCCTGGACAGGGCTAACAAAGGCCGCGGCCGCCACTCGCCCACCACTATGCGGCCATGCCTGTGTCTCTCTCACACACAGCTCAGCCTCAGAGCCGACGCTGACAGTTCCACTCTCCGCTCCTATGGACTGCTCCTCCAGCTGTGGGCATCTGCAAGGTGGGGCAAGGCGAGGGGAGCTGCGGACCGCTGTCAAGATGTTTCCCCCGCTCGCCCCCCCTTCTCATGTCGGCAGCACGGGAGAAGAGAATGCTTCCTGCCTGTTCTTCTTCCCTCCCCATTGGTCACAGCGGAGGGCCAATCAGAAGAAACTAGAGGGGCATCATGGGAAATGTAGTCCCGGAGATTGGTGGCCTAATAGTTCTCAGCAGGGAGCAGACTACAGTCCCCAGCATGCACTCTGCCTGGGGGGGCAGAGAAAACACAGAAACAAGCTACACTGTAGCAGCTACTACAGGAGACATGGAAAAAGAGAGGACTGTGCTTGGGGAACTAATAGCCCCAGCACCACCAGAAAGAGCCATGCTGTACCCGCACCACCAGAGAGAGAGAGCCACGCTGTACCCACACCACCAGAGAGAGACAGCCACGCTGTACCCACACCACCAGAGAGAGACACGCTGTACCCGCACCACCAGAGAGAGCCATGCTGTACCCACACCACCAGAGAGGGCCACGCTGTACCCGCACCACCAGAGAAAGCAAAGCTGTACCCACACCACCAGAGAGAGCCACAATTTATCCACACCACCAGAGAGAGCCACGCTGTACCCACACCACCAGAGAGAGCAATGCTGTACCCACACCACCAGAGAGAGAGCAACGCTGTACCGCACCACCAGAGAGAGACACGAGAGTAACGCTGTACCCACACCACCAGAGAGAGCCAGGCTGTACCCACACCACCAGAGAGCCACGCTGTACCCACACCACCAGAGAGATCCACGATAGCCACGCTGTACCCATACCCCTAGAGAGAGCCACGCTGTACCCACACCACCAGAGAGAGCCAGGCTGTGCCCACACCACCAGAGAGAGCCACGCTGTACCCACACCACCATAGAGAGCCACGCTGTACCCACACCACCACAGAGAGCCACGCTGTACCCACACCACCAGAAAGAGCCACGTTGTACCCACACCACCAGAGAGAGCCACAGGAGCCATGCTGTACCCGCACCACCAGAAAAAGAGAGCCACGCTGTACCCGCACCACCAGGGAGAGAGAGCCTCGCTGTACCCGCACCAGAGAGAGAGAGAGAGCCACGCTGTACCCGCACCACCAGAGAGAGTGCAAGTCAGTGTCACTTTGCAGTGTGGGCACAATAGGAGACAGACAGTACTAGCATTGTATGGCCTCAATAGGACTGGGACACTGTAATAAAAAATGGGACTACACTGTAAAGGGGCACTGTAATCATTGCAGTGCCCCCTTTACAGTGCAGCCCCGTTTATAACACAGTGTCCCTGCACATTACAGTGTGGAGGACCGATACCAACCACCCCGCAAATATCTACCAAAAACACCCCCCCCCCCCCCCCCCCCCCATTTCTGGAAAAGTTGGCTTCTCAGTCTATAATGCCCAGGCCTATTTTTTGTCCCAGTCTGGGCCTGGACCATAGAGACCCTAAACTGTGGGCTCCTGCAGGAGTGAGTGCTACAGTCCTTTAGAGTCCATTAGTCAAAAGCATGAGTCCATACCCCATGGAACTGGGTTCCCTCCAAGGGGTGGTTACGTGGAAAAAGTGAATCACATCTTTAGCAGCATTCTTGCTCCTTTTATAAGTAGAGCTTGAGACCTCTGGCTGCCTTACTAACTGTGGCAACCCGAGAGGTGGTTTCCTCCCTTTTTATATGTTTGCCCCAGCAGAGGGCAGTACCTTTCCAAAAAGCCCAGGAAAACCAGGCCAGCAGAGTTAACCCTTACTTCTCAGGGAGCACCACCTCAGCAGGGCAACGTAACTAAATAGTGCAATAAAGTAAAGATGCAACACAGCAGTTTAACCCACAAACATAAGCAACATTTTAACAAAACATGAGAAGGTTTCACCTCCACCTGCTTACATGTAGACCTCAGAGGACAGTCAGTATAGGCCTGGGGCCCGGGGGGGGGGGACCAGATTCTAGCAGTATCAACAGGTATTTTTTTACACTTAGCAAACAGACGTAACAAAACACTTTCCATCGTATATTTAACAGACAAAGAAACAAAATAAGAGAAGTTTATTGTTAAAGGGGTTTGTGACAGACCTAGCCAGGACACAGGCTTTTTGAGGAGTGGACAGCTGAGTTAAGCAGGCTGATCCGGGCAGAAATGCGTTTGGACGAGAGCTACAGAGCCCTCCGGTGGTATGTAGCCCAAGTGTGCCGTGGACAGCGGATGACAGGCTTTTTGAGAGGACTAAATGCGAGCCTCCTGCCAACCGATTATGGGCCCTGGATTTTAGGGGCACAGGGTGAAGGAGAACCCCAACCCCAAACAGATTCAATGCTCCGCGCAATGGGAGGCTCCCACTGTGTGAGGCTTCGCTGCGTCTGACAGGTCTTTTATAACGGAGGGCGGGGCCACCTGGTAACCCCGCCCCCAATGATCGCACGGGACGTCATGGGGAATTCCCTATGGCTTTCCCCATGAGGTCAGAGGGGGCGGGGTCACCAGGGGGGGGTCACCAGGTGGCCCCGCCCTCCGTTATAAAAGACCTGTCAGACGCAGCGAAGCCTCACACAGCGGGGAGCCTCCCATTGCGCGGAGTTGCCCAGCAATAAAAAAAAAGCGTGGGGGTCCCCCCAGACGCCGACGCCATGGAAGAAGATGCCGGATGAGAAGACCACAGTAAGAAGAAGCGGATCGGAGGAAGAAGATGATGGAAGAAGAAGATGGAAGAAGATGCCGGAAGGAGAAGATGAAGAAACCGATGGATGAAGAAAGGAAGAAAGAAGACCAGAAGAAAGAAGATTTTAATAAAGGAATTGTCAAAGACCGTCTCCTGTCATTTTTACAGTTTTTGACACTTTTTTGGTGAAATGGTAGGCCCTTACCATTTCACACAGGAGGGGGGCCGGGATCTGGGGGTCCCCTTGTTAAAGGGGGCTTCCAGATTCCGATAAGCCCCCTGCCCGCAGACCCCCACAACCACCGGCCAGGGTTGTGGGGACGAGGCCCTTGTCCTCATCAACATGGGGACAAGGTGCTTTGGGGGGTCTCAGACCCCCAAAGCACCCTCCCAATGTTGAGGGCATGTGGCCTGGTACAGTTCAGGAGGGAGGGGGGGCCGCTCTTGTCCCCCTCTTTTCTTGCGGCCTGCCAGGTTGCGTGCTCGGATAAGGGTCTGGTATGGATTTTGAGGGGGACCCCACGCCATTTTTTTTTTTTGGCTGGGGTCCCCCACGCTTTTTTTATTTTATTTTTTATCAATGACTTTTTTTTTTATCAATGACTTTCAATGAATGACTGTTCTCTGTGTTACGGGAGCCGTCAATTCATTAGCCGCGAGTGATTTTAAATAGCTTTTTTTCCTGCAGAAATGGCACTTTGTGCAGGGACAGTTCTAAGCACGGGAAACATGCGCCCCTTCACAGGCATACTATAGACACCCCCCAGGTACGAAATTTAAAGGAATATTACACTTTTATTGTTTCACTTTAAGCATTATTAAAATCACTGCTCCTGAAAAAACGTCAGTTTTAAAAAAAAAAAATTGCATTGATACATGTCCCCTGGGGCAGGACCCAGGTCCCCAAACACTTTTTATGACAATAAAATGCATATTAGCCTTTAAAATTAGCACTTTTGATTTTGAACGTTCGCATCCATTGTAACTAATAGGTTTCCTATGCTCGCACGGACTTCACGGGTTCTGGTGCGAACCGAACCGGGGGTGTTCGGCTCATCCCTACCAGAGACATGTTGTCCCAGCAGCCAGATGAGGGAATGGAAAAGGAAGCAGCCAGTTCACCTCCCCAATGGCAGCTAGACAGTTTGGAAGTGGAGGAAGACAGCCTCTTGCCACAATGGTTAACCGGAGCGGGGGATGTGGAGGCCCCAGCAGAAGTGCTGCCACTGGGGCAGAGTGGTACCAACCTCTGCCCAGCACCGGCAACAACTGTGGAGTTCCAGGAAGCCGGGGCAGTTGGCCCCTCTCTCCGGCGACAAGCTGATGTAGTGAAGCTGCTACTCTCAGCTGAATCACTGGCAACAGGGCAGAGCACTGCTGGCCTCTGCCTAGCACCTACAGTGTCTCTACAGCTTCAAGAAGCTGGGGCAATCGGTCACACTGTCCAGCAGCAGACGGCGCCCCAGAATGATAACACCAACCCAGCTAAAGTGCTGGCAACCGGATAGAGTGTCCAAGTTCTCTGCCCCACACTTGTGGCAGTTCTGGAGGCCCAGGGTGAGGAGGTGGTGGTCACTCCCGAGCAGCAGCTCAGGACCCAAGGAGAGGATGCAATCTGCACTTCACAACTGCAGCTTGAGCTGATATCGGTGAATGGGACTTCAGTCCCCACTTGTATACTCCAGGGATGCTGGGCGGTCGGCCCAGATCCCCAACAGCATGATGGAGTGAGCCCAGTCACCCTGTCTTCTCTCCAGTGGCTGAAAAGACTCCAGGGAGAAGGACCAGTCCAGGCCTCTCCCCAGCGGCGGATATGTTCTCTGAGGGAGGCAGAGGTTGGCTGGGTGAGTAGTGCTCTGTTTAAAACAATTTGTTTGGGGTACTGTGTGGGTACAGGCATTAGAGGACTGGAACTATGGACTAACTTCGGAGTCAACCTGTCTGGGGTCTCCTCCTGTGTTAGTCTCCAGCCGAAAGGGGAGAAATGTGACAGACCTAGTTGGGACACAGGCTTTTTGAGAGGACTAAATGCGAGCCTCCTGCCAACCGATTATGTGCCCTGGATTTTAAGGGGCACAGGGTGAAGGAGAACCCCAACCCCAGACAGATTCAATGCTGTATATATGTGTATATATAATGTGTGTTGTCTCATGCTGTTGGGACACACACTGTCAGATGCTAGTGTCATGAACTCAAGATGTTAATTGAGAGAGCTGATCACATTGTCCTCTGTACAATGTAGTAGACGGTCCGTCTGTTACTGGTGGTCTCCTGCTATTGTGATACAATGTCTTGTGGTGGTAATTATGATAATTTATAATCAACTGTGTTTAGCTTGGTGACAACAAGTCTGACCTGTAGTGAAATCCTGATGAGTCACATCGGCTGCTTAAAGGGATTAGTTAATTAGTTTATGTTAAGTTGTTACAGGTGTATTGTTAGAGTAATATGAGCAGGAGGGGGGACCTCCTCTTCTACTGTATATAAATACTGGTCAGTTTGGTTCTAATAAAAGAGTCCATGTTGAGCAGCTAAGCAAGTGTCGTCTCGTTTGGTGCTTGGGAGCGGTTGGAATATCTGAGATCTGTATCCAGACTGGAAGGAAGTGGTATATGACGAAAGCACTCAAGAGGAGTGTGGGAGCGTTTCGTCACAGGGTTGCTATGCATTAAGGTGAAAAAACACCTGGCAGTGACCGGTCATACATTCGGCGGCTATGGACGCGAATGCTGGACTCGGGAGCGTGCCCCTCCCAGGGGGATATCTGATGTGGGGAGGAGCCGCGAGAGCTGCTGAGGCACCCCAGAAGAGCAGTTTCGGGGCCACTCTGTGCTAAACGAGCTGCACAGTGGAGGTAAGTATGATATCTTTGTTATTTTAAAAAAAAAAAAAGAACCCTTACAATCACTTTAAGGTTTACTTCACCTTTGGCCAGCCTTTCTCAAACAGGTTTCCTCCAGAGGTTACTCAAGATTCCTTGTGCATTGAGGCCAGAGGCAGCAGGCTGAAAAACATTTGCTGCCTGTAAAAGGTACCTGCAGAAAGCAGTACATTGCTTTAACCACTTACGTACCGCCGCACGCCGATATACGTCCTAACTTTGAAGAGGAATATCGTTGTTATGGCAGCAGCTAGCTGCCATAACCCCAGTATCTTCTTTTTCGAACCGGCAGGCCGCTTTCCAATAAGAGTGCTCTCTGTGGCGGATTCGCCACCCCCTCCTGCCATGCTCCGGTCCCCTCCGTCGCTTACCAGAGCCGTCGGCAGCGGTGGAGGCGATCGGATGTTGCTCCTTGCTGGGTATATAGACGAGTGAGGGGAATATGGCCCCCACCCGTCTCCATAACATTGCAGGGCAGGAGCGACGTCAAAATTTCACTTCCGCCCATAGCTCTTAAATGGACATTTATTGCATTTTAGTGTAAATATGAGATCTGAAGTCTTTTTGACCCCCAGATCTCAGATTTAAGAGGACCTGTCATGCTTTTTTTTTCTATTACAAGGGATGTTTACATTCCTTGTAATAGGAATAAAAGTGACACAATTTTTTTTTTTTTTAAAAGAACAGTGTAAAAATAAAAAATAAAAGGTAAAATAAATAAGGTAAAAAATACATTTTTTTAAATGCGCCCCATCCCATCGAGCTTTCCTCTGTAACTCAAAACATGCTACCTGTAGAATTTTTGAAACGTTACCTATGGAGATTTTTAAGGGTAAAAGTTTGCCGCCATTCCACGAGCGGGCGCAACTTTGAAGCGTGACATGTTGGGTATCAGTTTACTCAGTGTAACATTATCTTTCACAATATAAAAAAAAATTGGGCTAACTTTACTGTTAATTTATTTTTTACCATATATACTCGAGTATAAGCCGACCAGAATATAAGCCGAGGCACCTAATTTTACCACAAAAAATGGTGAAAACATATTGACTCGAGTATACGCCTAGGGTGAGAAATGCGCAGCTACTGTAAGTGCCCATTTGCAACCTCACTGTGCCCATTTGTAGCCATAGGTCCCCCAAACTCCAAACTTGGTAGTTAAGGGTTCCTAGATGCCCCTTATCTGCAGCCATAATTTGGGGTCTCTGGACCCAAAGGGTCCTGAAATTACTTTGCTGCAGATGGACACAGTTGACCGAATTTGGGGCCCCGTATCTCGGGGCCACTTGGTGCTAGGAACCCCAAATTCGGTGGGCAAACCCAGTGGAACTAGCATTACAACATTTTAAAAGACACTTTTCAAGCACTTTTCCGAACCGACTTTGGGGCCCCGTATCTCGGAACCCCATCTTGGATATGTTGTAGTGCTAGTTCTAGTTTGCACACCAAATTTGCGACTCCTAGCACCAAGTGGCCCCGAGATACGGGGCCCCAAAGTCGGGTCAGAAAATGTCATTCTCTGCTGCAGAAAAGTGCTTGACTCCAGTAAGAGCCGAGGGGGGCATTTTCAGCACACAAAAAAATGTGCTGAAAAATTCGGCTTATACTCGAGTATATATGGTAATTACATTTTTTTTTATTTTTTCCAAAAAAAGTGCGCTTGTAAGAGCGCTGTGCAAATACGGTGTGACAGAAAGTATTGCAACGACCGCCATTTTATTCTCTAGGGTGTTAGAAAATATATATATATATATAATGTTTGGGGGTTCTAAGTAATTTTCTAGCAAAAAAAATAAATGTTTAACTTGCAAACAACAAATCTCAAAAAGAGGGTCATTCCTTAAGTGGTTAAATTTATTCAGGGCATTTCTGGCGGGAATAAGAAAAGATGAAAAAATGCTTTCGTTTTCAGCTTGCCAAGTCTGTCTTTACATTCAAACTTCCTCATAGAGACATTTTGCAGAGATCGAAGAACAGCAAGCAGGTTCCGGAGTCAGCAGGGTGTAGAAGCGCAGTCATAGAGGAGAATGGAGAAGACGGTTCGGGACCATGTACTCGGCGCTCTGAAAGAATTGGAAAGCGGGAGTCTGAAGAGCTTCCGTAACAAGTTAAATGATGTAAAGGGAGGCTGGGAAAGGATCCCCAAAGGCCAGCTGGAAAATAAAGACCCTGAAGACATCACAAAGCTGATTCTGCAATACTATGAGGAGTCGTATGGAGTTGAACTTACTCTAAGCGTTCTAAGGGCCATCAATGAGAATCAAGTGGCAGCAGATCTAGCGAAGTGCCTGGCTAACGGTAAGATTTGTAGCAAACTTTAAACAGTGATTACCAACCATTGATCTTTTTTATATATTGATCATGGCACAAACATGCATTCCTGGATCCCCCATGTGTGCGTGTTTATGCGGTGGAATTACACAGAAAGCAGAGTTTGTACAAAAGGGTGTCACCATTCAAGTGTCCCCAACCTGGATTTAAGGTGCTTGTATAAGCATTTTTGTTTTCGATGGACTAAAGAAGAGAAAATACCCATTTGTTTCTTTTTTGCTGTTTGTGTCGTGTTGGAGAAATTCCCTTCGCTTTCTGTACAACAAGACACAGGAAATATTTACAAAATGGGAGTTGTCACTGGCAAGGTGACCCCATTGGAAGAGTCCCTGGTTCTGGTGACAACTCAGAATTTTTTCCAATCACTTTCTGCTTCGGTGATAATGGATTCCAGGACAAAAAGGGGAAATCCCATCAGTAGAAACATAGACAGCAAAGGGTTCTAACTTTCTCTACTTCATCTAGAATTAAAAAAATAAAAATAAGTATTGGTTTTATATACACTTTAACACCCCCCGATTTCGCCATGGCCATGCAGAACTTTAAAATCAGTTTTGAGTAGACATGTGCAATTCGTTTTGTTTTTTTTAGTTTTTCGTTTTTTTTTCGTTTTTTTCGTTCGTTCTCGTACGAATGAACGAATCGTTCGAATCGAGCGAATCCGAATAACGAATCGTTCGAATCGTACGAATCCGATTAACGAATCGTTCGAATCGACCAAATCCGAAAAGCAACGAAAATCCGAAAAAAACAAACAACGAAAATCCGAAAAAGGAACAACGAAAAAATTCGTACATTCGTAACTTTTTTTTTTGTTGAATTGGTAATTTTCCGTGTCTCTTACAATGGCGCTGCTTAACGTGCTTCTAATGGATTGAACAAAAAAAAATCATACATTCGTAACTTTTTTTTCGATTCCTAACTTTTTTTTTTCGATTCCTAACTTTTTTTTTTTCAATTCCTAACTTTTTTTTTTTCGATTCGTAAATTATTAAAATGGAATAATAGCATACACATTACATAAAATTATGAATTATGCTCCGATTACGAATCTACAAATGTTACGAATGTACCAATAACTACGAATGCGTCCGAATTTCGAATAAACGAATGAACAAAAATTAAACTAACGAAAAAAACGAATCAACGAAAAATAACTCTTACAAATGTACGAACCATTATGAATATGAACAACAACGACTTACGAATGTACGAATCGTTACGAATCAACGGAAACGAAAAAAACGAAACAACAAAAAAAACAAATTTTTTTCAAAAAAAAAAAACAAAAACGAAAAAAAAAAAATTTTTTTTTTGTTGTGCACATGTCTAGTTTTGAGTAGACTTACCCTCATAATCATAAAAGGCCAGTAAGTCATGAGTTGGTAGCCGACCACAATGATATATAGCACTGGGCTACATTCAAACAGTACATACAGGGAACAGTATCAGAATTTCCCCAGGGAGGTATAAGGTTGGAGCCAATGAGAACTTTGTTAATAGGAGACAGAGGATGTGCAGCATTTAATAGTATTAATAGTGCAAAGAGATGAGAAGTGGGCGGGGAGTCTAACAAAGGAAGAGAGATAAAGTGAGAGAAAGCAAGAGAAATAGAAACTGAAAAGTTTGGAAAGATGATTTGTTATAATCAATAAATCTTGCAGACAGAAATGAGTATGGAAAGGAGTTTCATAGGAAAGCATTGCCTGGGAAAATTACAAAGTATATGTAAACCTCAAACCTATTTTTCCTTTAAATAGTTTTCTGAAGCAAATTGTTTCCTATGAATTTGTTGCAAAGTTTCTTACATGCTAATAGCAGAACATCCTGCTGTAGGCTAAAAGCGCCAAGCCACTGCCTCACAAATAACGTTTTTCTGGTTATAGGCATGATACTGTACATGTGTTCTGAATTTCAGAGATGGGAAAGAGGGACACCTTTTGGCACAAATTCTGTAGGTAAAGGACACACAAAAAAAATGTTTTTTTCTTTTTTTTTTGCATTTTTCCATTAAAGTGACAAATTAAATCATTAAAAACTTTTTTTTAGCTAGTAAGTATTATAGATTTTTTTTATAGAGGTCAATACATCAGACACGAAAGAGGGACAAATGAGGTGTAAAGAGGGATAGAGGGATTTGGTTTTAAAGAAAGGCAGGTGGGGGCTATTGACATAATGTCCAGGCAGCACCCCCAGAGCCCAGACTGTTTACAGGGGACCAAATGTCTCCACCAATGTGTGTACATGAGGTCTTATACAGCATGGCGGTGCACAGGACAAAGGTGACATGCCATACCCAAAGCAGCCAATCAGGTGTGATCTTACTGTAGGCAGCAACCTGAGCAGCAATCAGCCATCTTTGCACTGTTATACTGTATTGATTAAATAATTAAGCATATACTGTACATTTGTGTATTGAAAAGAGGACAATTCTGCTGTAGGATAAAATAAGATAACATGTCGGGATAGAGAGATTAATGTCTGTACTTCTTTTATTTTCAGTGGATGGTTTTACGTGGAGAAAGAAGCCCAAGGAGGAACCACCATCTACTTCAGAAGGTGAGTGATATAAGAGAAGGTCCTGTGACCAATTATTCTGTAGAGGAGGCTTCTTTCCATCAGACTAGGCTACCAGATAGGTCCCTCAGTCATATACTGCACATTTGTGTATTGAAAAGAGGACAATTCTGCTGGCAGATAAAATCAGATAACATGTCGGGATAGAGAGATTAATGTCTGTGCTTCTTTTATTTTCAGTGAAGAAAGAAGCCCAAGAAGGAATGACTTCAGAAGGTGAGTGATATAAGAGAAGGTCCTGTCACTGATTATTCTGTAGAGGACGCTTCTTTCCATAAGACTAGGCTACCAGAGAGGTCCCTCAGTCATGTCCATTTATAATGATTCCATTGGCTCAGTGTAGGTTCAGTGCCAGATTTTTCAGGTCATTAGCTGAAAGTTTTTCCTGGCCGTGTCCCTGATACAAGAGTCAGTCCCTGTCTAATCAGAGTCCCCAACTGCTTCAGTGGTGACAGCCCTGGTCAGACAATTATGTGTCAATGAGTTGGATGGTGGTATTCTGCTAGACAATATTCCACATTGACCCAACATACAACCAGTGATGTAAGTAACTGAGTTAAAATAAACTGAGTTACGTAACGCAGTTACTTTAGAGGGTAACGAGTAATCTAACTGATTACTTTTCCCCCTCATGGTAACTCAGTTCCCATTACTTTGGCTTAGTTACCCCAATTACATCTACCGTCACTAGATGGCAGTAGTGTAATTCCGGTGTCCTGCCGAAAAAGTTCCCCCGCCGGATAAGGACCCCCTGTACTGCGCAGGCGCATCACTTGCGCAGTACGAAGGACTACGGAGCTTCCGAAAATTTCCGAACCTAAACAGCTCTGAGTGAACTCTACACCGCGCAGGCGCAGTTAACATGTAATTGTACGAGGCGATGCCGCACGCTCCCGATGCTTGTGCTACTCTGCAAGGGGCGTCTATCGTGTAACTAAGGGGCGGGTCTAGTATTACTGTAACCAAGGGGCGCATTTATTATTATTGTTATATATCGAGCTCTGCGCATTAATTTAACATTCGCCCTCTTCTGTAGCCATCCGACCCCTTACACGATATAATAATAATAGACCCGCCCCTTACACGATATAATAATAATAGACCCGCCCCTTGCTTACACGCTATAACAGATCTGCCCCTTGGTTAGAGTAATAATAGAGCAGCCCCTTGGTTACACGATATATAACAATAATAATAAATGCGCCCCTTGGTTACAGTAATACTAGACCCCGCCCCTTAGTTACACGTATAGAATATAAAAAAAAAAAAGTCAGTTACTTTGCTGAGTAACTAATTACTTTTCCAATGTAGTAACTGAGTTACTAACGCCATTACTTTTTGGGAGAAGTAATTTGTAACTTAACTAATTACTTTTTTAAAGTAAGATGACCAACACTGCTTACAATGAACTAGTAATGAAGTTTGTTGGAGTGGTCACTAGATCATAGACATGTGTACTGCCAAAAAATGTGTTCGTTTTCATTTTCGTTTCATTCGTTTTTGTTTTGTTTTCCGTTTTTCGGGTCATTCGTTATGATGGCAACTCGTTCATTCATAAATTCGTACATTCGTAAATTAAAAAATGTGGAAATTCGAAATTTGAAAAACCGAAAACCCGAAAATGTGAAATAGTAACTAACTATTAAATTATAGGTATTGTAATTTCCTTTCCAATTTGGCTGTTAGTGAACGTAACAAATACGAATTTATCCGAAGTTACGAATTATCCAAAAAAACAAATGCTGCATCTAAACAAATGGAATGGAACAAATTAATAATAAATAATATTAAAAAGGTTTTATTATTATTATTGTTATTTATTATTATTAATTTATTACGTTCCATTCGTTTGGATACAGCATTCGTTATTTCGGATAATTCGTAACTTCGGATAAATTTGTAATTGTTAAATTCACTAGCAGCCAAATTTGAAAGGAAATTACAATACCTATAATTTAATAGTCAGTAATAGTTAAGTTATTATTAGTTAATTATTATTTCAAATTTACTCATTTACTAATTTATGAATTTACAAATTTTCGAATATTCAGAAAAATGAGTTAATTTGCTGTATGCTTTGAGGTTCACACTGCTGCGATGCGGGAACCCTGCGAATCCACTGCGAGTTCCCACATTGCATCCGACTCGCAACGGCAGTTCACGCTGCCATATGCGAACTGCTGGGGAGTGTCATACAATGTTAACGACACCCCCATTTCACCTCGCATATAGCACTGCAAACTGACAGTTAGGACATGAATCAGATCGCATAGGTGTGAACACCCATGAGATTCTGGTGCGGACCAAAAAAAAGGGCCCTGTGCGAGTTTGGTCCGAATGTTATGCGATATCACACATACTATCTGTATGGCTGAAATCGCACTGCACGGACATCGCATGTGATTTGCACTGCAGTGCGGTGGGAATCACATGCGATCTAGTACAGCACACTGGTGTGAACTGGCCCTAAGCTCATTCAGCCTTACTGGGTGTAATTATAAAAAGTGAGAAATGCACCCCTCCCCCACATAACAAATCCTGGTGATGGAAAGGAATGTTATCTGTGATCAGGTGACCTCAGACACACACACTGCACTATAACAATCATCAGATCACTGGATGTTTTACTCTGCCCAGCTCTGACTACATATATCTCCCCTATATTCTTCTTGCTGTTCACTGCAGAATACATTTCCTTTTCACTCTGGTCTGTGGATCACATCCCATGATGAGAAACATCCAGTCAAAACACAGTAAAGGCAGCCAATCCTGTCTCAGGCTAGTGCATGAGATATGTAAATAACCTGTCACTCACAGCAAGGGGGCGTTTTTTAAAAAGTTTTCAAGACTTTGTCAAGATTTCTCTAAGGCCCCTTTCACACCGGGGCGTTTTTCATGCGGTGCAGCGCTAAAAATAGCGCCTGTTCACCGCATGAAAAAATCCGGCCCCTTTAACTCCAGTGTGAAAGCCGACGGGCTTTCACACTGGAGCGGTGCGCTAGCAGGATGACAAAAAAAGTCCTGCTAGCAGCATCTTTGGAGCGGGATAGGAGCGGTGTGTTCACCGCTCCTATACCGCTCCTTCCCATTGAAAAGAATGGGAGACCGCGGTAAAACCGCGGCAATACCCCCGCAAAGCGCCGCTACGGCGGCGCTCTGCGGGGGGTTTTAACCCTTTTTCGGCCGCTCGCGGGGGGTAAAACCGCACCGCGAGCGGCCGAAAACCGCGGTGAAAACGACGGTAAAGCAGCGCTAAATATAGCGCTGCTTTACCGTCACCGCGGCTCACCGCCCCAGTGTGAAAGGGGCCTAACTGAACAATAAAAGAGGATTTCTCAGGGCTCGAGTAAATCTGTGTGGCAAGACTGGGCTCAAATGAAAGGAAATCTTATTCTCTACATTATGACATCAAATGACGGGTTTACATCCACTTTAAGCCCCATACACACTTTTTCCTTCAGGTTTACCAAAACCATGTACAGGGGGTCCCCGAGTTACGAACTCGTTAGGGACTGGCCCCGTGTACGGAAGTCGGAAATGTTCGTAAGTCGGCGCGCATGCGCAGACCGACAAATACGGAGATTTCCGGACATTTCCGATGTTCCGTCTGTTGCCGTTCTGCGCATGCGCGGCAAATTACGGACATTTCCGGCATTTTTCGACGCTCCGTATGGCCGCGCATGCGCAGAACGGCCGAAAGACGGCGAAAACCACCGAAAAATGGCGGAGGGTCCCCGCAGCACCTCGTTCGTAAGTAGGGGTTGTTCGTAGGTCGGGTGTTCGTAAGTCGGGGACCCCCTGTAGTGCAAGGGCCTGCCTGATTGCATACAAATTGAAACTCCTAAGGTTTGACCTCATATTATATGGTTTTAGCAAATCTGAAGGAGAAACTGATAGTGTGTATGGGGCTTAACATGGCAAATTCATTCCAGTGTAAAATTCAAAAGCTTTAAAAGACCCACAACTGTTATATATTCTCACTAAACAAGACCCTTTTTTGTAAAGTTTTGTGAATATTTTTTTTTCTGATTACAGCTTCCTCCTCTTCTGCCCCCAAACCCCAGGAGAAGCACTTTGTGGATAAACATGAGGAAGCACTGATAGCCAAATGTGCTCTGGTGGGTCCCATCCTGGATGGTCTCAAATCTAAAGATCTGCTAATAGATGAACAAATCGACACCATACGAGCTGAAAGAACTTCCCAGGAGAAAATGAGGGTGCTCTACATGAACATCAGGGGATTTTCTGACTCTGAAAAGGATATTCTCTATGAAATATTAAAGAAAAATAATGGTCCTTTGATCAGAAATCTGGAGAAATCTTAACCACTTTCAGCCCCAGACCAATTGGCAGCCAATGGACCAGGCCCCTTTTTGCGATTCGGCGCTGCGTCGATTTAACTGACAATTGCGCGGTCGTGCGACGTGGCTCCAAAACAAAATTGGTCGTCCTTTTTTTCCCACAAATAGAGCTTTCTTTTGGTGGTATTTGATGCGGTTTTTATTTTTTGCGCTATAAACAAAAATAGAGCGACAACTTTGAAAAAAAATGCAATATTTTTTTACTTTTTGCTATAATAAATATCCCCAAAAAATATATAAAAAAACATTTTTTTTTCCTCAGTTTAGGCCGATACGTATTCTTCGACATATTTTTGGTAAAAAAAAATTGCAATTAGCGATTATTGATTGGTTTGCGCAAAAGTTATAGCGTTTACAAAATAGGGGATAGTTTTTATAGCATTTTTATTAATATTTTTTTTTTTTTTACTAGTAATGGCGGCGATCAGCGATTTTTTTTTGTGACTGCGACATTATGGCGGACACATCGGACATTTTTGACACATTTTTGGGACCATTGTCATTTATACAGCAATCAGTGCTATTTAAATGCATTAATTCCTGTATAAATGACAGTTGTAGTGAAAGAGTTAACCGATGACCGGGAACAGCCAATCAATGACAGGCAGAGTAGGACGCGCGGGGAGAGGTTTGTTTACACAGACCTCTCCCCGTTCTTCAGCTCCGTAACCCGACCCGCGCGTGACCCACGGGCAGGCAATTAAAGGGGACGTACAGGTACGTGCTTTTGCCTGCCCGTGCCATTCTGTAGACGTATATCTACATGAGGCGGTTGGGAAGCGGTTAAGAGAAGATCTAAACCCAAGAAGAAAAATGTAATATATTTAAGCTTACCAGTCTGTAAATGGGGTGACTGCTAGTTTCCTTTTTTCAGGCTAAGAATATTATTTTCTGCAAGTACAGAAAAATACCTGTTGATCCTGCCAGAATAACCAGTGACCATGCAACTTCCTCCTAAACAATGTTACTAACCTTCTCCGCTATCTAATATGATTTACAACATACTTCTTCTAATGGAGATGGGGAATGGGGGGTTTGGGGGGCTGTAGTCTAAATCAGGAGATGATGAGCCTAGGTTGACATCCAGTGGTGGCTATATTCTGTGATTTACAGAACATTTCTTCCTAGGTAATGGAGATGGGAAAAAGGGGGTTGGGGATGTTGCAGTCTAAATCAGGAGAGCAGCCTAATGCCCCCGTACACACGGTCGGAAATTCCGACCACAAAATCCGTCAGAATTTTTCCAACGGATTTTGTCCGACACTGGTGTTGCATACACACGGTCGGACAAAGTTGTCGGAAAATCCGATCATCCTGAACGTGGTGACGTTCGTTGCGTACGACGGGACTACGTAGAGGCTAGTAGCCAATAGCTTTGGTCTCCTAATTTGATCTGAGCATGCGTGGCACTTTGTCCGTCGGAATTCTCTACACACGATCGGGAAAAGTCAGATCGGATTTGTTGTCGGAAAATTTGAGAGCAGGATCTCACATTTTTTCCGGTGGAAATTCCGACGGAAAAAGTCCGATGGAGCCCACACACGGGCGGATTTTCCGACAACATGGTCCGATCGGACATTTTCCGTCGGAATTTCCGACCGCGTGTATGGGGCATAAGGTAACAACACTACTCATAGATAGATACAGTACAGTGAGTGAGCGTTGTCACCCGGGACAGGAAGTGTTTTTCTGACATATTCACCAGGTGGAAATAAAGGAGAATAGAAAAGGCCGCCACCACACTGCTAAGTTGCAATATATTCCATTTCTCCGGGGGGGCTAGATAACTTTTAAAGATAAACTCCAGACAAAAACATATAAAGTTTCTTTATGACTTATCTGTAAGGCCCCTTTCACACTGGGGCGGGGAGCCGCGGTGACGGTAAAGCAGCGCTATATTTAGCGCTGCTTTACCGTCGTTTTCACCGCGGTTTTCGGCCGCTCGCGGTGCGGTTTTACCCCCCGCGAGCGGCCGAAAAAGGGTTAAACACCCCCCGCAGAGCGCCGCCGTAGCCGCGGTATTACCGCGGTAACCGCGGTATTGCCGCGGTCTCCCATTCTTTTCAATGGGAAGGAGCGGTATAGGAGCGGTGAACACACCGCTCCTATCCCGCTCCAAAGATGCTGCTAGCAGGACTTTTTTTTTTCATCCTGCTAGCGCACCGCTCCAGTGTGAAAGCCCGCCGGCTTTCACACTGGAGTTAAAGGGGCAGGATTTTTTCATGCGGTGAACAGGCGCTATTTTTAGCGCTGCACCGCATGAAAAACGCCCCGGTGTGAAAGGGGCCTAAGTGATGTTTATTTGGTGCCTTGTGAAGCACCTCATTGCTCTATCCATTAGTGTCCTTTGCTGTGAATTCATTACATCTTCAAATAAAGAATCTGCTATCACATAGAATCTGATCTATGCAAGGTTTTATAAACAAAACATATAAAATCACTCTCTCCGTTTTTTTTAATATACCGTATATACTCGAGTAAAAGCCGAGTTTTTCAGCACATTTTTTTTGTGCTGAAAGTGCCCCCCTCTTGGCTTATACTCGAGTCAAGCACTTTTCTGCAGCAGAGAATGACATTTTCCAAACCGACTTTGGGGCCCCGTATCTTGGGGCCACTTGGTGCTAGGAACCCCAAATTTGGTGTGAAAACCGAGTGGAACCAACACTACAGCATATCCATATCCGAGATATGGGGGCCCCAAAGTCTGTTCGGAAAATGTCATTCTCTGTTGCAGAAAAGTGCTTGACATTTTCCGAACCGACTTTGGGGCCCCTGTATCTCGGTGCTAGGAACCAAAGATATGGATATGTTGTAGTGCTAGTTCCAGTGGGTTTGCAAACCAAATTTGGGGTTCCTAGCACCAAGTCGCCCCGAGATACATGGCCCCAAAGTCGGTCAACTATGTGCATCTGCGTCAGGTGTGATTTCGGGACCCTTTGGGTTCAGAGCTAAGGGGCCTCTAGGAACCCTTAACTACCGAGTTTGAGGTTCGTGGGACCTATGGCTACAAATGGGCACACTGAGGCTACAAATGGGCACACTGTGGCTGCAAATGGGCACAGTGAGGCTGCAAATGGGCACAGTGAGGCTGCAAATGGGCATTATTGACCCTCTTTTCCACTTACAGTAGCTGCGCATTTCTCACCCTAGGCTTATACTGGAGTCAATAAGTTTTCCCATTTTTTTGGGGTAAAATTAGGTGCCTCGGCTAATATTTTCAGGTCGGCTTATACTCGAGTATATACGGTACCTTTGTTTTTAAAATGTAGTTGAAATGCTCTTCATGCACAAAACATTCCCATATTTGGCATTCCATGGCTACAACTTGGAATGGCTAATAAGATCAGTGCATTTCCTCTCTATATTTCCTCTATTTCTCATGCCACCTTGACTTCCATCTTGATTTTGGGGGTGTGGGGTATTGTGATTGGGGGAAAGAAGGGACACGATGGCCAACTATGCTATGGTCCCTGAAGTATGATGTATCATTAGTCACACCACAGATATCCTATTACATGTAGATCTTGTTGTAAGGACTGCTGAATAACAATCCAAAATTGTCATTGCCCAAACATACATCTTTTCTTTCAATGGCATCATTTTATCACAGCACTTAAAATAAAATTGGGTGTTATTACGTCTCTTGGACTCTCATTTTATTTGTGTTAAAAAATTGGAACAAAGTCAGACATTTCGTTGGGAACCATTCTTGAGCTAACGTGATCAGAATAAAAGGTAAATGTTGACATAAGACCGATCTCACGATCAGGGCTTCTAAAACAATTATTAAAAAGTGATCTTCTAGCAGTGGCGGTGCGTCCATAGAGGGTGCAGGAGCGCCGCCCCCACTCTCCTGCACCGCTCTATCACCAATAGATAGATTCATGCATTGCATGAATCTATCTATTGTCACCGCTGCCGCCCCCTTATTCAGGTGTCCGGCCCCTTGTCGGGCGCCGGGCATCTGAATTACAGCGGGGGGGTATTTTTGGAAGCGCCCTATTAGAGCTGTCAGCTCTAATAGGCGACCTGATTAGAGCGGTGTGCTCTAATAGGCTTCCATAAGTGTAAACAGCGGGCGCAATGCTGTGTGTTCGCTGTTTATAACACTGTTTATCAGTGTTGTGTTAGAGAAGCGAATACATTGCTGAGACAATCGCTGTTTGTGTGTGTGCGGCAGCGGACAGAGGCACTCCAATTTTTTTTTTTAATTATTATTTTATTTAAATTTTATATTTTTACACTTTTGCGTTTGTTTTATTTTTTTATCCCTTTTATTGCTGTCACAAGGAATATAAACACCCTTGTGACAGCAATAGGCCTATGACAGATACTCTTTATGAAGAGATCTGGGGCCTATAATACCCCAAATCCTCTGCACTTAAGGCTTGGTTCACACCAATGCATTTTTTAGCACGTTTTCAGTTTTGCAGAAACACAATACTGTCCATTTAACATGGTTTCCTATGATGGGTCATGTTCACATCTGTGCATTTTATGGAAAGGACCAGGGACCATCAGGTTGTGTTTTTGGTTCCATAGATTTCAATGGATCAAAAACATGTATTGAAAAACGCAAAATGCCCCTGGAATATGCAAACTGCAACCTGCCTAGGTGTGAACCAGGCTGAAAAGCATTCAAAACACCAAGATCTCTGTGTTTAAATGTTTTTTTTTAAATGGGGCCATTGACATCCGGGTAAACTGGAAGTGATGTCAGGTCATCGCTTCGGTGTTACCATAGCCGAGAGCCGATTAAAGGTGATCCCGGCTTTCTTCGGCTCTCCGATCAGCTAGAGGACATGCTGGTTGGTCGCTTGGGTCTCCCGGTGGGACGGAATAGCCAGAGAAATCTGCGGGAAGGTGGGAAGGTGGACTAGAAAAGAGAAAATGCCTATTTTTTGCTGCCTGTGTCCTCTTGGAGAGATTTTCCTTCACTTCCTGTCCTAGAGATACAAGACAAAGTTATTCTCAGAGTTATCACTGGCAAGGTGTCCCCATCAGAAGATTCTCTGGTTCTGTCCCTATCAGAAGACTCTCTGGTTCTGTCCCCATCAGAAGATTCTCTGGTTCTGTCCCCATCAGAAGATTCTCTGGTTCTGTCCCCATCAGAAGATTCTCTGGTTCTGTCCCCATCAGAAGATTCTCTGGTTCTGTCCCCATCAGAAGATTCTCTGGTTCTGTCCCCATCAGAAGATTCTCTGGTTCTGTCCCCATCAGAAGATTCTCTGGTTCTGTCCCCATCAGAAGATTCTCTGGTTCTGTTCCCATCAGAAGACTCTCTGGTTCTGTCCCCATCAGAAGATTCTCTGGTTCTGTCCCCATCAGAAGATTCTCTGGTTCTGTCCCCATCAGAAGATTCTCTGGTTCTGTCCCCATCAGAAGATTCTCTGGTTCTGTCCCTATCAGAAGATTCTCTGGTTCTGTCCTTATCAGAAGATTCTCTGGTTCTGTCCCCATCAGAAGATTCTCTGGTTCTGTCCCCATCAGAAGATTCTCTGGTTCTGTTCCCATCAGAAGATTCTCTGGTTCTGTCCCCATCAGAAGATTCTCTGGTTCTGTCCCCATCAGAAGATTCTCTGGTTCTGTCCCCATCAGAAGATTCTCTGGTTCTCTCCCCATGAGAAGATTCTCTGGTTCTGTCCCCATCAGAAGATTCTCTGGTTCTGTTCCCATCAGAAGACTCTCTGGTTCTGTCCCCATCAGAAGATTCTCTGGTTCTGTCCCCATCAGAAGATTCTCTGGTTCTGTTCCCATCAGAAGATTCTCTGGTTCTGTCCCCATCAGAAGATTCTCTGGTTCTGTCCCCATCAGAAGATTCTCTGGTTCTGTCCCCATCAGAAGATTCTCTGGTTCTCTGCCCATGAGAAGATTCTCTGGTTCTGTCCCCATCAGAAGATTCTCTGGTTCTGTTTCCATCAGAAGATTCTCTGGTTCTGTCCCCATCAGAAGATTCTCTGGTTCTCTCCCCATGAGAAGATTCTCTGGTTCTGTTCCCATCAGAGGATTCTCTGGTTCTGTCCCCATCAGAAGATTATCTGGTTCTCTCCCCATGAGAAGATTATCTGGTTCTGTCCCCATCAGAAGATTCTCTGGTTCTGTTCCCATCAGAAGATTCTCTGGTTCTGTCCCCATCAGAAGATTCTCTGGTTCTCTCCCCATGAGAAGATTCTCTGGTTCTGTTCCCATCAGAGGATTCTCTGGTTCTGTCCCCATCAGAAGATTATCTGGTTCTCTCCCCATGAGAAGATTATCTGGTTCTGTCCCCATCAGAAGATTCTCTGGTTCTGTTCCCATCAGAAGATTCTCTGGTTCTGTCCCCATGAGAAGATTCTCTGGTTCTCTCCCCATGAGAAGATTCTCTGGTTCTGTCCCCATCAGAAGATTCTCTGGTTCTGTCCCCATCAGAAGATTCTCTGGTTCTGTCCCCATCAGAAGATTCTCTGGTTCTGTCCCCATCAGAAGATTCTCTGGTTCTCTCCCCATGAGAAGATTTTCTGGTTCTGTCCCCATCAGAATATTCTCTGGTTCTCTCCCCTTGAGAAGATTCTCTGGTTCTGTCCCCTTTAGAAGATTCTCTGGTTCTCTCCCCATCAGAAGATTCTCTGGTTCTGTCCCCATGAGAAGATTCTCTGGTTCTGTCCCCATCAGAAGATTCTCTGGTTCTGTCCCCATCAGAATATTCTCTGGTTCTCTCCCCATGAGAAGATTCTCTGGTTCTGGCCCCTTTAGAAGATTCTCTGGTTCTGTCCCCATGAGAAGATTCTCTGGTTCTGTCCCCATGAGAAGATTCTCTGGTTCTGTCCCCATGAGAAGATTCTCTGGTTCTGTCCCCATCAGAAGATTCTCTGGTTCTCTCCCCATCAGAAGATTCTCTGGTTCTGTCCCCATCAGAAGATTCTCTGGTTCTGTTCCCATCAGAAGACTCTCTGGTTCTGTCCCCATCAGAAGATTCTCTGGTTCTGTCCCCATCAGAAGATTCTCTGGTTCTGTTCCCATCAGAAGACTCTCTGGTTCTTTCCCCATCAGAAGATTCTCTGGTTCTGGCCCCTTTAGAAGATTCTCTGGTTCTTTCCCCATCAGAAGATTCTCTGGTTCTCTCCCCATGAGAAGATTCTCTGGTTCTGTCCCCATCAGAAGATTCTCTGGTTCTGTCCCCATCAGAAGATTCTCTGGTTCTCTCCCCATCAGAAGATTCTCTGGTTCTGTCCCCATCAGAAGTTTACACCTTTACAGAAAAAAAAAGGTGAACTTACACTGGACCCCCTCCTCACCCCCCCTCCCCCCAGTCCCGCTGACCTGGAGCCTGGCGACCACCCACTAGGAGACCTCGTATAGCCGCCTCACCGGTCCGGGGCTTAGACATCCCCTCAGCTTAACCTCCTAAACATACCTTGTAAGGAGCATTCTAATTGGTTCTAATCAGAACCCACGTAACCCACCCTGTCACCGAAGGCAAAGAGGAGAGAAAGCCGCAGGGAATTCAAATCCCTGGAATGGTACTGGACAAGGGGGGCACACTTAAAAAGGGAGAGGGGAAGCACACTTAAGAAAGGAGAGGGGGACCACACTTAAGAAGGGAGAGGGGGACCACGCTTAAGAAGGGAGAGGGGGACCACGCTTAAGAAGGGAGAGGGGGACCACGCTTAAGAAGGGAGAGGGGGACCACACTTAAGAAAGGAGAGGGGGACCACACTTAAGAAGGGAGAGGGGGACCACACTTAAGAAAGTAGAGGGGGACCACGCTTAAGAAGGGAGAGGGGGGCACACTTAAGAAAGTAGAGGGGGACCACACTTAAGAAGGGCGAGGGGGACAACACTAAAGAAGAGGGGGCACACTTAAGAAAGAAGAGGGACCACACTTAAGAAGGGAGAGGGGGACCACACTTAAGAAGGGCGAGGGGGACAACACTAAAGAAGAGGGGGCACACTTAAGAAAGAAGAGGGGGGCCACACTTAAGAAGGGCGAGGGGGACAACACTAAAGAAGAGGGGGCACACTTAAGAAAGAAGAGGGACCACACTTAAGAAGGGAGAGGGGGACCACACTTAAGAAGGGAGAGGGGGACAACACTTAAGAAGGGAGAGGGGGCACACTTAAGAAGGGAGAGGGGGGCACACTTAAGAAGGGAGAGGGTGGCACACTTAAGAAGGGAGAGGGGGCACACTTAAGAAGGGAGAGGGGGGCACACTTATGAAGGGACAGGGGGGCCACACTTAAGAAGGAAGGGGGGCACACTTAAGAAGGGAGAGGGTGACCACACTTAAGAAGGGAGAGGGGGGCACACTTAAGAAGGGAGAAGGGGCACACTTAAGAAGGGAGAGGGGGGCACACTTAAGAAGGGAGGGGGCAGCACACTTAAGAAGAAAGAGGGGGCACACTTAAAAAGGGAGAGGGGGGCACACTTAAGAAGGGAGAGGGGGACCACACTTAAGAAAGGAGAGGGGGACCACACTTAAGAAGGGAGAGGGGGGCACACTTAAGAAAGTAGAGGGGGGCCACACTTAAGAAGGGCGAGGGGGACAACACTAAAGAAGAGGGGGCACACTTAAGAAAGAAGAGGGACCACACTTAAGAAGGGGGAGGGGGACCACACTTAAGAAGGGCGAGGGGGACCACACTTAAGAAGGGCGAGGGGGACAACACTAAAGAAGAGGGGGCACACTTAAGAAAGAAGAGGGACCACACTTAAGAAGGGAGAGGGCAGCACACTTAAGAAGAAAGAGGGGGCACACTTAAGAAGGGAGAGGGGGGCACACTTAAGAAGGGAGAGGGGAACCACACTTAAGAAGAGGGGGGGCACACCTAAGAAGGAGAGGGGGCACACTTAAGAAGGGAGGGGGGACCACACTTAAGAAGGGAGAGGGGGACCACACTTAAGAAGGGAGGGGGGCACACTTAAGAAGGGAGAGGGGGACCACACTTAAGAAGGGAGAGTGGGGCACGCTTAAGAAGGGAGAGGGGGGCACACATAAGAAGGGAGAGTGGGGCACACTTAAGAAGGGAGGGGGCAGCACACTTAGGAAGAAAGAGGGGGGCACACTTAAGAAGGGAGGGAGGTACACTTAAGAAGGGAGAGGGGGCACACCTAAGAAGGGAGAGGGGGACCACACTTAAGAAGGGAGAGGGGGACCACACTTAAAAAGGGAGAGGGGGCACACTTAAGAAGGGAGAGTGGGGCACACTTAAGAAGGGAGGGGGCAGCACACTTAGGAAGAAAGAGGGGGGCACACTTAAGAAGGGAGGGGGTACACTTAAGAAGGGAGAAGGGGACCACACTTAAGAAGGGAGGGGGCACACTTAAGAAGGGAGAGGGGGACCACACTTAAGAAGGGAGAAGGGGGCACGCTTAAGAAGGGAGAGGGGGTAAACTTAAGAAGGGAGGGGGGCACACTTAAGAAGGGAGAGGGGGACCACACTAAAGAAGGGAGAGTGGGGCACACTTAAGAAGGGAGAGGGGGCCACACTTAAGAAGGGAGAGGGGGACCACACTTAAGAAGAAAGAGGGGGGCACACTTAAGAAGGGAGGGGGACACACTTAAGAAGGGAGAGGGGGGCCACACTTAAGAAGGGAGAGGGGGATCACACTTTAGAAGGGAGAGGGGGACCACACTTAAGAAGGGAGAGGGGGCACACTTAAGAAGGGAGAGGGGGCACACTTAAGAAGGGAGGGGGTGGCACATGTAAGAAGAAAGAGGGGGCACACTTAAGAAGGGAGGGGGGCACACTTAAGAAGGGAGAGGGGGACCACACTTAAGAATTGAGAGGGGGCACACTTAAGAAGAAAGAGGGGGGCCACACTTAAAGCCTTCTGTGTAGTGCAACATACTTGAGATAAACATAGGTATACCCTCAGACAAAAATATGGGAAATTAAAAGGCAAACACACACAAGAAACAAATACAGTGGTACTTTGGATTACCAGCATAAATTGTTCCAGAAGAATGATTGTAATCCAAAGCACTTGTATATTAAAGCGAGTTTCCCCATAGAAGTCAATGGAAATTAAGATAATTAGTTCCACAGTGACTTCTATTGTATGCAGTACCGCCTGTGGCCAGAGGTGGGGGGTGCTGGCGACACTCGGAAACACTCGGAAACACTTGGAAACCACTCAGAACTGCTCGGATGCACTCGGAAACACTCAGAGAGGCTCAGTGTTTCCGAGGGCATTCGAGCGGCTCCGAGTGTCACCAGCGCCCCCGCAACTCTGGCCAAATGCGGTACTGCACACACCGCAGAGGCTTAAATGCTGCTCGTTTTGTGAGACAACGCTCGCAAACCGAGTCAAAATTAAAAAAAAATAATAGCTCGTATTGCGAAACGTTCGTCAACAACGTTAATCGTAATCCGAGGTATTACTGTAGGTCTTGATTACTGTAGGTCTTTTTCTGCTGCCAGTTTTCTATGTTTCATCCTCTCCTGGAATCCAGCCAGAGGGAAATGACCTCAGTGGCCTTCAGAACAGGATTGACTTAGGTGTCACCACACCTTACATAAATAAATAATAAGTAATATACGGTTATTATATAAAAAAGTAAATACATGGATATATGTTGGTGATTTCCAGCATGCTGCTTCACTTAACTACAATGTCCATGTTATAACATAAAGTGCATGAAATACGGCCTAATGCCGCGTACACATGAGCGGAATTTCCATCGGAAAAACCATCCAAGATTTTTCCAATGGAAATTCCGCTCGTGTGTGGCTTGCACACACACGGTCACACAAAAGTTCTCTGAACTTTCGACGGTCAAGAACGCGGTGACGTACAACACTACGACAAGCCGAGAAAATGAAGTTCAATGCTTCCGAGCATGCGTCGAATTGTTTCCAAGCATGCGTAGGAATTTTGCGCGTCGGAATTGCATACAGACGATCGCATTTTCGGATAGGAACTTTTTCCGACCGAAAAATAGAGAACCTGCTCTCAATCTTTTGCTGGTGGAAATGCCACCAGCAAAAGTCCGATGGAGCATACACACGGTCGCATTTTCAGACCAAACGCTCACATCAGTCTTTTGCTGTCGGCATTTCCGATCGCGTGTACGCGGCATAATAGCACCGCTCAACGCCCAGGAAAAAAACGTCTCTACGGAAAAAGATGTCAATAGTATAGCCTATAATCTAAGCACATTTGTATTAGCAGTTACTATAAAATAAATCATACATAAAACCAATGGCAATTATAAAAGCCCAACATATCTTGTGACTTCAAACTCGCTCTTATATAATTCCTCATATAAGTAAATAAAAAAGTCCAATAAAGTGGTTTCTGTGAGTGAATAAAAAAAATTCCTTTAACCGCCTCAATACCGGGCATTTTTTCTCCCCCAAGCCCATTTTTCAGCTTTCAGCGCTGTCGCACTTTGAATGACAATTGCGCAGTCATGCAACGATGTACCCAAATGACATTTTTATCATTTATTCCCCACAAATAGAGCTTTCTTTTGGTGGTATTTGATCACCTCTGCGGTTTTTATTTCTTGCGCTATAAAGCAAGAAGTCAATGGAAATTAAGATAATTAGTTCCACAGTGACTTCTATTTTATGCAGTACCGCCTGTGGCCAGAGGTGGGGGGGGCACTGGAGACACTCGGAAACACTTGGAAACCACTCAGAACCGCTCCGATGCACTCGGAAACACTCGGAGAGGCTCAGTGTTTCCGAGTGCATTCTGCGTTTTTTATTTCTTGCGCTATAAACAAAAGAAGAGGGACAAGTTTGGAAAAACACAATATTTTTAACTTTTTATCTATAATAAATATCCAATTTTTATAATTTTTTTTAAACAATTTTTTTTCTCAGTTTAGATACGCATTCGTTTAGATACGTATTCTTCTGCATATTTTTGTTAAAAAAAAAAAATCGCAATAAGCGTATATTGATTGGTTTGCGCAAAAGTTATAGCGTCTACAAACTAGGGGATAGATTTATAGCATTTTTATTATTAATTTTTTCACTGGTAATAGCAGCGATCTGCGATTTTTTATCATGACTGCGATATTGCGGCGTATATATCAGACACTTTTGACACATTTTTGGGACCATTCACATTTATACAGCGATCCGTTCTATAAAAATGCATTAACTACTGTATAAATGTGACTGTCAGGGAAGGGATTAACACTAGGGGGTGATCGAAGGGTTAAATGTGTGCCCTAAGGAGTGATTCTTGGTTTGCGCAAAAGTTATAGCGTCTACAAAATAGGGGATAGATTCATAGCATTTTTATTATTGACTTTTTCTCACTAGTAATGGTGGCAATCTGCAATTTTTTTTTATCGTGACTGCGACATTGCGGCGGACACATCGGACACTTTTGACACATTTTGGAGACCATTCACATTTATACAGCGATCCGTGCTATAAAAATGCATTGACTACTGTATAAATGTGACTGGCAGGGAAGGGGTTAACACTAGGGGGTGATTGAGGGGTTAAAATGTGTGCCCTAAGGAGTGATTCTAACTGTGGGGGAGGGGACTGACTGAGGGAGGTGACAGATCGATGTCCCTATGTACAAGAGACACACCATCGGTCTCCTCTCCTCTGACAGGACGTGGATCTGTGTGTTTACACACACACAGATCCACGGTCCTGCTCAGTTACTGGGCAATCGCGGGTGACCGGCAGACATTGCGGCCGCCTGGCACGCGCATCGGGACCCCAGTGATGCGGCGGGCGTGCGCCCCCTAGTGGCCCGGGAAGCAAGCACGTCATATGACAGTGGGCGGGCAGTTAGTGGTTAAGGTGATATAAGTTCTTGTATCCGTGCACCACACACCCAGGCTTGTCACCACACAGAGCCGGTGCTACCAATAGGCAAACTAGGCAGCCGCCTAGGGCGCATTGCTGCCTAGGGCACCCAGCCACTGGTGTTCCTACTTTCTGCAGCAAGCAACTAAGTCTCAGCATCAGCAGGCAGCCGCCGCTCCGTTCGCACATAGTGTCAGAGGCGCAACGCTGGTGGAGGACTGTATCTGTGTCCCGACTCCCGAATGAATGGAAGCAAGCAAACATTCATTGATGGGCACTGGTAGGCTGCATTGATGGGCGATGGTGAGGCTGCATTTGATGGGCGCTGGTGAGGCTGCATTGATGGGCGCTGGTGAGGCTGCATTTGATGGGCGCTGTTGAGGCTGCATTGATGGCTGCTGGTGAGGCTGCATTAATGGGCGCTGGTGAGGCTGCATTTGAAGGGCGCTGGTGAGGCTGCATTAATGGGTGCTGGTGAGGCTGCATTTGATGGGTGCTGGTGAGGCTGCATTTGATGGGCGCTGGTGAGGCTGCATTAAAGGGTGCTGGTGAGGCTGCGTTGATGGGCGCTGGTGAGGCTGCATTTGATGGGCGCTGTTGAGGCTGCATTGATGGCTGCTGGTGAGGCTGCATTAATGGGCGCTGGTGAGGCTGCATTTGAAGGGCGCTGGTGAGGCTGCATTAATGGGTGCTGGTGAGGCTGCATTTGATGGGTGCTGGTGAGGCTGCATTTGATGGGCGCTGGTGAGGCTGCATTAAAGGGTGCTGGTGAGGCTGCGTTGATGGGCGCTGGTGAGGCTGCATTTGATGGGCGCTGGTGAGGCTGCATTAATGGGCGCTGGTGAGGCTGCATTGATGGGAGCTGGTGAGGCTGCATTTGATGGGCGCTGATATGGCTGCATTTGATGGGCATTGGTGAGGCTGCATTTGATGGGCGCTTCATTAAAAATGTGGGGCAGGGCAAAGGGGGTGGAGTCAAGGGGGGCAAAATGAGCTTTCGCCTAGGGTGTCAAAAATCCTTGCACCAGCCCTGTCACCACGTCAGAAGAAACTCGACCCTTTGGGGTTAAACTCACCAGAAATCTGAGAAAACAAGCGTCACAAACACATCTTTTGTTGCCACTTCTCAGGGGTATCCACTGGCTCTGCTAATATTCTTATTAGGTATGGAAGGCAACTGCAACCCACAGGTGGCCTGAAGCACCATTGAGCACAAAAGAAGAGGCTCTTCATTTGAGGTCATGCTCCAGGTCACCGGTTGGTTGCAGTTGCCTTCCATACCTGATAAGAATTATATAGGAGCGTGTCATAGGCTGATGGATGACATGGGCGCTCCAATGGTAGTTTGAAGTCACAAGATATGTTGGACTTTTTTTTAATTGCCATTGGTTTTAATGTCCATGTTATGTCCGGACTTTTAATACCCCCCCCCCCCCCCCCCCCCCCCATCTCCTGCCCCAGCCCTCATCTCCAAAGCCTCCGGATTTCCACCAGAAAACTAAAGAATGTAATTCCTCTCCAGCCTCAGAAATCTCCTCCCAGTCAGGCGATGTACAGCTTCCTTCGAACGCACATCTGGGGATTTATTTTTAACTTAGATTAGATTGTTAGATAGTTAGTCTGTGTGTCATCCAGGAGGAGAGTTCCAGGCAGCAGAATGAAACCATTTACAGGAGAAGTTAACTACTTTCAGACCGGACCAATTTGCAGCCTTTTTGCGATTCGGCACTGCGTCGCTTTAACTGACAATTGCGCGGTCATGCGTCGTGGCTCCCAAACAAAATTGACGTCCTTTTTTTCCCACAAACAGAGCTTTCTTTTGGTGGTATTTGATCGCCCCTGCGGTTTTTATTTTTTGCGCTATAAACAAAAATAGAGCGACAATTTTGAAAAAAATTCAATATTTTTTTACTTTTTGCTATAATAAATATACCCAAAAAATATATAAAAAAACTTTTTTTTTCCTCAGTTTAGGCCGATACGTATTCTTCTACATATTTTTGGTAAAAAAAATTGCAATAAGCGATTATTGATCGGTTTGCGCAGAAGTTATAGCGTTTACAAGATAGGGGATAGTTTTATAGCATTTTTATTAATAATTTTTTTTTTTTATTAGTAATGGCGATTTTTATTGTGACTTTTTTTGGGACCATTGTCATTTTTACAGCAATTAATGCTATTTAAATGCATTGATTTCTGTATAAATGACACTGGCAGTGAAGGGGTAAACAACACGGGGGCAGTATAAGGGTTAAGTATGCCTAGGGGTGTGTTTTTTACTGTGGGGGGGGCGTGGCTGTCAGCTAGTGAATGCTGATCTCTGCTCCAATCACAGGGAGCAGAGATCGGCGTCACTAGTTGCTAGGCAGAACGGGGAGATGCTGTTTATCTCGGCATCTCCCCGTTCAGCCGCCCCGTGAGACGATCGCGGGGGTCCCCGCGGCGATCGAGTCCGCGGGGACCGCGATGGGACTCACGGGGGTCCCAACCGGCGCGGGAGCGCGCCGCTCCCGGCGCGCTCCCGATGGCACGGACAGGCAGAAAGGAGGGACTTATATATACGCCCTCCTGCCTGTACGTGCCATTCTGCCGACGTATATCGTCGTGCGCCGGTCGGCAAGTGGTTAAAGAAGAAGTCTCACTTTTATTTTTGTGGTTCCTGTTCCCCAGGAGTCAAAGTACACGTAATGCTGCGTACACACGACCGGACTTTTCGACAGCAAAGGTTCGTGCGTGGGCTCCATCGGACCTTTGCTGTCCAAAAATCTGACGGACTTAGGGAATAGAACATGTTTCAAATTTTTCGGGGTCGGAACTCCGCTGGACCCAGTTCCTATCGAGAAATCCAATCTGACAGAGCTTGAGATATTTTGCAAAGAAGAATGGGCAAAAATGCCCCATTCTAGATGTGCAAAGCTGGTAGAGACATCCCCAAAAAGACTTTCAGCTGTAATTGCAGTGAAAGGCGGTTCTACAAAGTATTGACTCCGGGGGGCGCTATACAAATGTACCCCCCACACTTTTCACATATTTATTTGTAAAAAATGTTGAAAACCATTTATCATTTTCCTTCCACTTCACAATTATGAGCCACTTTGTGTTGGTCGATCACATAAAATCCCAATAAAATACATTTACATTTTTGGCTGTAACATGACAAAATGTGGAAAATTCAAGGGGTACGAATACTTTTTCAAGGCACTGTATATATATATATATATATATATATATATATATATATATATATATATATATATATATATATATATATATATATATATATATATATATATAACTTTACAACTCCTTTAAAGCGGAACTTCACCCAAAAGGGGAAGTTCCACTTTTCTGCCTCCTCCCTCTTTCCTCCAACACTTTTGGAACCTTTTATTTGGGGAGAGAAGTGGGTACCTGGTTTCGACAGGTACCCACTCCCACTTCCACCCTAGGCGATCTGAGCAGAAGTTCACACCCCCACCCTCATCCACAGCCTCCTGGGAAACATCACAAGTCCCAGAAGACTGTGGGACCATTCACAAAGTGCAGCGTGGCTTGCGCATGTGCAGTGGATATAGAAAAATAAACTGCGCTCAACAAAAATTCAACAATTGGTGATTGTGTAGCGTGTAGGCTGCGGCTTAGGTGGGATACACACACAAGAGACAATATACAATCAAAAAGTTGCCACCTGTCCGGGATTCACCCAGACAGTTTGGGTTTTGAATCATGTGTCCGGGTTTCAGTCCACCTGAAACCCGGACACAATATTCAGATAGGAATGGGGTTCAGAACAGGGCCTGATAGGGGGGTGAGGAGGCACTATGCATAACACATTACTTTTCTCTTTGCTGCGCCCTGGTCTGTTACAATCCTATAGTGTATACTAGATTTTTTTTTTGCTGTGAGTGTTAAAACTGAAGAAATATTCTCTCCACTCCAACCAGCACATGATCATCAGAAAGGGGCACAGATAATGAAAAAAATACCCCCCCTCTGCCGCTCCTACTAGCTTAGGGGGTGGGGGGGGGGTGAAATTCAGATTTTTTCTTTTAATTCTGCACTGACTGTCTTTGAAATTGCCCCAGCCCCTGTTCAAATCCAATCCGGGGACAAAACCGGGGACAGACTTGGTTCGGGGACAATGTCCTCAATCCAGGGACAAAACCGGGGACAGACTTGGTTCGGGGACAGCGTCCTCAATCCGGGGACAAA
>CM053031.1:281278299-281340692 GCA_028564925.1 Lithobates sylvaticus
TGCTACTGTGCCGACCGCAGCAATTGCAATTGCTTCTCAATAAATACACTGTGCTGGTGTTTGCGTTGGAATCAGAAGCTCCTTTGTTTTCCCCTCCAGGCTCCTGCAGGGTCTCTGTTATCTCAGACTAAACCCCCTCCCCTCCAATCATTAGTGCTGTGTGCTGAGGAGCTCACTGTAGATACTGTCGGGCTGGCTGCTGCTCACACTACATGCAGGGAGGAGGCGAGCTGAGATTTTTTTATTCTGAGGAGTCTCCTAGGGTGGAAAGCTGACAAAGTTTCAGGAGGATTTGTCTTGCAGGTGTTGCAACGAAGGGTTAAAGTGACACTGATAGAAGTCACAAGACTACTATATATTGCTGATGAGAAGGCATTTAGCAGTTTATATTTACTAAAACTATTACATTTCCATGTTCTGTGTACTGTGGGAGACCAGATATAAGGAGACCATTTGACATGAGCATGTGACCCTGTCCCCTTGTCCCTATATAAGTCCCAGCACAGCGCGGCTCTGGCATTCCGGCCAGAGAGAGCGACGTGTCAACATCAGAAGAAGGCAGAAGAAGGCGGCGCAGAAAGCGACGACAGCGGCAAGAACAGAAGAGACCCCGGAAGACCCCCGAAGGCGGATCGAGACCCCCAGACGACGGCGTCGACGACGAAGAAGGTAGCCGGCCTCCTCTGCTCGTGAAAGAGCTAGGTAAAAGAGCAGAAGAGAGCGGAGGAGTCTGGCGAGAAGACCCCCAAGACGGAAGAAGACCCCCGGAGCAGTGCAATAAAATATTTTTTTCAAAATTGTGTGTTTTTTTACTTTACATTTTACACCTTAGGTGAATGGGTAGGGGTACATCGTACCCCATACTCATTCACATAGGGTGGGGGGCCGGGATCTGAGAGCCCCCTTATAAAAGGGGGCTCCCAGATTCCGATAAGCCCCTGCCCGCAGACCCCGACAACCAACAGCCAGGGTTGTCGGGAAGAGGCCCTTGTCCTCATTAACATGGGGACAAGGTGCTTTGGGGCGGGGGGGCCGCACGGCCCCCCTTTCCCCAGGGCACCCCCCATGTTGAGGGCACGCGGCCTGGTATGGCTCAGGAGGGGGGGGGCGCTCGCTCGTCCCCACCCCTTTCCTGGCCTGCCGGGCTGCGTGCTCGGATAAGGGTCTGAGATGGATTTGGGGGGGGCCCCCACGCCGAAAAAACGTCCCTTTAAATCCATGCCAGGTGACGGGGCTAGCGCGGCGGCATTCACTGCCTTCGCTAGCTCCGTCTACCTGCAGTTACGTTCTAAATGAACGGACTGCTCCGTGTGTGGGCAAGTCCGTTCATTTTCAAAAGTCCCGCGGACTTTGTCCAGCGGATTGTCCGCCGGAGAAGTCTGGGCGTGTGTGGGCAAGTCACATGCTCGGAAGTCCGGCCGTGTGTGGGGAAGTCCCGCCGGACTAGGTCCAGCGGACAACCCGCCGGACTAGGTCCGGCGGACAAAGTCCGAACGTGTGTACTGGGCAAAAAGCAAACATTTATAATTATGCAGCTTACTAATTCTTATGCCACGTACACACGGTCGGAAATTCCGACGGAAAATGTCCGATTGGATCATGTTGTCGGAAAATCCGCCCGTGTGTGGGCTCCATCAGACTATTTCCGTCGGAATTTCCGACGGAAAAAATTTGAGATCCTGCTCTCAAATTTTCCGACAACAAAATCCGATCAAACTTTTTCTGATCGTGTGTAGGGAATTCCGACGGACAATGTGCCACGCATGCTCAGATCAAATTACGAGACCAAAGCTATTGGCTACTAGCCTCTACGTAGTTCCGTCGTACGCAACGAACGTCACCACGTTCAGAATGATCGGATTTTCCAACAACTTTGTCCGACCGTGTGTATGCAACACCAGTGTCGGACTAAATCCGTCGGAAAAAATCTGACGGATTTTGTGGTCGGAATTTCCGGCCGTGTGTACGGGGCATAAGATGTGATGGTTGCATTTGTTTTCTTTTTAGGCTTTTTTCTCTTCACCTGGTGACCTGGCCAATACATCTTTTATTTTTCAACAAGCTGTCCTGCAGATGTAGCAGTTATTTTTTAAAGTTGTACCTCAATTAGAATTTAGACTCCCCACCCATCCCCTGGGTGGCCAGCGGCACTTAGGCTGCTTTCACACTGGGGCGGTGCGGGGCGGCGACGGTAAAGCAGCGCTATATTTAGCGCTGCTTTATCATCGTTTTACACGCGGTATGCGGCCGTTAGCGGGGTGGTTTTAACCCCCGCTAGCGGCCGCAAAAGGGTTAAAAACCTCCGCAAAGCGCCGCTGCAGCGGCGGTTTGCGGGCGGTATCCCCGCGGTTTCCCATTGATTTCAATGGGAACGAGCGGTATAGGAGCGGTAAATACACCGCTCCTTCACCGCTCCAAAGATGCAGCTAGCAGGACTTTTTTTACCGTCCTGCTAGCGCACCGCTCCAGTGTGAAAGCCTGCCGGCTTTCACACTGGAGTGAATGGGGCCGTTTTTTTCAGGCGGTATACAGGCGCTATTTTTAGCGCTGTACCGCCTGAAAACCGCCCCAGTGTGAAAGGGGCCTTAACCAGCACCCAACCACACCCCCCACCTGCTGTCTGCCCACCCATCACTTACCCCATCTTAGTGGTGGGTGACGGGCTGCAGGTCAGGCAGCGGGTGACGGACGGCAAGCTGTAGCTCAGGTAGCTGCTCCTGTGTCCTCTTAGCCCCCGTACACACGGTCAGAAATTCCGACCACAAAATCCGTCAGATTTTTTCCAACGGATTTTGTCCGAAACTGGCGTTGCATACACACGGTCGGACGAAGTTGTCGGAAAATCCGAATATTCCGAACGTGGTGACGTTCGTTGCGTACGATGGAAATACGTACAGGCTAGTAGCCAATAGGTTTGGTCTCGTAATTTGATCTGAGCATGCGTGTCCGTCGGAATTCTCTACACATGATCGGAAAAAGTCAGATCGGATTTTGTTGTTGGAAAATTTGAGAGCAGGATCTCAAATTTTTTACGTCAGAAATTCCGACGGAAAAAGTCTGATGGAGCCCACACACGGGCAGATTTTCCGACAACATTGTCCAATCGGACATTTTCCGTCGGAATTTCCGACCGTGTGTATGGGGGCTTAGATGTGCGTTTCATCTCTCCTCCTACCAGAGGAGGAATAGCAGAATGTGTTTTGGGGTGTAATTCTAATGCCGCGTACACACGTGCGGACTTTTGCCGGCGGACCTAGTCCAGCGGACAATCCCGCCGGACTTTCCAGCTGGGTCCGCTGGACTTTCCGAGCGTGTGGACTTGCCCACACACGTGCGGACTTGCCCACACACGCACGGACTTCTCCGGCGGATAATCCGCCGGCCAAAGTCCGCGGGACTTTTGAAAATGAACGGACTTGCCGCTCATCGGCAGTCCGTTCATTTAGCACGTGACTTCAGGTACGTAGCTAGCGTAGGCAGTAAATGCCGGCGCGCTAGCTCCGTCACCTGTCATGGATTTAAAGGGAATCCCCACGCCGAAAAAACGGCGTGGGGGTCCCCCCCAAATCCATGTCAGACCCTTATCCGAGCACGCAGCCTGGCAGGCCAGGAAAGGGGTGGGGACGAACGAGCGCCCCCCCCCCTCCTGAGCCGTACCAGGCCGCGTGCCCTCAACATGGGGGGTGCCCTGGGGAAAGGGGGGCCGTGTGGCCCCCCCACCCCAAGGCACCTTGTCCCCATGTTGATGAGGACAAGGGCCTCTTCCCGACAACCCTGGCCGTTGGTTGTCGGGGTCTGCGGGCGGGGGCTTATCGGCATCTGGGAGCACCCTTTAATAAGGGGGCCCCCAGATACCGGCCCCCCACCCTATGTGAATGAGTATGGGGTACGATGTACCCCTACCCATTCACCTAAGGTGTAAAATGTAAAGTAAAAAAAAACCCACACTTTTGAAAAAATAGTTTATTGCACTGCTCCGGGGGTCTTCTTCCGTCTTGGGGGTCTTCTCGCCGGACTCCCCCGCCATTTACCAAGCTCTTTTACCGAGCGGGGGAAGTCCGGCTACCTTCTTCGTCGTCGCCGCCGTCTGGGGGTCTCGATCCGCCTTCGGGGGTCTTCTTCCGTCTTGGGGGTCTTCTCGCCGGACTCCCCCGCCATTTACCAAGCTCTTTTACCGAGCGGGGGAAGTCCGGCTACCTTCTTCGTCGTCGTCGCCGTCGTCTGGGGTTCTCGATCCGCCTTCGGGGGTCTTCCGGGGGTCTCTTCTGTTCTTGCGGCGGTCGTCGTCTTCCGCGCCGCCGGCGCCTTGTCCTTCTTCTTGTCCTTCTTGTTCTTGTTCTTCTTCTTCTTCCGATGTTGACCCGACGCTCTCTCTGCCCGGAATGCCTGTGCCGCTCTGCGCTAGGACTTATATAGGGGCATGGGGACAGGGTCACATGTTCATGTCACATGGTGACCCCGCCCCCTTGCGATGTCACAGTCCCAGCATCCTCCGGGACTGTGACAACACAAGGGGGCGGGGTCACCATGTGACATGAACATGTGACCCTGTCCCCATGCCCCTATATAAGTCCTAGCGCAGAGCGGCACAGGCATTCCGGGCAGAGAGAGCGTCGGGTCAACATCGGAAGAAGAAGAAGAACAAGAACAAGAAGGACAAGAAGAAGAAGGACAAGGCGCCGGCGGCGCGGAAGACGACGACCGCCGCAAGAACAGAAGAGACCCCCGGAAGACCCCGAAGGCGGATCGAGAACCCCAGACGACGGGGACGACGACGAAGAAGGTAGCCGGACTTCCCCCGCTCGGTAAAAGAGCTTGGTAAATGGCGGGGGAGTCCGGCGAGAAGACCCCCAAGACGGAAGAAGACCCCCGGAGCAGTGCAATAAACTATTTTTTCAAAAGTGTGGGTGTTTTTTTTTACTTTACATTTTACACCTTAGGTGAATGGGTAGGGGTACATCGTACCCCATACTCATTCACATAGGGTGGGGGGCCGGTATCTGGGGGGCCCCTTATTAAAGGGGTCTCTCAGATTCCGATAAGCCCCCGCCCGCAGACCCCGACAACCAACGGCCAGGGTTGTCGGGAAGAGGCCCTTGTCCTCATCAACATGGGGACAAGGTGCCTTGGGGTGGGGGGGCCGCACGGCCCCCCTTTCCCCAGGGCACCCCCCATGTTGAGGGCACGCGGCCTGGTACGGCTCAGGGGGGGGGGGGGCGCTCGTTCGTCCCCACCCCTTTCCTGGCCTGCCAGGCTGCGTGCTCGGATGAGGGTCTGACATGGATTTGGGGGGAACCCCCACGCCGTTTTTCGGCGTGGGGATTCCCTTTAAATCCATGACAGGTGACGGAGCTAGCGCGGCGGCATTTACTGCCTACGCTAGCTACGTACCTGAAGTTACGTTCGAAATGAACGGACTGCTCCGTGTGTGGGCAAGTCCGTTCATTATCAAAAGTCCCGCGGACTTGCCTACTAACGGCGGGATTGTCCGCTGGACTGCCAAGTCCAGCGGATAATTTTAAAAAAAAACTTAAAACTTTGGTCCGCCGGACTTTGGCGCCAAAAAGTCCGCCGGCGCCCACACACGAGGGGATTATCCGCTGGACTTCAGTCCAGCGGATAATCCCGCGGGATAATCCCGCGGGATTGTCCCTTCGTGTGTACGCGGCATAACATGAAAGGGGCTGGGCGCATGGATAAAGAGGGCGGTGGATAGGGGAAGTGGTGCCCAGGGCTGCCCCTGCTCAATATGCCCCTTAGAAAAAACCTTGGAGTGTCTGCTTTCCAAAATATTTTGTGGATGTTTTCATTGTCCTGGTTCTCCAGGGCCTCCAAAAATGTGATAGGTAGTCAGGAAATTATATGTGGAATGTAGGCGTGCCAAGGGTGCATTTTTTGGGGGGGGGCACATGACAAAAAAAAGTTGGTTGTTAAGGACACCGGCGGGTGCCAGCTCCTAAACAACCAGCCAATCACCCGTCTGAAGATGAAACCAGCCAATCACTAGTCGCTAAGGACATGGTGGCGGCTACTTAAAGCGGAAGTAAACCCATCGATTTAACAGTTAAAAAAAAGGCATGCCGGGAATGCTAACTGCACATTGGCTGTGCTCTCAACCAAACAGTCAAACCATCCAATGGCTGGTGTCATAACGGATCACATGTGCAGCACTGTGGCAGTTGAAGATTAAACAGAGGCAAAGATGGCAGCTTCCATGGCTGAAAACGATAGAAGGGTTTACTTCCACTTTAACCAGTGAATAGCAGAGCCGGCACCCGCTGTTATCCTTCACAATCAGCTATTCACTGCATAGGCTTTGCATTCAATTTAAAAGCAACGCATTTAAAATGCACTATTCAGTGTGAAAGAACTTTAATAGAGTGATGAGTACAGACAGGGGCGTAACTAGAAATCACAGGGCCCCATAGCAAAATGTTGTATGGGCCCCCCCCCCCACACAAAAAAAAAATGAACTAATGCCAGACACCCCCTTATGTACAGATACCCCACAGCATTACAGACCCGACCTCAGTGCAGACACCCCCCTCAGTGCAGGGCCCCCCCTAGCAGTACAGACACCCTCCCAGTGCAGACCTCCCCAACATTACAGACCCCCCCCCCCTCAGTGCAGGACCCCCCAGCAGTGCAGACCCCCCTCAGTAGTACAGAACCCCCCCCCCCCAGTAGTACAGACACCACCTTAGTACAGACACCCCCCCTAGTGCAGACCCCCCCAGCAGTACAGACACCCCCCCTCAGTACAGACCCCCCACCCAAGTGCAGACCCCCCCCCATCAGTACAGACACCCCCCACCCAAGTGCAGACCACCATCAGAACAGACACCTCCCGACCTCAGTGCAGACCCCCATCAGTACAGACACCCCGACCTCAGTGCAGACCCCCATCAGTACAGACACCCGACCTCAGTGCAGTCCCCCATCAGTACAGACACCCCCCGACCTCAGTGCAGACCCCCTTCAGTACAGACACCCCCCGACCTCAGTGCAGACCCCCATCAGTACAGACACCCCGACCTCAGTGCAGACCCCCATCAGTACAGACACCCCGACCTCAGTGCAGTCCCCCATCAGTACAGACACCCCCCGACCTCAGTGCAGACCCCCATCAGTACAGACACCCCCCGACCTCAGTGCAGACCCCCATCAGTACAGACACCCCCCGACCTCAGTGCAGTCCCCCATCAGTACAGACACCCCCGACCTCAGTGCAGTCCCCCATCAGTACAGACACCCCCCGACCTCAGTGCAGTCCCCCATCAGTACAGACACCCCGACCTCAGTGCAGTCCCCCATCAGTACAGACACCCCCGACCTCAGTGCAGACCCCCATCAGTACAGACACCCCCCGACCTCAGTGCAGACCCCGATCAGTACAGACACCCCCCGACCTCAGTGCAGACCCCATCAGTACAGACACCCCCCGACCTCAGTGCAGTCCCCCATCAGTACAGACACCCCGACCTCAGTGCAGTCCCCCATCAGTACAGACACCCCCCGACCTCAGTGCAGTCCCCCATCAGTACAGACACCCCGACCTCAGTGCAGACCCCCATCAGTACAGACACCCCCCGACCTCAGTGCAGTCCCCCATCAGTACAGACACCCCCCGACCTCAGTGCAGTCCCCCATCAGTACAGACACCCCCCGACCTCAGTGCAGACCCCGATCAGTACAGACACCCCGACCTCAGTGCAGACCCCCATCAGTACAGACACCCCCCGACCTCAGTGTAGACCCCCATCAGTACAGACACCCCCCGACCTCAGTGCAGACCCCCATCAGTACAGACACCCCCCGACCTCAGTGCAGACCCCCATCAGTACAGACACCCCCCGACCTCAGTGCAGACCCCCATCAGTACAGACACCCCCGACCTCAGTGCAGACCCCCATCAGTACAGACACCCCCGACCTCAGTGCAGACCCCCATCAGTACAGACACCCCCGACCTCAGTGCAGACACCCATCAGTACCGACACCCCCCGACCTCAGTGCAGACCCCCATCAGTACAGACACCCCGACCTCAGTGCAGACCCCCATCAGTACAGACACCCCGACCTCAGTGCAGACCCCCATCAGTACAGACACCCCCCGACCTCAGTGCAGACCCCCATCAGTACAGACACCCCCGACCTCAGTGCAGACCCCCATCAGTACAGACACCCCCGACCTCAGTGCAGACCCCCCACCCCCACCCATTACAGACCCCCCTCAGTGCAGACACCCCCGCATTACAGACCCCCCCCGGGTAGTGCAAACCACCCCCCGCTGAGTACTGCAGACCCCACAGCAGACGCCCCCCCCTTACATACCTCAGAACAGCGGCACCGGCGTGTGTCCCTCGAGGCTCGAGCGCAGGCTCCTCCTCCTCCTCTCTGGATGTAAACAGAGAGGAGGGGAGGCGGCTTCGGTCCGGCGCGGCCCGCACCCGCCTAGCAACGCCGCTCACCGGGCCCTCGATTGGCTGCGGGCCCCATAGCGACCGCATGTGTCGCTATGGCGGTAGTTCCGCCACTGAGTACAGAGTAGACATGTGCACACTGAAATATTTCGTTTCGGAATTTAGTTTTCGTCCGAGAAATACATTTATTTAGTTACTCCCGAAATTTGTTTTTATTTATTTCGTTTTTCGTTAAAAAATTATTAATAGTCCGAAAATCCAAATGAATTAAGGTCGAATCTGTCATTGAAGGCTTATGGTGTCTGTCGAAAGTTCAAAGAAGATTCGACGGAGCAGCTAAACTGTATGACTCTGTATAGTTTAGCTGCAATTCCACCCAATTCCAGCAGCAATCTTTCCTCTCTACGTCGAATCTTTCCTTTCTACGTCTAATCTTTTCTCTCTATGTAGAATAATCTTGGACTAATAGAGTTAAGGTTAGGCACATTCGACCACAGGTTCAATGGACACAGATTGTTATTGTCAGCGTTGAATCTCCTATCTATATCGAACTGTTGTCACAACGAAAATAAAGCATTTGTTTATGTCTGATCTTTAGTTTTTCGGATTCTGCACTTTCGTTATCGTTTGTTAAAACGATAACGAAAATACCTGAAATTCGGACGAAAATGCATTCGGACGAAAACGAATGCACATGTCTAGTACAGAGCTGGAAAACAAAAATATATTTTATGTTCATAGCCAGGACACGGCTGTCTCCCCATTGGTGGATACAAGCTGCTCAAACTCAGGGTCATCATAACCAATGGTCAAACACACCAAGGAAGAAAAAAAAAAAAAACATAGTGCTCCTCATAATAAAATATTTATTTGTTGAAATTTGTTAAAATAAACGAATTCGGAACAAAACGAATTGCACATGTTGAAACAAGACTACAGTCGTGGGAAGGTTTCATGAGGGCAGCGTGACATATCAAATGACTTTACCGGGAGCTCCGCTCTCTCGTTAGATGGAGGAGATTGGTGTACAGGAGTTATTTGAGGACATGTAACCTCCTGTAACTGAAGGATTAGTGAGTGTACAGTAGACATGTGCACAATAGAAAAATTTGTTTATTTTCGTTTCGTTTCTTTCGTTTCCGCTGATTCGTAAATTCGTAAGTCGTCAGTGTTCGTATTCGTAACGATTCGTAAATTCGTAAGTCGCCGGTGTTCGTATTCGTAACGATTCGTAAATTCGTAAGTCGTCGGTGTTCGTATTCGTAACGATTCGTAAATTCGTAAGAGTTATTTTTTCGTTGATTCGTTTTTCCGTTAGTTTAATTTCCGTTTATTCGAAATTCGTACGCATTCATATTTTTGTAGATTTAGTTACATTCGTATTTTCGTTAGATTGATTTATTAGTACTTTCGTAACATTGTTTTCGTAATCGGAGCATAATTCATAATTTTATGTAATGTGTATGCTATTATTACATTTTAAGAGACACGGAAAATTACGAATCGAAAAAAAAAGTTACGAATATACAAATTTTTTTCGTTCAATCCATTCGAAGCACGTTAAGCAGCGCCATTGTAAGAGACACGAAAAATTCCGAATCGAAAAAAAAATAAAAGTTACGAATGTACGAATTTTTTCGTTGAATCCATTCGAAGCACGTTAAGCAGCGCCAGACACGGAAAATTACGAATCAAAAAAAAAAAAAGTTACGAATGTACAAATTTTTTTGTTCAATCCATTCGAAGCACGTTAAGCTGCGACATTGTAAGGGACACGGAAAATTACCAATTCAACAAAAAAAATAAAAGTTACAAATGTACAAATTTTTTCGTTCATTTTGATTTTCGTTGTTCCTGTTTTCGTTTTTCGGATTTCGGATCGTAGATTCGTTGTTTCTAATTTGGTCAATTCGAATTTTCGTTGTTTTTCGGATTCGTTCGATTCGAACATTCGTTATAATTTTTTGCAAATCGTTCGCTCATTCGTACGATAACGAATGAACGAATATAACGAATTTTAACGAAAAACGAAAAAAAAAAACTAAACGAATTGCACATGTCTAGTGTACAGTATTTACTTTGTAGCAATAAAAACCTGTCTTGATTCGAAGCAGTTTGCATCCACCAGTGGGAAGACAATCGTGTCCTGGCTATAAAGTGGATGTGCGTTTTGGACCTTTTCACTTAAAGCGGTTCTGCACGCATTTCATTTAGTAAATCTCTTTGCCTTCCAAATCAGGCAAAGAGTACTAAATGAAATGTGTTTTTTTTTTTTTTTTTTTCACTTACCTTGTAATCGATGACTTCAGGTCTTCTGTCTCTGCGGGGGTGGGCGGGGTCTGTGCGGGGATCCTCCTCACGCCGCACTGTGGTGTGGTGTCATTGATCCCAGGAGTCTGTGCGGGCATCTTCCGAAATCTCGCGAGATTTCGGTCACATCTTCCGAAATCTCGCGAGATTTCGTTCACATCCTCCGAAATCTCGCGAGATTTCGGTCACATCTTCCGAAATCTCGCGAGATGTCGGCATTGTGGGCCAGCAACCCGGAAGAAAGGGGCCTGTGTGGTTTCAGGTGCCCACACGGAAGATGGAAGCAGTCAGGAACCGGTTTTAAAACTCCACATTGCGGACGAAAAACAGCAGCAGGAACACCAAGAACTCAAACAGGTGAGTAATAATTATGCAAAGCACATTACTGCACATTACACGAAAAAAAAAAAAAAAACGTCAAACACAGTGTTGAACCGCTTTAAAGTCATATTAGGTGAGGGAGTGTCCATAGGAGTTTGGTTTGGCTTTAGCATGAAGACTTTCCTCTGTGTGACTGGACAATGTACATAGTTTTATTGACCTTAGTTTTTTTTTTTTTTTCTACAATGGCGCAGTATTACTCTTGAGTACAAGGCCCAATGATAATTGTTCATTAAAGCGGGATTCCACCCTAAAGTGGAACTTCCGCTTTTCGGAACACCCCCCCCCCCCCCCCCCTCCGGTGTCACATTTGACACCTTTCAGGGGGGAGGGGGTGCAGATACCTGTCTAAGACAGGTATTTTACACCCACTTCCGGGCATAAACTCCCACGGGAGTTTGCGCCGCTTCCTGTCCCGGCGCGCTGTCTGCTGGGACACACCCAGGTCCCGGCAGACAGCGCAGACGATTCTCGCTGCGCGACTCGCTCATGCGCAGTAGGGAACCGGGAAGTGAAGCCGCAACGCAACACTTCCTGATTCCCTCACCAAGAATGGCGCCGGCAGCAGCAGAGAGCCGAGCGATTGATCGGCCTCTGCTGCCGACATCGCTGGAACTTGTGACAGGTAAGTGTCCATTTATTAAAAGTCAGCAGCTGCAGTATTTGTAGCTGCTGGCTTTTTAAAAAAAATTTCCAGGTACAGTCCCGCTTTAATGGGTTCAGATCATCGATCTGCGGTAAATGATAATGTATTTGGCAAAGGCAATGCCCGTGTCCTGTCATATACTGTCCCCCATCGGAAAGTGTCGGCTGTTTACTGCGCATGCACAGTACACAGCATAAGCTGATTCCGAAAATTGCCAAAGATGAACGGCACCTGGAAAGTCCAGTTTCAAGGCCCACCATCCAAGTGCACATAGAGTTAGAATCCAAAAGAGCCGAGCGCCCTCTAACCATTTGCAGCCCTATGTCCACTTGGATGGTGGGGCTTCCATCTGGACTCACAGTGCAGGCGCCGTTCTTCTTCAGTGATTTTCGGAATCGCCCTTTGCTCCGTACTGCACAAGCGCTGCGCCTGCGCAGTACCGGGCGGACTAAATTTGATAGGCGGACACTATCCGACAGAACACCGGGTCTCATTCATTTTGTGCCAGTCTGATCCAAAGTTCACCAAAGTTATATAGATGGAAGCAGGGCCGCTGATAAGGCAGTACAAATGGTCCTGATGTACTGGACCCAGGCCTCGTCAGCTAAACAGGGGGGCCCTAAGCAGCTTTATTGTTCATTCTGCCTTAATCAATAAATAGATTTTACTATACCACATCCTGGCTCCTACTTGCTTACAATAAACTTAAATTAAATTTCCCTGGGCCCCATTATATTAACAGGGGGGCCCAGGAAATGGGAGCAGAGGCTGTTATTTCATTTTCTGGGCGCAGGCGGCTTAAGTCAGTGCCGCTGTACTGCTGCACCTCGGCTGTGGGGGGGGGGGGGGTGGCTATGGGGTTGGAGGGCCCCGTCAGGAAGGCTGTATGGGGCCCCATGATTTCTAACAGCAGCCTTGGGTGGAAAAAGGACAGAGGTCTGCCAAAGTCAAGATTATTAATAAAACATTTATTAAGTATTTGTTGTACCTCCAGACTGAGACGGTGGGTGAGCTCTGAATACAGCCATCGCCAGGTACGTTCACATTCATTTGTCTGATTCTAAATTTCCGCTTCCCATAGAAATGTATGTACGCCATAAACATGAACTTCTAGTTTTGGATGGAGTGGGAGACGATTCCAATTCCTGGTCCGGTGATGTGTTGTCCCTGGGTCAGGAAGTCTGAGGAAATCTTCAGAATGGAGGCCATAAAAGCAGTAAAAGCATAACAGGGGTTCTAATCTGCACTAAATTCCCGGGTCTGTACACCTGCTGTGCCCATTATGAGGGATTCCCACCATCCCTGTGCTGAGTTCCCGGGTCTGTACACCTGCTGTGCCCATTATGAGGGGTCCCCACCATCCCTGTGCTGAGTTCCCGGGTCTGTACACCCGCTGTGCCCATTATGGAGGGGTCCCCACCATCCCTGTGCTGAGTTCCCGGGTCTGTACACCCGCTGTGCCCATTATGGAGGGGTCCCCACCATCCCTGTGTTGAGGTCCCGGGTCTGTACACCCGCTGTGCCCATTATGGAGGGGTTCCCACCATCCCTGTGCTGAGTTCCCGGGTCTGTACACCTGCTGTGCCCATTATGAGGGGTTCCCACCATCCCTGTGCTGAGTTCCCGGGTCTGTACACCTGCTGTGCCCATTATGAGGGGTTCCCACCATCCCTATGCTGAGTTCCCGGGTCTGTACACCTGCTGTGCCCATTATGAGGGGTCCTCACTATCCCTGTGCTGAGTTCCCAGGTCTGTACACCTGCTGTGCCCATTATGAGGGGTTCCCACCATCCCTGTGCTGAGTTCCCGGGTCTGTACCCCTGCTGTGCCCATTATGAGGGGTTCCCACCATCCCTGTGCTGAGTTCTCGGGTCTGTACCCCTGCTGTGCCCATTATGAGGGGTTCCCACCATCCCTGTGCTGAGTTCTCGGGTCTGTACCCCTGCTGTGCCCATTATGAGGGGTTCCCACCATCCCTGTGCTGAGTTCTCGGGTCTGTACCCCTGCTGTGCCCATTATGAGGGGTTCCCACCATCCCTGTGCTGAGTTCCCGGGTCTGTACACCTGCTGTGCCCATTATGAGGGGTCCCCACCATCCCTGTGCTGAGTTCCCGGGTCTGTACAACTCCATAGGGATACATGTATGTCCGTTTTGCATCCGAAAACTGAAGGATGCAAAACGGACATACGGACCGTCCATGATTTCCAATGACAGCCATTCATATTAGTACGACTTCAAGTCATTCCGACTTCAAAGTACTCCCTGCACTACTTTGGTCCGATTTTGATGCCACTTACACAGGCATTCCTTGAAATCGCAGCAAAATCGTGCGACTTTGCAGTGCGAAAGGGGCCTAAAAAAAAAATGCTGAAATCCGCTTATATTTTTCCTTCTCTGGCTCCTGCTTTCCCCTCTCATAAAATGCATCTACCGCTGAGCTAGACATCCCCCATATTACATGTGCTACACACACCAAAACAAAAAAAAATGAATGTCACATATTGGGGGTTTGTAGTATGTCCTGTCCTTCTATTCCTCCTCTTGCCCACAATTCCTACCTGTGAAAATGAGTTACTGTGTAAATACAGATGCTGTAATAGATGATGCTGTCAAAAAATGGACCACAGTATAGAAAGATACAAGGTAACATTGTTTATAAACCTGGATCAGACAGGAAATAGAGAGATACAAAGTAACATTGTTTATAAACATTGATCAGAGGAGATAGAAAGTAACATTGTGACTTTTATATCTGATCTGTTTCATTTATCTGCAGATGACCTTCTATTGACATGTACTTTCAATAAAGTGGTTTTGCACAGAGCAGCCCTGATCCTCCTCTTCTGTCCCCCCACTGACATTTATGGCCCCTTCCTCCTGCTGAGTGCCCCCCCCATAGCAAGCTGCTTGCTCTCGGGGCACTCGTGCATGCTCACTCCTGAGCCTTGTGTGTCTGAGACACCATTTGAACAGTCCTATTGCTGACAATGGGGTGCGATTTTGGACCTATCAAATTACATGACAAGATGCAGCGGTGTGAACAGGACCTAACAGTCAGTTGCTGAATTAATTTTGTTCTATTTTCTAATGCCCCGCACACACTCGGACTTTCCGGCGGGATTGTCCGCCGGACCTAGGGCACAGGGGCGGACTGACCCATCGGGCCCCCAAGCTACTTGGGATCCCCCCCCTCTGCTTCCTTGGCTCCGGTGTTCGCATAGACAGGTGGGGGATGGGTGACATTGCACTGCTAGAGCCTGCTGATGTGAGGTCTGTCACTGGGTATGGTTTATGGACATGGATGAGGGGGACAGGTAATGGGTGCACAGCACATATGTTGGAGTGATGGGAGGGGGGGTGGTAGAGGATTTTGTGCTGGGGGGTGGATTTTGGGGGGGATTTTCAGGTCCTCTTCCCTTATCAAAGAGATATCGCCTGCCACAGAAGACCTTTGTCCTACCCCACCCACCCCCCGCCCCCACGGTGCTCCTCTCTGTCCCCAGCATCCCTCTCTGTCCTCATTGCACAGCGTCCTTCTGCCCCCCCCTTCCCACATCGCCCCTCCCTGTCCCTCAAAAAGCAACTATGATAGGGGGCTCAAAACAGTAATGCCCCATACACACGGTCGGAAAATCCGACCACAAAATCCATCTGGTTTTTTCCGATGGATTTTGTCCGACACTGGTGTTGCATACACACGGTCAGACAAAGTTGTCGGAAAATCCGATCATCCTGAACGCTGTGACGTTTGTTGCCTACGACGGGACCACGTAGAGGCTAGTAGCCAATAGCTTTGGTCTTGTAATATGATCTGAGCATGCGTGGCACTTTGTCCGTCGGACTACGCTACACACGATCGGAATTGGTGTGATCGGACTTTGTTGTCGGAAAATTTGAGAGCAGGAGATAAAACTTTGTCCGTCGGACAATCCGATGGAAAATGTCCGATGGTGCCCACACACGGTCGGAATTTCCGACAACATTGTCCAATAGGACAGAATCCATCGGAAAATCCGACCGTGTGTATGGGGCTTAAGCACTTGTTTACATTTGCAGATTGGGAGTGGTAAAATCCTAATAAATAAGCCCTGTTTATTTTTATTCTTTTTACCCCCTTCACTGCACCCCACTACAGTGGCCTGGACTGTACACATTTGCAACAGGAATTATACACCCGGTCACACTTAACAGGTATATCACCTGCCAAGCATTACCCATTCAAGTGAATGGGGCCGATCTGCAAGCATCCTGCAACCTTGTGCAGCACAGCGACCAAGATGCTAAAGCAGGCGATGAGGAGGCATTTTATCGCCTTTTCAACCCCCTGTTTTAACTTTCTGTGGGCTGACTGGTTGGACCAAAGTCGATCCATCAATCGAGTTGGGTACAACCAGCCGGTTGGCTCTTTTACATGTGATTTCTGCCAGCGGTTATAGAAGCTAGCAATCAAGTGTTCTGCCAGGCCAGGAAGGCTCCCCCAGTAGCAGAACACAATAGCACTGCAGGAGGGATTCCACCATCAACACTGACTGTGTTGATTGGGGGGGGGGGGGGGGGAATCAAGCAATTTAAGGAAAGAAAATTGCATAATCTGTGCCCTGCTTATCAGCCATGTATAACACTCAGCACGGCTGTTAAAGAAAAAAGAAGAAGGAAACTCTTCCCATTAAATGTTTTTCAGCAGACCTTTCAGAAGAGCTTCATAGACTACTTGGCAACCTTCACATCAGAATCCCCCGTCACTTCAAGAGTCCACCTTTTACATCAAGAGCCCCCTTCCTTCACATCAAAGTCTCCCCCTTTAAATCAGGAGTCTTTTGTCCTCCCTTACATAAGAGGTCCCCCCCTTACATTACTGTACCCCCCCACCTTAAAGCGGTAGTAAACCTGCTGACTTTTATTTTTTATTTTTTCTGCACCTGTAAGGGAAAAGGCATAATGAGCTAGTATGAAATACTTACCTTAGAACGAGGCGTCGGTATCTCACCCGGTCCACGCCGAGGGAGCTGACATTTTCCCTCGGCGTGTCTTCCAGGTATTGCGGCTCCGGCCGAAGCCACGATGTCATCACTCCCGCGCATGCGTGCGGGAGACTTCTTTCCGGCAAGGTCCGGCGCCTGCCGGACTTTCAGCTGAGAATCCCCGGAGCGCATGCGCCGCTGAAGTCAGCGGCTCATTGCGAGGGGAATATCTCCTAAACCGTACAGGTTTAGGAGATATTCTTTTTACCTACAGGTAAGCAGGGGTCAAGTCCTGGGGAAAAAAGTGTGGGAACTCCCACCCAAGATCCACTCGCCCACCAAAAAAAAAAAATGATACGCTCATATGCACGAACGCTTGAAAAGTGGTATTTTTCATCCAATTTTCGTATTGTGTGTATGAAGCTTAACTGTTAGTACATAAAAAAAAAAAACAATCCTCAATAAACATAAACACGGTAATTCTCTGAATAATCAGCATTCATTCTATTGTGCTTCCATGCAAATGTGAACATCATGTTCTGATCTTTATTGGGGAATTTTATTTTGTATATAGAGTGTTTATGTGGTGAGTTTACACTTTTCATTGAACAGAGTTTGGATAACACAGGGTTAAACAGAAAGGTCATAAATGAACTGCACATTATCTGGACAGAATGCTTGGGGAGATAGTGATGTGTTCCTGCTTAGGAGATGTATGTTAGCTTGGGGGGCTGTAAACTCTGCAGGGCTCCAACACACACTCGCTGCTATTCCAACCCTTCACATATTTCCACATAAACTTCCCTCCTGGCATTAAACTTTGCCAGGTATTGTGCTCAGCTTACCACCCCAAACTGATGTTCCTCCCTCAGCTCACCTCTCTCCCTGCATGTCCTGTGAGCAGAATAGCTGTGCTCCTCCTCTGGGTTCTCTCATCATATGACACTGAAGATAGAGCGGGGATTCAGCGGGACAGAGCAAGTATGCAGGAGACTGGGGGGGGGGGGGGGGTGAGGAGACAGAAAATCAGGAGGGGCTGGCGGGGAGGAGCTCATCACGAGAGGTCTGACTAAATACAATCTCTTAGCAGCAGGGACCTGATCTACCCTTCAGCTAGCTGTGATTGACAGGTAGATCGAAGCGGAAGCTGTCATGGATCCCCCTACTGGCAATGCCTGAATAGTTAGGTGTGCGGCACTTACTATTGCGAGCTGTGTCGGCAGCTGCTGGTGTAGCACCTGTCACACAGCTCGCATACTTCAAAGTCTTGCAGGACACGGCTGCTAACGGGAACTGAGTTCTTGTTGTGGAAAAAGTACAGGAACTCTGTTCCCATTCGTTCCCGCAGGACTTGAGCCCTGCAGGTAAGCCTTATTATAGGCTTACAAATTAATTATACCAAACTGTGTACTTCAAAAACCATTAGGTGATAATTCAGATAATTCAGTATATAAATGTGAGTTTATATATTGAAGTGTGGCTGTAAAAAGTTTTTATTAAATTGGTTTAAATAGAATCACGAGCACATCCGTGTGGTGGAAGATTGGATGTTTTGGATGCAAATTTATTTCTTCTTTAAATACCATTTGCACAGTTTCAATGGACTTTTGTATTATATAGCACTATTTCACAGGGTGTTATTGTTATTTAAATTTTTTCCATTTATACAGATCACGTTATAATTTTTTCAGCGCTACTGAATTATCACCTAATGGTTTTTGCAGTACACAGTTTGGTATAATTCATTTGTTTTCCTATATGTTTTGTTCACCGAAGTAGCAGCTAGTTTTCACCGATTTATCACTACATTGTTTGTTTGTTTGGCGCAGTGGAGGTACAACTTTTTGGGAGGGCCACATTTAGTACTCGCAGACCAGCTTATTATAGGCTTACCTGTAGGTAAAATAAAAAAAATGACTTTACTACCGCTTTAACCACTGCCCGCCATATAGCTAAATTATGGCCAAAAAGTGGTCCAGCAGGATAAGCCACAGAGGGGGGCACGCGGGGGTGCACAGCATAGCGATCGTTGGTGTGTCACTCTGACACACTGCAACGCTGATCATGGTAAAAAGCCTATAACCAATCGGTGTGTAACCAGGAAGTGGTGGTAAACTGCTTTTTTTTTTTTTGGTTGCTCTGACAGGGAGAGCCGATCGGTGGATCTCCTGTCGGGGGGGGGGGGGGGGGTGCTAATAATCAGTGCATTGATTACAAGCGCAGCCCCCATCAGAGATGCCCACCACACCTGGTGATAGTTTGTTTTTCTCTCTTCGTGATAGGAACCCCATTGATGTGGGAAGCCATGGTGGTAGTCCATTTTCCTCTCCTGGTGTGTAGGGCCCCTGTGTGTTGGTGGATACGGGGAACCCTGAGGGTAACCCCTGCCCATTCGCTCCCATATTGCCTCTCCATAGGGGGCATCTGTGTCCTCTCCAATGAAAATCCCCTCTATATTGTCTTTGTGGCCTGTCCAGTAAGGTGGAGGTTGTTGACCATAATTGGATGTGTCATCAAATCTATAAGGGCTGGATTCTTGTCTGAGTGACTCGTATGTATTGTGTACCGGTCCCGGAACATTGTATTTGGGTGTTTCATGGTGAGGATCTCACATTCTCATTTATCTTGGGATACATCTTCCTCTGGGGAACATTATTTTGTGGGTGTAGTGGGGTGGAAGTTGGCTGAATGAGTGGATTCTCTATCTGTCTGCTGATAATTCCCTGGATACTGCTTCTGTTATTTTATCTACTCTCCATTTGTATACCTTTCCCTGTTGGTAATCCTTGATGTCTCTTTGATATTTTTTTTTTTTTGGGTCTCATTATCCAATTTGCTAATGTAATCCTGAATGTGTTGTAATTTCTTTGCATTGTAATGCGGCGTACACACGGTCGGAATTTCCGATGGAAACAGTCCGATGGGAGCTATACACCGGATTTTCCAACCGTGTGTACGCCCAACGGTCTTTTTCTGTCGGAATTTCCGACTGACTTTGAATTGAGAACCTGTTCTCAATTTTTCCGACGGAAAACCTTTCTATCGGATTTTCCGATCGTGTGTATGCAATTCCGACACGCAAAATTCCGACGCATGCTCGGAAACAATTCGACGCATGCTCGGAAGCATTAAACTTCCCTTTTTATAGTGCCGGCGAATGTGTTTTATGCCGCTGTGTTACAGACCGTCGGAATTTGGTGTGACCGCGTGTAGGCAAGACAGCTTGAGCGGAATTCCATCGGAATTCCGTTGGAAAAACCGTCAGTTTTTTCTGACGAGAATTCCGATCGTGTGTACGCGGCATAAGGATTCCAATGCTGTTCCTAACTTTTCTTTAATATCAATTTTTTTTTTGCTAAACATTTAAGTTTGGTCGCTCTTCTGGATACTATGAGTTCTAATTATCCTTTCACTGACATTTAAGAATGCAAACCATTCTCCCTGGAGATTTCCCCCCTCAAGCCCATCATTGGACCCAGATGCCACCTGAGGGATGATTTTGTCTTTGCTGTATTGTTCCAAAGTGGTTATGTCCCACCATGTTCTTACTTGTCTATACAATGTTATTTCTCTAGTGATCTTCCAGGACGGCACACCTGAGAGGATGACTGGTCACACCTGGCAGGAAACACAATTAACAAAGTTTAAAAAGCCCCACCCCTCCCTCTGACCCTCAGTTATTGATTGTGTTTCCCACGCGCTGATGGCTGCGAAACCGTTTGTTATTTTTTTCAGAGACCTCAGGTCTGGGACCATGGTCGCCCCCTTAATGAACAGACCCAGAGCAGTCAGTGGTGCCTGTGGGGTTCTCTGTTCAAGCATTTTTCAAATGCCTTTAGATTAAGGGGTTTCCCTCTGCTCTCCCTAAAAAGAAGCATTCCTGAATGGGAGAGGCTGGGGCACTAGGACAGGTGAGTTGTCCATAACCCCAGGGGCCACCTAACCTTCCCTCTTTTCCTTTCCCCTCATACCTGACAGTGGTGGACGGTCGGGGGGGGGGGCGCTGATACACCCCATGTCGGCCGGAAGCTGGGCTCCAATGGCCGAACGTTTTCTTCCCCTTAGGGAGCCGTGCCATCCTTGGGGATAGACCGCGGTGCAGAGCGGCATGTGTAGCCGCTAGTGCGCATGTCCGGAAGCCGCCGGGCGCCGGTGTGACGTCATATCCGGCGCGCCAGGGCTTCAACAAAATGGCGGCGAGCGCGGCAGTCAGAGCACGAGGCGGCTGTTTGGAAAGAGGGGGCCCGAGGTCCACAGCCTTCACTAAAGATCCATCTACCGGGGTAGAGGCAGAGGATGGAAGGCGGACCAGAGCTCACGGCATCAGAGGTCGCCACAGGGGGTGAGTGACTCGGCTGGAGCGAGGGGGGGGCAGACATTTGGGGTGGCCCTATTGTCCCTGTCCCCCACACTGTTTGTGTATTGTGATGTTGGCTAATGGGGTGTCCCTTTCTTACAGAGACCGAGTGCCCTGCTCAGGAGAGAGCCAGTAGGTCTGGGAAAGCCACATCTAAAACTAAACGCTGTGGGTCTTGTAGTACTAAACTTCCACAGGACCACAGCAAGCCTTTTTGTTATAAATGTATTTACAAATTGGCAGGCAAAGAGACAGCAGAGGTTGCAAAGGAATGCAGGGCACTACAAACCGAGATGCTAGCCACCCTTCAGTCTTTTAAAGCCACACTTGATCAGCGTCAGGGGGATGCCAGATCAGTAAGGGAAAGCTCTCCCTCACAGGAAGATAGATCTACCTTTACAGGAGGGTCTCCGGAACCTGCCCCATACTATTCAGAGGAGGAGGTTTGCAGCTCTGATCTGAGTTCCCAGGAAGGGGAGGACTCAGATCAGGATAGCTATGTAGAGACCAGACCTGGGGGACACCTCTTTTCAGCAGAGGATATGGAGGGTCTCCTCAGGGCAGTGTATGCGTCGGAGGACATTCAGTTACCTTCCGCCCAAGTGTCGGCTCAGGATAAGGTCTATAGAGGTTTGGGTAAGCCACAGGCCAGATCCTTCCCAGTTCACCAGTCCCTAAAAAATATTATCTTAAGGGAATGGAAGGAACCTGAGCGTAAACTCCTCAGAATTAAAACTTGGAAACGGAGATGTCCTTTTAAGGAGGAGGAGGAAGAAATTTTTTTCAAAGTCCCACGTTTAGATGCGTCCTTGGCGCAGGTTTCTAAACGGTCGGACTTATCTTTTGAGGACGCAGGTAACATCCAGGATCAGATGGATAAAAAATCTGAGACCCTGTTACGTAGAGCTTGGGAAGCCAATGCATCGGCCATGAGCCCTGCACTGGCTTCAGCTTGTGTAGCCAGGAACGCAGATGCATGGCTCAACAATCTGATGGACCATCTTACACGTAAAAAAGAGTCCAGGGAGGTAGTAGAATCCCTGGAAGTGGTGGGGAGAGCTATCGCCTTTTTGGCGGATGTGGCAGTAGAGACAGTAAGGACGACTGCTAAGTCAGCGGCATTACTGAACTCAGCCAGGAGGGCCCTTTGGGTTAAGACTTGGGACGGAGACTTCACTTCTAAGTCCCGACTCTGTGGTATTCCCTTTGAGGGCTCCCTACTCTTTGGTTCGGGTCTGGAACAGGTCCTTTCCCGATCCACAGAAAAAGGTAAGACATTTCCCACCAAACCCAAGAAGGAGAAGGGGAGGAAATTTTTTCGTGGCCCCCCTGCAAAAGGTCAGTTCAAGGGCAAGGGGGGACAAAGGAAGAAATGGGGGATCGGAAAGGACAAGGAAAAAGGTGGAATCCTTTTTTCCGGGTCCGGACCGTCCAGCAAAGAATCTAAATGACGCCGGCATAAAAGTGGGCGCAAGGCTCTCATGGTTCCTTCCTCAGTGGGAGAGGATCTCAGAGAGCCCTTATATTTTAGACCTGATAAAACTAGGTTACAAGCTGGAATTTCGGTCACTCCCACCTCAAATTTTTTTGGTTACTTACCTTCCCAAAGATTCTCTAAAGGCAAAGGGCTTGCTAGACAGTGTTCGCATGCTCGCAGAACAGGAAGTGATTGTCCCGGTCCCAGTGACTCAGAGGGCTTTCGGTTTTTATTCCCACATTTTTTGGTCCCAAAGCCATCGGGCAAGTTTCGGTTGATTATCAATCTACGGGAACTGAACCACTACCTGTTGTACAAGCGATTCAGAATGGAGAGCATCTACACGGTCAGAAAACACCTCCAGAAGGGAGTTTTCATGATCACGTTAGATCTAAAGGATGCCTATCTGCATGTTCCCATTGCCCCGGATCATCAGTAGTACTTGCGTTTCGCAGTACGGACAGAACAGGGGGTGCAGCATTGGCAGTTCAGGGCACTCCCCTTCGGCCTTGTGGCCAGTCCAAGGATCTTTACCAAGGTCCTGGCAGAGGTGGTATCTTTCCTACACCTTCAGGGGGTAGCTCTGATACCATACCTCGACGATCTGTTGATCTACAGTCCATCCAGAGACCAGCTCCTGAGGGATCGAGAGCTGGTCTTGTCGACCCTGGATTCCCTAGGTTGGATGGTGAGTCAGGAGAAATCCTCCCTGGATCCCTCACAGTCAAAGGTATACTTGGGGTATCAGTTAGACTCAGTGGCCCAGAAGGTTTTTCTTCCTCCCGAAAAGGTCGAAAAAATTTGGGGCGCAGTGACAGGGTGTCTCGAAGCCCCGGAGGTATCTTTGAGAAACATCATGAGGGTGCTGGGCCTGATGGCCTCTTGCATCCCGGCGGTTCCCTGGGCTCAGCTCCACTCCCGTGTCCTCCAGGGCTTCCTTCTCTCCTCTTGGGATGGGAGAAGAGAAACCCTGGAGGAGAAAGTTCCTCTGTTAGAGGAGGTAAGAAGCTCCCTAGATAGGTTGACGGGATTGAGCCACCAATCTGGAGGGCGGACGTGGACACAGCTAGACCCAATAGGCATTACAACAGACGCAAGTGCCTGGGGTTGGGGGGCTCATTTAGGAGACCGCTACGCCCAAGGTCCCTGGGATCAGAGCAGAGCTTCCTCAAACTTCAGGGAGCTTCTGGCAGTCGGGAAGGCATTGTGTGTCTTCCGGGACTTGATCCAAGGAAGGGAAGTCCAAATTTTCTCGGACAACCGGGTGGCAGTATCCTATTTGAACCGTCAAGGGGGAACAAGGTCAGTCAGTCTAAGGGCACTGACCCAAGATTTCCTGGGAGAGGCAGAGAAGAACATTCTCTCGATCTCTGCGGTCCACATAAGGGGATCCCTCAATATACAAGCAGACTTCCTCAGCAGACAGCCCATTCTTCAGGGAGAATGGGAGTTGAACGAAGAAGTTTTCGCTCTGGTAAGTCGTCATTTCAGAGTACCAGAGATAGATTTATTCGCTTGTCAAAAGAACGCAAAGGTGCAGAGATTCTTCTCTCTCACGAGAGAACAGAGATCCTCAGGGGTAGACGCCCTCGCTCAGAACTGGGACTTCAGTCTGGCATATGCCTTTCCTCCCCTGGTACTCATCCCACGAGTGCTTCAAAAGCTGTCACAGTCGGATGGAGACCTTATCCTGATTGCACCCTGGTGGCCGAAGCGGGTCTGGTTCCCCACCATGTGGAGGTGGTCAATTGTGCCTCCGCTGCATCTCCCGATCAGGCGGGATCTTCTCTGCCAGGGCCCAGAGCTTCATCCCAACCCGGGGTTTCTGTCCCCGACGGCCTGGCTCTTGAGAGGGAGATCCTCAGGAACAAGGGATGCTCGGAGAAGGTAATTGACACTCTTCTCCTTAGTAGGAAGAAGGTTACCAGACAAATTTATGCAAAGGTCTGGAAGGTCTTCTCTAGATGGGCTCAAGCAAAACAGAGAACTATCCAAACGATTCCAACCGTTTTGGATTTTCTCCAGGAAGGGGTAGACCAAGGGTTAGCGGTCAGTACCCTTAGGGTCCAGGTAGCAGCCCTGTCAGTGTTCTTGGACACAAGGTTAGCTCAAGACCCTCTTGGTAAGAGATTTTTGCTAGCCAGGGAAAGGTCAACCCCGGTAAGGACAGTTAGCTTCCCGCCGTGGGATTTGTCCTTGGTTCTGGACGCCCTAACGAAAGGGCCATTTGAGCCGTTGGATCAAATTACATTTAAATTTCTTTCCCTTAAGATGGCCTTTCTTCTAGCCATTACCACAGCTAGAAGAGTAGGCGACCTACAGGCCCTGACAAGAAAAGAGCCTTTTTTGTTGACCCTAGAGGACAGGGTAATCCTTAGACAGGATCCTCTTTACTTACCAAAAGTGACCTCTGGGTTCCACAGGTCACAAGAGATTATTCTTCCATCATTCTGCCAGAATCCAAAGAATGATAAGGAAGAAAGATTGCACCTTTTAGATGTTAGACGCTGTCTTTTAGTCTATCTAGAATGGGCAAGGGAGTTTAGGAGATCAAATCATCTTCTAGTTACTTTTGGGGGCCAAAGAAGGGTCTTCAGGCCTCAAAACCTACGATAGCCAGGTGGATTAAGCAGGCAATAGCATTAGCCTATAAACACTCGGATAAACCGGTTCCATCCCACCTTAAGGCTCATTCAACCAGATCTCTGGCGACCTCCTGGGCAGAAAGGGCAGGTGCTTCCATAGATCAGATCTGCAAGGCAGCAACATGGACGAGCCATAATACCTTCCTGAGGCATTACAGAGTGAAGCTGTTGTCCCCTCAGGACTTGGCTTTTGGCAGGAAGGTCCTACAGGCGGTGGTCCCACCCTAAGGTAGGCCTTAACTTCTTGCTCATCGTCTCAGGTGTGCCGTCCTGGAAGATGACTAGAGAAAAATACCAGTTACACTTACCGGTAACGGATTTTCTAGGAAATCTTCCAGGACGGCAGGCCTACTTCCCTACCCTTAACTGTTGGTGATGTTTAATTCTTCACAGAATGTACCCTCTGACACTGGTGTGGGTGTTTACTTTGTCATAACTGAGGGTCAGAGGGAGGGGTGGGGCTTTTTAAACTTTGTTAATTGTGTTTCCTGCCAGGTGTGACCAGTAATCCTCTCAGGTGTGCCGTCCTGGAAGATTTCCTAGAAAATCCGTTACCGGTAAGTGTAACTGGTATTTTTTAAGACATTTTTCAGTATCTGTACTCGTGTCAGCCTGTGTGAATATTTATTTGTTATTTTCAGTTTCAGTTTTCAGTTTCATTGGGAATAAAATTATCCAAAGCTGCCAGAAAATACTACCCTAGGTAGAGTGAATGATGGATGAGTATGTGGATGTGTGAAACACACCTGTGAATTCCTTCGCTAAATAAGTGACTTAAATGAATACAATTACCAAAGGAAAACTATCTACTAAGTGCATGTGCCTTTAAGCTCCTGAGATCCGCGCTATAGCCGAATGACGGCTACATTGCGGATCTACATTGCTGGGACGACGTCCTATGACGTCGTCCCGTTCACGAGCGGCCTGGGCACCCCCTGAGGGGCGCGCGCGGCATGCTCTGTGATCAGCGAGTCTGTGAGACTCACTGGATCACAGATCCGAGTAAGGGGTCATTCCAGACAGCTGATCATGTGATATCAACAGAGCCGGTAATCGGCTATTTTTCCTCCTTGCGCTGACAGCATGAGGAGAAAAAAAAAAGCCGATCATTGGCGGCAGTGAGAGGGACATTAGTCACAATCACTGCTATGTGCCCCGGCTCCACGGTGCCCACCTGTGCCCCTTACAGGTGCCGCCTACCAGTGCCCACCAGCGCCACCTGTCAGTGCCCACAGTGCCATCTGTCAGTGCCACCTGTCAGTGCCCACAATAAGTGCCTGAACAGTGCTGCCCATCAGTGTCACCTACCAGTGCCCATCAGTGTCACCTACCACTGCCCATCAGTGCCAACTATCAGTGAATGAATGAATGATTGATTTGTATAGCGCTGCAAATGCGAACTGAATTGCCTGAATGTCCATCAGTGCCACCTATCAGTGCCATCTATCAGTGCCCATCAGTGTCATCTATCAGTGCCATCTATCAGTGCCCATCCGTGCCATCCATCTGTGCCACCAATCAGGGCCCATCACTGCCATCTTATCTGTGCCCATCAGTACCGACTTATCTGTCCCCATCAGTGCCACCTTATCTGTGCCCATCAGTTCAGCCTATCAGTGCCCACCAGTGCCGCCTCATCATCAATGAAGCAGAAAAATTACCTGTTTGAAAATGTTATAACAAACTATTAAACATGATTTTTTTTTTTCACAATTTTCCATCTTTTTTTGTTTGTTTAGCAAAAAATAAAAACTACAGCTGTGATTAAATACCACAAAAAGAAAGCTCTATTTGTGGGGAAAAAATGCTAACAATTTCATTTGGGTACAGTGTTGTATGACCGCGCAATTGTCATTCAAAGTGCGTCAGCGCCGAAAGCTGAAAATTGGTCTGGGCAGCAGGGGGATTAAGTGCCCAGTAAGCAAGTGGTTAAATATGTGATCAAAATAAGAGCGCTACCTCGTGCTATGCTAATAAATCATTGCCACAAACAATGAACCATAATACAGTAATACCTTGGATTGCGGTTAACAAGCGTTTTGCAATACGAGCTATTTAAAAAAAAATTCTGACTCCCAAAACAAGCAGGATTTAAGCCTCTGAGATGTGCAGTACCGCATTTGGCCAGAGGTGCAGGGGTGTCGGTGGCATTCGGAGCCGCTCAGATTCAACTCGGAGCCACTCAGAAACACTCCGTTCCCAAGTGTTTCTGAGTGTCTCCGGTGCACCCCCCTCCCCTCCACCTCTGGCCACATGGGCTACCCTAGAAGTCACTGTGGAACGAATTATCTGAGTTTCCACTGACTTCTATGGGAAAACTCACTTTGCTATATGAGTACTTTTGGATTACAAGCATTCTTCTGGAATGAATTATGCTTGTATTCCAAGGTTCCGCTCTACATATAAATAATACTAAAAGTGCTAATAGTCCATTGAAAATTCTAAATTAAATAAAAAGTTTGAACTTCAAAAACTTTGCAGCGTGGCTTCAAAATTATTGTGCCAAATTCTGGGGAAAGAAACATCTGTGCAATCTGTGCTCCCCTCTGTGTGCCCTCTCACCCGCCAGAAATCCAGGACTCCCATAACAGAAGTCGCAGGCGCTTGAGAGGGTGGCTGGGCTCTGTAGTCCCACGTGCTGTATATCCAACTGCAGCGTGCTTCGCCCTCAGTAAAGCATCAGAGATCCAGGATTACCTTAAGAGAGCCCACACATGCTTGGAGAGGTGGCTGGGCTCTGTAGTCCCACGTGCTGTCACCAACTGCAGCATACATTGTCCTCAGCAAACCATCAGGGATAAGTACAAATGGCAAAGAAAGCAATATGGTGTAATTCCGTTTGTTTATTACATAAATACGAACAATAACCACTCGCATGTTCCAGTGTTAGAACCTGGAACTAGAAGTGGCCAATGGCTTGCATCTCACTGGCTGGAAATTACGCCACCTTCTGTGGTCCACTGACGTGTTTCGTCCAGCCCATGAGGCATTATCAAGGGATATCCCCAGGTGGTGTGATGTGTCAATATAAGGGGCTCAACTCCTCTCACCCACACCTATTCTGAATAACTCAATGACTTTTTTGCCGTGTACACACGAGCGGAATATCAGACAGAAAAAGTCCGGAATCTTTTCATCGTCTATTCCGATCATGTGTATGCCTCATCAGACTTTTTTTTTCGAAAATTCTGACAGACCTAGAAATAGAACATGTTTTAAATATTTACAACAGAACCAATTCCTATCGGGGAAAACAGCTCGTCTGTATGCTGTTCCGACGGACCAAAAAACGATGCATGCTCTAAAGCAAGTACTAGACAGCAGCTACTGGCTATTGAACTTCCTTTTTCTAGTCCCGTCGTACATGTTGTACCTCACCGCATTCTAGACGGTTTCAGCGGAACTGAGAGTTTATTCTGACGGGTTTCAGCGGAATTCGGAGTTTATTCTGACGGGAAAACCAGTCCTGTGTACGCTGCATTAGAGTGACATCACATCCTTTTCCTATGTTTGGTTGAAGGTGTAACAGACTTCACCTCCACCAAAACATCCATGTTGGTACACCCAAATATCATAGGACTTAGACAAGTTGTGAGCACCTAAGAATGTCCTAACAAATGGGGAAATGCATAACGGAAATAGATAAATTCATCATACATAAAATTCTATTTAAAAATAGATTAAAAATATACTAAAATTAGGTTAAAACTATATATGATTAGCCTATATGATTGTATGATCTGTCTGCTAGTGGACAAATGAAAAATCCATGGATCTAGTGATATTAACCATTTCAGCCCCGGAAGATTTTACCCCCTTCAAGACCAGAACACTTTACAATTTTTGGCACTGCGTCGCTTTAACTGACAATTGCGTGGTCATGCAATGCTGTACCTTTTTTTTTTTTTTTTTTTTTTTTTTTTTCTACAAATAGAGCTTTCTTTTGGTGGTATTTGATCACCTCTGCAGTTTTAATTTTTTGTGCTATAAACAAAAAAAGAGCGACAATTTTGAAAAACATTTTACTTTTTGCTATAATAATTCCCCCAAATCTTTACTGAAAAACAAATTTCTTCAGTTTAGGTGTGTGTGTTTATATGTATATGTGTGTGTATATGTATTTGAATTATAATAATAATTTCTTCTACATATTTTTGGTAAAATTTGCAATAAGCGTATATTGATTGGTTTGCACAAAAATCTATAGCATCTACAAAGTATGGGAAAGATATGTATTGCATTTTTTATTCTTAAATATTATTAATAATAGTATTAGTATTGCGATGGACAGATCGGACACTTTTGACAAATTTTTGGGACCATTTACATTTATACAGCCATAATTGCTATAAATATGCACTCATTACTGTGTAAATGTCACTGTTAGGGAAGGGGTTAACACTAGGGGGCAATCAAGGGGTTAAATGTGTGTTCCCTAGATGTGTTAACTGTATGAGGATAGGACTGACTGGGGAGGAGACATATCGTTGTTCCTACTTAGTAGGAACAAACGATATGTCTCATCTCCCCTGACAGAACAGGGATTTGTGTGCTCACACACACACACACACACACACACACACACACACACACACACACACACACACACACACACATACATCCCTGTGCTGGCTCTCATTGCACGCGATCACTCGTGGCCGGCAGCGATCGCTCCTGCCAGCCACGCGCATCCAGTCCCCTGCGCATGCCCTCTGGCGGCTCTTAAAGGTGAAGACGTACCCATATGGGGTTTTGCCCAGCGGTGCCTTTTTGCCACAGTATATTCACGTGAGCTGGTCATGAACCGGTTAATGAAAACATTTCAAATACAATAGTACCAGTATCTGGATGTTTACTAAGTTAATTGCCATGGATCTTTTAGGCATGAAGTGAAATAAATGAATAATATTGGTAAATGTTGATTAGGAATTTTCGATATAAATGTATGGACTCTAATATTAAACAAAATAAACCAACTAAACCCGGACAAACCCCTCCTACATCATAAGGCACCAACTGCTGCAGCAATAGAGTCCAGTCCAAATGTCCTCTGGACTAAGGTATCTGGATACACTTGTAAATCATCTCCCAATTCCTATTAACAATATGGTAATTCTATAAAGTTAAGATTTAGTGGTTGGGCATTGGATTAGAAACAGATAGCATTAGAATGAAACAATCCATATTGGACATAAAATTGGAAACAGATTGCATTAAAGGGAATAACTAATAGTTTGATATGAAACAATTCACATCCATCTCTATATTTAACCCCCCCCCTAGGCATTAATGTACCCATCTGATATATCCATCTCGATTCATTTTGAGAAATGGCTCTTCTCATATTCGTACCCCTCCAATGTCTATCCCACAAAATTTGGGTTGTCTAGGGACTCTGTTGTGCTGGACTCGAGTCTTAAATGATTGGATAGGCTGTGATGACGAAATCCTTTTCTTGTATTGTTAATGTGTTCTCTTCATCTAATCTTTAGTTGTCTAGTAGTTCTTCCAATGTACTGCAGGCCACAGCTACACTCCAAAATATAGGTGACATAAGTGGTGTCACATGATATGAAGGTTTTTATTCATAGATTTTTTTCCCCGTAGTTAGACTGACATTCTGTCATTGCTACTTAAAGGGCCCTTACATCATCCATGTTTAGCTGCATCTCTCATTAGGATCAGAGGTTAGACAGGCCAACCTGTGTTTCTCTTTCAAGAAGTGTTGTCAGTATTGCTGCTTAACTTGTTTTATCCTTTCAGGTTATGCCTGAGTGGTATTCTACTGTACAAAGGTGAATATAATATTCTGTATGGGAAGGTCTCCCCCAATGGGGTTTTTCTGCAGCAAGAATACAATTTGTTGGAAAAGTAGTTAAAAATAATTCTTTATTGAAAAATAGCAACGTAACATGGACACACAGGCGTTTAAAATATGAGCTCTGGTCGGGGGGTGTAACACTATTCAAAATTCTACAAGAACATACAATAGTGTATCAAAATGTATTCAGACCCCCTTAAATTTTTCACTCTTTGTTATATTGCAGCCATTTGCTAAAATCACTTAAGTTCATTTTTTTTCCTCATTAATGTACACACAGCACCCCATATTGACAGAAAAACACAGAATTGTTGACATTTTTGCAGATTTATTAAAAAAGAAAAGCCTGGAATATCACATGGTCCTAAGTATTCAGACCCTTTGCTGTGACACTCATATATTTAACTCAGGTGCTGTCCATTTCTTCTGATCGTCCTTGAGATAGTTCTACACCTTCATTTGAGTCCAGCTGTGTTTGATTATACTGATTGGACTTGATTAGGAAAGCCACACATCTGTCTTTATAAGACCTTACAGCTCACAGTGCATGTCAGAGCAAATGAGAATCATGAGGTCCAAGGAACTTCCTGAAGAGCTCAGAGACAGAATTGTGGCAAGGCACAGATCTGGCCAAGGTTACAAACATATTTCTGCTGCACTTAAGGTTCCTAAGAGCACAGTGGCCTCCATAATCCTTAAATGGAAGACGTTTGGGACGACCGGAAACCTTCCTAGAGCTGGCCGTCCGGCCAAACTGAGCTATCGGGGGAGAAGAGCCTTGGTGAGAGAGGTAAAGAAGAACCCAAAGATCACTGTGGCTGAGCTCCAGAGATGCAGTCATGAGATGGGAGAAAGTTGTAGAAAGTCAACCATCACTGCAGCCCTCCACCAGTCGGGGCTTTATGGCAGAGTGGCCCGACAGAAGCCTCTCCTCAGTGCAAGACACATGGAAGCCTGCATGGAGTTTGCTAAAAAAAAAAAAAAAAAAAAAACACCTGAAGGACTCCAAGATGGTGAGAAATAAGATTCTCTGGTCTGATGAGACCAAGATAGAACTTTTTGGCCTTAATTCTAACCTGTATGTGTGGAGAAAACCAGGCACTGCTTATCACCTGTCCAATACAGTCCCAACAGTGAAGCATGGTGGTGGCAGCATCCTGCTGTGGGGGTGTTTTTCAGCTGCAGGGACAGGACAACTGGTTGCAATCGAGGGAAAGATGAATGCGGCCAGTACAGGGATATCCTGGACGAAAACCTTCTCCAGAGTGCTCAGGACCTCAGACTGGGCCGAAGGTTTACCTTCCAACAAGACAATGACCCTAAGCACACAGCTAAAATAACGAAGGAGTGGCTTCACAACAACTCCGTGACTGTTCTTGAATGGCCCAGCCAGAGCCCTGACTTAAACCCAATTGAGCATCTCTGGAGAGACCTAAAAATGGCCGTCCACCACCGTTTACCATCCAACCTGACAGAACTGGAGAGGATCTGCAAGGAGGAATGGCAGAGGATCCCCAAATCCAGGTGTGAAAAACTTGTTGCATCTTTCCCTATAAAAGACTCATGGCTGTATTAGATCAAAAGGGGGCTTCTACTAAATACTGAGCAAAGGGTCTGAATACTTAGGACCATGTGATATTTCAGTTTTCTTTTTTAATAAATTTGCAAAAAAAAATTCTGCAAAAATGTCAACAATTCTGTGTTTTTCTGTCAATATGGGGTGCTGTGTGTACATTAATGAGGAAAAAAAAAAATGAACTTAAATGATTTTAGCAAATGGCTGCAATATAACAAAGAGTGAAAAATTTAAGGGGGTCTGAATACTTTCCGTCCCCAGTGTGAAAGCCCTCGGTGCCCTGGCAGGACGTCAGGAAAAGTCCTGCCAGAGCTTCTTTGGAGCGGTGAAGTAGCGGTGAACTCACCGCTCCTCCAGCGCTGCTCCCCATTGAAATCAATGGGGCAGCGATGTAATACCGCCGGCAAAACACCGCTATTGCAGCGTTTTAACCCTTTCTCAGCCGCACGCGGGGGTAAAAGCGCCCCGCTAGCGGCCAAAATGCGCCGCAAATCCGACGGTAAAACACTGCTAAAAATAGCGGCGTTTTACCACCGACGCTATGGACGGTGCGGTGTGAAAGGGGTCTAATACTAATGATTGCCATATATTAGAAAAAATATCATGTGTCCCAGTGAATGAGGTATGAGATGAGATGTGAAGGTGAATGTTGTGGAAAGGAAAAAAAAAAATCATTCAGAGGGGGACACTGCAATAGGAGGCAGTTACAGATTTCCTCTGCGGAACTTTATTTTGTGGGTGTAGTGGGGCGGAAGTTGGCTGAGTGGATTCTTCATCTGCTGAAAATTCCCTGGATACTGCTTCTTCTTCTGTTATTTTATCTACTCTCCATTTGTATACCTTTCCCTGTTGGTAATCCTTAACCGCTTCCCGACCGCCCACTGCATATATACGTCAGCAGAATGGCACGAGCAGGCAGAATCGCGTACGGGTACGTGGCCCTTTAAATGCCTGCCCGTGGGTCGCACGCGGGACCAGCGGACCCGATCGCCCCAGGTGTCCCGCGATCGGGTCACGGAGCTGAAGAACGGGGAGAGGTCTGTGTAAACAAACCTTTCCCCGCGCTTCCTACTCTGCCTGCCATTGATTGGCTGTTCCCGGTCATCGGGAAAGCCAATCAATGACGTCAGACGTCAGCCCCGCCCCTAATGTAAAAAAAAAACACAACACGTCACAGTCCATAACCCCTCCCCCTAGTGGTTAACTCTTTCACTACAACTGTCATTTATACAGCAATCAATGCATTTAAATAGCATTGATTGCTGTATAAATGACAATGGTCCCAAAAATGTGTCAAAAATGTCCGATGTGTCCGCCATAATGTCGCAGTCACAATAAAAATCGCTGATCGCCGCCATTACTAGTAAAACATATTTTTTTTTAATAAAAATGCTATAAAACTATCCCCTATTTTGTAAACGCTATAACTTTTGCGCAAACCAATCGATAATCGCTAATTGCGATTTTTTTTTATTTTTTTTTATTTTTTTTTTTACCAAAAATATGTAGAAGAATACATATCGGCCTAAACTGAGGGAAAAAATGTTTTTTTATATATATTTTTTGGGGATATTTATTATAGTAAAAAGTAAAAAATATTGCATTTTTTTTTCAAAATTGTCGCTCTATTTTTGTTTATAGCGCAAAAAATAAAAAAAAAACCGCAGGGGCGATCAAATACCACCAAAAGAAAGCTCTATTTGTGGGAAAAAAAGGACGCCAATTTTGTTTTGGAGCCACGTCACACGACCGCGCAATTGTCAGTTAAAGCGACGCAGTGCCGAATCGCAAAAAGGGGCCTGGTCCTTTGGCTGCCAATTGGTCCGGGGCTGAAGTGGTTAATGTCTCTTTGATCTTCTTCTTGTTCTTCTTGTTCTCATTATCCAATTTGCTAATGTAATCCTGAATGTGTTGTCATTTTTCTTTGCATTGTAAGGATTCCAATGCTGCTCCTAATTTTCTTTAATGTCGTGTGTGTGTGTGTGTGTGTGTGTGTGTGTGTGTGTGTGTGTGTGTGTGTGTGTGTGTGTGTGTGTGTGTGTGTGTGTGTGTGTGTGTGTGTGTGTGTGTGTGTGTGTGTGTGTGTGTGTGTGTGTGTGTGTGTGTGTGTGTGTGTGTGTGTGTGTGTGTGTGTGTGTTTTTTAAAAAAACATTTAAGTTTAGTTGCTTTTCTGGATACAATGAGATCTAATTATCCTTTCACTGACATTGATGAATGCAAACCATTATCCCCCTCAAGCCCATCATTAGGACCCAGATCCCATCTGAGCCTCCTGGGGGTGATTTTATCTTTGATATATTGTTACAATGTAGTTATGTCCCACCATGTTCTTACTTGTTTATACAATGTTGTTGTTTGTAATTAAGACATTGTTTAGTATCTGTACTGGTGTCAGCCTATTCAGTGTGAATATTTCTTCTGTTTTAACAATTTTATTCTCGGTGAAACTGAAAATGTCCAAAACTGCTAGAAAATACTACCCTAAGTAGTGTGAATGATGGATGAGTATGTGGATGTGTGATTCACACCTGTGAATTCTTGCGCTAAATGATTTAAATGAATACAATTACCAAATAAACTATCTACTAAGGTTGCTGCTCTCAAAGTACATGTGCCTTTTAAATATGTGATCAAAATAAGAGTGCTACCTCGTGCTATGCTAATAAATCATTGCCACAAACCATGAACCATAATGAGAATATCATAACCATAAGACAGTAATGCCTCCGGTTTGCGGTTTAGCATCACAAGCTTTTTTTTTTTTTTTTTTAATCCTGACTCGCAAAATGAGCAGGATTCAAGCCTCTGCGATGTGCAGTAGTGCATGTGGCCAGAGGTGCGGGGGCACCGGTGGCATTCGGAGCCACTCGGATGCACTCGAGCCACTCAAACACTCTGTTTCCGAGTGCATCCGAGTGGTTTCCGAGTGTCTCCGGTGCCCCACCACCTCTGGCCACATGCACTACTGCATACCATAGAAGTCACTGCTGAAAAAAATTATTCCGAGTTTCTATTGACTTCTATGGGGAAACTCAGTTTAATATACGACTGCTTTGGATTACAAGAATTCTTCTGGAACAAATTATGATCGTAATCCAAGGTTCCACTGTACACATAAATAATACTAAAGATGCTAATAGTCCATTTGAAAATTCAAAATTAAATAAAAAGTTTGAACTTCAAAAACTTTGCAGTGTGGCTTCAAAAGTAAGTGTCCTGTAAGCAAGTGGTTAATAACAAAAAATGTAATAAGTATTTGCTGTACCTCCAGACTGAGACGGTGAGTGAGCTCTGAATACAGCCATCACCAGGTAAGTTCACATTCGTTTGTCTGATTCTAGTTTCCGCTTCCTATAGAAATGTATGTAAGCCATAAACATGTACTTCTAGTTTTGGCTGGAGTGGGAGATGATTCAAACTCCTGGTCCGGATATGTGTTGTCCCTGGGTCAGGAAGTCTGAGGAAATCTTCCCAATGGAGGCCATGAAAGCAGTAAAAGCATAACAGGGGTCTAATCTGCACTAAATTTCCAGGTCTGTAGACCTGCTGTGCCCATTATGAGGGGTTCCCACCATCCCTGTGCTGAGCTCCCGGGTCTGCTCGCCTGCTGTGCCCATTATAGGGGGTTCCACCATCCCTGTGCTGAGTTCCCGGGTCTGTACACCTGCTGTGCCCATTATGAGGGGTTCCCACCATCCCTGTGCTGAGTTCCCGGGTCTGTACACCTGCTGTGCCCATTATGAGGGGTTCCAACCATCCCTGTGCTGAGTTCCCGGGTCTGTACACCTGCTGTGCCCCTTATGAGGGGTTCCCACCATACCTGTGTGATTTCTATTTTTTTTTTTTGAAAATTCTTTTTATTGAAAATTTTTGACATACAACACATACACAACTTGGCACAATACCAAGCTAAACAATCAACCAACATGGCCGGTAATCTAACAACATTAACAATGCCATCAACCGACAGCTGCAGCAAGTGTAACCTCTCCCCTACCCGTACTCAGTTCCCTTCCCCCCCAATGAAAATCATATTATTTGTGGGATGAAAGCCATTCCACTTCACTAATCACCCAAAGCATTTGTCGTTTATACTTCACCCAGTGTAGAATACGTGTTGGCTACATATCAGACCCTCCCAACCTTCCATCTTAAGATTATCCCATCACACTGTTTGGTCAGACTCATACCATGCTCTCCATACTTTTTCAAAATTTGTTATTGCACCCCCTAGCCCTATACGTGGCTTTGTAATGCGGGAGCATTGCGTTCACCAAACCTTTCCAAAAGGTTATTTCAGGAGCCCCCATTTTTTTCCACTTAAGTAGAATGGCCTTCTTCCCATAGAATAGTAGTATCGTGAGTAAGGTTCTGTGTGCCCTTGATGGGACTACATCGTCTACCAATCCCAGGAGGCACACCTCGACTTTTAAGGGTACCGGAACTTGCATCACCTAAATTATACAGGAGGTGACCCCAGACCAGAACTGGCCGATCTGGGGACAGCTCCAGAACACATGATGTGCGTCCGCCGGCGTGGCAGAGCACCGCCAGCACTCTGACGAAATGGATGGGTATATTGTGGCCAGTCTGGCAGGGGTATAGTATATTCTATGCAAGAATTTAAACTGGATAAGCCTATCCCTTGCTGCCACTAGATTCTGAAATGGTTGTTCCCACATAACGTCCCAGTCTGTGGGATTTCTATTTAATTTATATTATGGAGAATGTAACAGGAAGAGCTGAAACACACAAGGGTGGGCAGGAACATGCAAAACTCCCCAGTAGACAGGGAAAGTCACTTGGGAAATATTTGTATAGTCAGGAGATCATATTCTTGGTGTACCAAAACATATAAGATGTCAGGGACTGACTGCTGGCCAGGCTCCATCTATGACTAAAATATCACATTCGTGTGGAGAGAACCATTATTGTCATCTAGAATTAAAGTAGAACTATAGCAAAACTTTATTTAATTTATTTTTCATTTTGGATAGAGCAAGGAAGGGTTACAATTCCCCCCCCCCCCCATCATCTGTGTCCCATTGTGGAAATTTAGCTTTACTTTCTGTCTCATAGGCAAACAAAGTGAGAGGAAATCCCCGTAAAGGGAATGCCTTGGAAACCCCCTGGTTACCAGAACTAATGTACCCATTGAAATATTTCCACACTATTGCTTTTCTGGGGACTACCTAAAATTACGTGTGTGTGGTGTGGGTTTTTTTTTTTTTCAAATAGAGGGGGTGAATCTGAGTAATAGGGATCTATGGGAGCCGAACAGGCAAAATCAATAGTGCCCATTTTGAAGGCTTATATGCAAGTAATTGGCCATAAAAGGGACATGGGAGTCTGAGTACTGCCCTGGGGGACATGCATCAATTGTGTTTTTTTTTTTTTTTCAAATAGAGGGGGTGAATCTGAGTAATAGGGATCTATGGGAGCCGAACAGGCAAAATCAATAGTGCCCATTTTGAAGGCTTATATGCAAGTAATTGGCCATAAAAGGGACATGGGAGTCTGAGTACTGCCCTGGGGGACATGCATCAATTGTTTTTTTTTTTTTTCAGGAGCAGTGATTTTTTTTTAATGATGCTTAAAGTGAAACAATTAAAATGAAATTCCTTTTAACTATCCTGCCTGGGGGGTCTCCTTAATCCTCAGCATCCCCCCACTCCAGTCTTCAGCCCCCCCCCACTCCAGGCCTCGTTTCCCCCCCCCACATTCCAGTCTCTTAGGGCCTTAAATTGAACACAAGCAGAGAGGATTATCAGTGGAGCTAGGAGTATATTCAAAGCATTTCCATATCAAGTGGAAGTTACTTTTTACAATACAAGGAAGGTCTCTCGGTGGAGCTGAAGGAGTGGAACATCGCAGTTCATTTCAATTGCAACTAAGCGTGTTTGATCCCTATAATCCGAGATCCATCACTTCTGGTAAGAGGCTTTGTCATTTATTGTGAGAACATACCGTAGAAAAAGCATGGATATTCATGAATCTACATAAGACTTATGGACCAATTTTATGAATAATTCTTTGAATATTAATGTGGATTTGTTGGATTGTTTGTCAAATATTTTTCATATTTTTATGATTGCGCACTCATTGGTATACAGTGCCTTGAAAAAGTATTCACACCCCTTGAAATTTTCCACATTTTGTCATGTTGCAACCAAAACTGTAAATGTATTTTATTGGGATTTTATGTGATAGACCAACACAAAGTGGCTCATAATTGTGAAGCTGCAAGTCTTTTTGGGGGTGTCTCTACCAGCTTTGCCCATCTAGAGTGACTTTTTTGACCATTCTTCTTTGCAAAATATCTCATGCCCCGATTGGATAGAGAGCGTCTGTGAACAGCAATTTTAATGTCTTGCCACAGATTCTCAATTGGATTTAGGTCTGGACTGTGACTGGGCCATTCTAACACATGAATATGCTTTGATCTAAACTATTCCATTGTAGCTCTGGCTGTAGGTTTAGGGTCGTCCTGCTGGAAGGTGAACCTCCCCCTCAGTCTTAAGTCTTTTGCAGACTCTAACAGGTTTTATTCTAAGATTGCCCTGTATTTGACTCCATCCATCTTCCCATCAACTCTGACCAGCTTCCCTCTCCTTGCTGAAGAAAAGCATCCCCACAACATGATGCTGCCACCACCATATTTCATAGTGGGGATGGTGTGTTCAGGGTGATGTGTAGTATTCATTTTCCGCCACACATAGCGTTTTGGTTTTAGGCCAAAAAGTAAAATTTGAGTCTCATCCGACCAGAGCACCTTCTTCCACATGTTTGCTGTGCCCCCCACATGGCTTCTCACAAACTGCAAATGGGACTTCTTATCGCTTTCTTTCACCAATGGCTTTCTTCTTGTCACTCTTCCACAAAGGCCAGATTTGTGGAGAGCACGACTAATAGTTGTCCTGTGGACAGATTCTCCCACCTGAGCTGTGGATCTCTGCAGCTCCTCCAGAGTTCCCATGGGCCTCTTGGCTGCTTCTCTGATGAATGCTCTCCTTGCCCGGCCGGTCAGTTTAGGTGGACGGCCATGTCTTGGTAGGTTTGCAGTTGTCCCATACTCTTTCTATTTTTGGATGATGGATTGAACAGAGCTCAGTGAGATGTTTAAAGCTTGGGATATATTTTTATAACCTAACCCGGCTTTATACTTCTCCACAACTTTATCCCTGACCTGTCTGGTGTGTTCCTTGGCCTTTTATGATGGTGTTTACTAAGGTTCTCTAACCAACCTCTGAAAGCTTCACAGAACAGCTGTATTAATACTGAGATTAAATTACACGTAGGTGGACTCTATTTACTAATTGGGTGACTTCTGAAGGCAATTGGTTCCACTAGATTTTAGTTGGTATCGGAGTAAGGGGGGGCTGAATACAAATGCACGCCACACTTTTCACATATTTATTTGTAAAAAAATTTAAAACCATTTATAATTTTCCTTCCACTTCACAATTATGTACCACTTTGTGTTGGTCCATCACATAAAATCCCAATAAACTACATTAACATTTTTGGCTATAACATGACAAAGTGGAAAATTTCAAGAGGTATGAATACTTTTTCAAGGCACTGTATATAACGACCTCTGATAGTCCACATACTTTGGGATCAACCATTTTTACAGAGTAGTTCATATCATTCTAATCCTCCCACACATTATTTTTCCCTTTTACAATAGGACACATAGTGGCATTCTTGAACATACCAAGCTATATAACTAGTGCATAATGTATGTCAGATATTGTTCTGTGTGAGATCTAATGCAAACAACAATTGATCTATAAATTGGGTGACACTCGCACCCTGGTTATGTGGTGTGACTATATCTGACCGCTGCTCAATGCTGTATCCTGGCCTAGGAAACAAGGCCCAGGCCTAGGGCAGCACTTTGCAGGGGGCCAGCAAAAAAGCTGCGCCCCCCCCCGCATGAAAGAAAAACAGCCTCCTCCTGGCTCCGACATGAAAAGAGTCCCCACTGGCTTATGCTACACTTTTAGTGTACTTTTTTTCGCTCATGGTTTTTGCAACCTGAAGATTTGTCTTAGGTTTTTCGCTAAAGGGACATCTTTATACCAGTTACTCCTGTTTTATTTAGCAAAATGTATTGCAATTAAACATACACAGGTTAAAGATCTTTCAGTCTGTGTGTTTAACATATTTTAAGGATATTTTTGTCCTGATTGAGTCCTAATTCTTTGACTATGATACCGGTTTGTGGATTTTACATGACCACCATCAAATGGAATATTAGTTGGGCAGGTCCCCATCCGGTGTTCCTCCTGGGATAAGTGGCACCGACAGCCAAGAGCGGTACCTGTGTGGTCAGATCACCATTGTATGTCCAATAATCCACAAATATGGATTTAGCCCAACCCTATCTGCTGGCCCAATGTGATGTAATTTAGGGGTATTTTAACAGGTGAATATGAGCACTTCCAGCACAGCACAGTGCCTTTGATATCACTTAGCACTGGCATGTGCTAATGTGATAATATATGCAGATACAGCAAAAACAAAGTGCTTGGTGCTCCGTGCTCCAAAGGGGGCTGTAATTCCACCACTGTGTGGTTTCGCACTCACCAGATGGGTTGGACTTCTCTGCCTTATGGCAGAAAGAGTCAACTGTGCTTTAGGTCTCTTGGGGGGGGGGGGGGGACCTATCCCTCTGCGGTTTCCATTGGGCACTTCCACTATGGGTTTGGCCTCCTACATTGGCAAGCCTTTATTCAGCATAGGCATCTTATAAAAAAAAAAAGTTAATTTAAAAATGTTGACAGCTCTGGTAAAACATCCCCCCAGCAGTATTCTGTAGGGATCTGCCATCTTCTACGATGTCATCAGGAGGGGGCCATCTGCAAAAGGAAGAGACAATCAGCCCCCTGATGATGCTGCATATGTGCAATAGAATACCCTGCCCCCTCCTAGGTCATGGGTGTAGTATATTATATCTAATATATATATATATGTATATGTATATGTATATGTATATGTATATGTATATGTATATGTATATAAATATATATATATATATATATATATATATATATATATATATATATATATATATATATATATTTATTTATTATATGTAGTGTTTTTAATTAGGCATTCTAAAGACAAGTTTATTCTAGGCAGGCCACTTTGGTAGCTGTTAATCTAATTGTGCATATTAAAAGAGGGTTTGTTGCCACATACCAAAGGGGAACAGATAATGATTATCTTAATCTAATCAGTATTCACACATGTCAAAGGGGGAATATGCAAGAATGTAAATTGGGGCAGCTTTATAATTCCAGCTACTCACAGCTTGGGGTTATCTCCTGTCACTCTGAAAGACCGGGGCAGATCAAAGCATTTAATGGAAACGCCCAATCAAATTGCTCAGACAATGGGTATCCCAGGGGGCTGTGGGTACTTTATAAGTCATTCTCTCTTAGGCAAGAATACAGGAAGGAGGGGTGTATTCCCTAAAAAAATTTTTTTACAAAATTGTCAATTTTTTTTTAAAGTTCTGATTGTAATAAAGGAAGGGGAGGAGCATGGGTGATGTTAGGATGTGGGTGGGAATGGTGAAGATCCACTTTAAAAGCTTCATATTAAAAAGTAGATCCATCAGTTCTCATAGTAAGGCTGTTATAAATATGGGCAATTCAGTCTGAAATACACATAAGCCGAGGTCACATGGCAAGATAACCTCTAGATATACAGGCAGCTAAAGTCACATGCAAATCTCACCTTTTTCTGTAAAAGTCTAGATTGGCTGTGGCCCCGCCCAGGCTTTCATATACCAATGTAAGGGACAGCCTCACTGACCAATAGGGAGGCATTGAGGGGTGTGGCCAAATTTTCTTTAGTTTGCTTAGAACCTCAGCTGTCAATGACTCAGGATCTGATTACTTTTCTACATAGTAACCTCTGCTTATGCATTTTATTTTATTTATTTTTTCCATCGTATTTTCAGTCTGAATTGTTGAAGTTTGGTACAGGCTCACTTTGAAGAGAGACAGTTTCATCTTTCCCATACAGAATAAAGTGACAGTGTATCTGCAAAGGAACCCCCCCCCCCCCAGCCCCCCCAGAATGTCATGTGTGCTTTTTTTTTAATTATTATATATTTTTCTTCTGTTTTATCATTTATAGGTGATAATCTGAGTCCAAAATGTTGACACAGGAGTTTGAAGGAAAGGAGCAAGCATCTGATTATCAGAAATTCAGATTTGCGCCATCACAAGAAATAACAGACCTTATCTTCAGTTATGTGGATGAAAAGGTGAGTGGCGGCTTCTTTCTAGTATACGCCCAGCTAAAAACAATAGGCCACTTGTAAAATTCAAAACAGAATAACTTTGCTTAGAATAGCAGAGCCACTCGAGTTATATTTTTAAAGGGGTTTTCCAGCCAACACTTCTTTCTATTAGACAGAGCAGGGAAGGGTGCTGTCAGGTTCCTACTGCTGTCTGTGACCCAATAGGGAGAAATTCCCCAATTAATGGTGCCACCAAGATATGAGTAAAAATGTAAGAACATGGCAGAGGGTCTAACTCTAATTTTCCTAAATAACAATCTTTTCAAATATTTCCTAAATAGTTGTGGACACTGGGGGATCTATTTATCAAGAATTCTTTGGACGAATGTCACACACACAATTGTGCACGTCACACAAATTTTGGATGTAATTTCTCTAATAAATCAATCCCTATGATCGTCGGCTCCATCTTGTGGCTAACATGTAGTGTAGCTTTCTGAAATGCCTCAATGAGAAAATATACCACATTTTGGCCACTAGATGGTGCTAACTATCACAGGGATTACTGGACATGAAGAAATTACAGCAAAATTGCATGAATGTGTTTGACATTTAGCTAATGATTGTTTAATAAATAGATGCCTTAGTGTGCTACACACACCCAAAAAAAATAAAAGTAAAAAATTCAATGAAACCTATTGTGGGCTTGTAGTATGTACTGTCCTTTTACTCCTCCTCTTGCACTTGCCCACAATTCCTACCTGTGAAAATTTGTTACTGTGTAAATACAGATGCTGTAATAGGTGATGCTTCAAAAAATGGACCACAGTAGGGATGAGCTTTCTGTTCTGGTCGAACACGAGTTCGACTCGAACATTGGCTGTTCGCCCGTTTGGCCCATAGCACAGTGCATTGCTGTATGATTGGCCAGAGCATGCACCATGACCTGCATGCTTTAGTGCCCTCAGCAAAGAGCCATAATTGGCCAAAAGCTGGGTGCAATCCGTTCCTGGTGTACTGTTTCTAATGTACTTCAGACGGTGTATACAGTGCTGTGCAGTTGCTCATACTTTTCTGGTGGTCAATACAGTACACCCATAGTTATTACACTTCTGTTGGTGTACACAGTACCGTGCAGTTGCTACTACTTTCCTGGTGGTGTACACAATACAGTGTAGTGTTTTTTTGCTAAAAAAAATTTGCAGCATGTCTGGAAGGCCACCAAGGAGAGGCAGGCTCTGTATCTACAGTCGACCGCGCTGGTCGTGGACAAGGTCCATCCTCAGCACATGGCCATGGGGCACGCTTATCCTTTTTTCCTTCAGCTGGCCATGTTATTGAGCCACAACATGCAGAAGAGTTGGTGGAATGGATAACAAAGCCGTCCTCATCCTCCTCATCCTCCTCATCCTCTGTCACCCAGGCTCAAAGTAGTTTGCCTGCCAATGCAGCTGCCAAAGCGGCCTCTTCCATCAGCTCCATGTCAACAGTCACTCCTTCTGTAGCCCCACCATCATGCACGGAGAAGTCCCCAGAACTATTCGACCACAGTGTCGGGTACATGCTGGAGGAGAATGCGCAGTAATTTGAAGGCTCCGATGATGGTAACCAGGTTGAGGAAGGGAGTAATGTCAGCCTAGAGGGGGTGCCCAAGAAGGACAAACTGTCAGTCATGTTCCCCCAGCTGCAGCATACTGCCAAGTTTGCTCCAGTGATGAGGAGGGAGGGGATGATGAGGTCACTGATTCAACTTGGGTGCCTGATGCGAGGAGGAGGAGGCACATCTCCAACGAGGTAGGATGCCCTCCAGGGGGCAGCTTAAGGGCAACCACCCTATTGCAGAGCTAAGCAGATGCAGGGCGCTGCTGACTCCCCACATATTTTGAAAAGTTCTTTGGTGTGGGCTTTTTTTGACATGTGTGCAGCAGATCGTACCATTGCTGTTTGCAACATATGTCTGAAGCGTATCAAGCATGGCCAAAACAGCAGCCGCTTGGGCACCACATGCTTGACCAGACATATGATGACCTCCCATGCAGTCCGTTGGCAACAGCACTTAAAAGACCCACATCAAAGAACAAGGCGAACCTCTCCTTGCTCCTATCAGCAGTCCAGTCCTCTGAAACCTGCAAGGAATGAAAGTATAGCATCTAAGTCAGTGGTTGAAAAAGTTGGAGTTGGGCTCCATGGAACTCAAAGACATCAAAGAAACAAGGGTTCCTTCAGATGTGCCACAATCAAACTGCCTCTACCACAACCCACCTTGTCTAAGGCCTTGTTTATAATTGGGGTTGGTTGGTTGTTTTCATCAAAGGCAGACTGGGTTGCTGCCACTGGGAGGCTTTTTTATATGGGGGGGGGGGGGGGGAAATTCCCCTGTCCCACTAGAATCCTCCAGGGTCTTGATATAGTGACTCTCAGGCTAACCATGTGCAACTGAGTGTGCGTGTCCCTGACCTTTTCAAAAGATGAACCGAAAGGTATTAAAAGCATAGCACTAAGTCAGTGGCTATATCTGAAGGAGGGTGCCTGATGGGGAAAACGTGATTTTGGAAGTTGGGCTCATGTCGAGTTGGGGGTTGGGTCTTTTACATGTGATTACTGCCAGTGGTTATAAAGCTAGCAATAACAAGTGTTCTGCTGGCCAGGAAGGCTCTAATAGAACATAATAGCAGTGGGAGGGATTCCACCATCAACACTGATGACTGTGTCAAGCTGAATCTGTGCCCTGCTTTCAGCCCTTCAGCATGTCATTAAAAAAAAGGAAACTCTTCCCATTAAATATGTTTTTCAGAAGAGAGAGCTTCATAAACTACTTCAGTGGTCTGACTCAGGGTGGCCTGTGATGCACAGTGCTCTGGGATGGTGTCTGACTATTTACACAGGTGGTCTGAGGGAGCCCTGTAATGTACACACTCGCCACTCCTGTCTGTGAATAGGGGGCACACGGGTGCTGCCCCCCCAAATGGGGATCAGAGGGCCAAAGCAGTTTTGCTGGCTCTATCACATGCTTCAAAAAAAAAAAAAATGGGCTCTGCATGAAGTCATGAAGGGGGCCACACTAATCCTCCTTAGCCAATCTTGAGACCCGACACGGAGCTGAAGGACAGGTTTTTGGATGCCTAGCAGGAGGAGAGAAGAGACGCCCGTCAGGATGCGCCGTGATCTAAGAAGACGACAAAGCCACTCCCTGACCCACAGCTTGTCACCCGCCACCAAGATGGGGTAAAAACAGTTAACTGCTGCTTGCTGCCCGGAGGGGGGGGGGGGGGGGGGGGGGATTGGTGCTGGTTAAGTGCCGCTGGGTTGTTGGTCATGAAGGGGGGGTTAAATCTTTAGCTTTAAAGTTAACACTGATCAAAGTAGAAAAAAGGTGTTTGTTTTTAGCTTTATTACACTTCTTTTAAAAAAAAATTTCGATTACAGGCAAACATTTTTTTTTTTGCCAGACAACAACACCAGAAGAAAGTATTTTTTGTTTATATGATTAGTTTGTTATCTTAACCACTTCCCCTCCCATACCTGTTCACTCCCTATAGACCATAGCATTTTTTTAATTTCTGCTATGGACCTGATTATTCATAAATTTGTCATTAAGATAACAAGGTAATACGTATAATGTTTTAAAGACAAACCAGGCTTTCTTTTCATGATCTTGTTTTGCAACATTTTTTTTTTTTCACACTTTCCTGCTCTGCATAAATGGTTTTGAGCAGAGCAGCCCAGATCCTCATCTTCTCGGGTCCCTTGCAGGTGCTCCTGGCCCCTCCCTCCTGCCGAGTGCCCCTACAGCAAGCAGCTTGCTTTGGGGGCAGCTGAGCCGCTGCTTTGTGTCCATTCCATTCGAATTCCTATTTTTTTTTTGTTTGTTTAAAGTGTGGCCTATAGAGATTAAGTACCATAGTTTGTCAAGATTTCCACAAGCACCCACAATTTTAAAGCATGATATGTTGGGTATCTTTTTACTCGGTGTAACATCTTTCACATTATACCAAAAAATTGGACTAACTTTTACTGTGTTTTTTTTTTTTATTTTTTTCCCTCTTGGGTCTCTACTAAAAAAATTAAATAAAAGGGCTCGGTCATTTAAAAAACAAAAAAAAACAAACAAAATAAACAGAAGAAAAATAGTTGAAGAAAGCATACTAAGGAGTTAAATGACGGCTGATTAGAGTTAAAGAGTTTAAACAAAGGAACATTTTTTATTTTTACCTGTCGGATTGTTTTAACTGACATCTACAGATTGAAGTTTGATCTGCAGATGAATGAACAGAATAATCTAAAAGTAACAATATGTTAATTTGTATCTTTGTACAGTCCCAATTGGGCAGTGTTATTTAATGATGGTTAAAGTAGGGAGTGTGGTGGAGGATGGGAATCATTTTCAACCAAAAATAAATAAATATTGTTATGACACTTTTAAATGTAACCCATCCAGCTTCGGCATCCCTTTTTAAATGGGTCTTTATGCCGAGGAGGGTGGGACAGAGTTCTTAATCACGTGACTACTGTGATTGGGTCTCACCTATGGACACCTGATTGGAAGCCTGTCCCACCAGCTTCCGATTGGGACTGGAGACAGAGAACTGGCTATGGTGTGGCTATGACTGTGCTGGGGGCATGCAGTGACCGTGTTCTCGGCACAAATCTTGGCTTTGTATGGACTCCTATGTACAGTGTAAGGACTTTAAAGCCCACCCTCTTTGCAACCACACATATGCATGATTTGGGCAGCAAGAGGTTAAACTGAAAACACCATTGTGTCATTGTGATGTATTATAGATGTTTCTGTCTTCTTAGCTTTCCAAACCATATGGATTTGCTGTGGACGCTGGCTGTGGAACGGGGCAGAACACAAGAATTCTCGCTCCATACTTCAAGAAAGTTCTCGGAATCGACATCAGTGAGGCTCAGATAGAAGAGGCCAAGAAAACCACTGGGGCACCCAATGTCACATACAGGTGGGCACATTCTAAACATGTTTCATTAGTTACATTCAGGGGAGGACTAGGAACATTTGGCCTGGGGGAGCACATCCAACCAAGTAGCCCCTTTCCTGATTAGAGTTGGCCAAATGGTTTCGCCCGAGAATGATTTTGGGCCAAACATTGTCTGTTTCCCCGTTTTGAGGAAAACCCGAATTATTGGGGCATTCGACCGTTTGTTTGGAACAGTGCATTGGAAGCCCTGATTGGCTGAAGGAATGAAAGCTTTGCCCAATAGGGCACAGAGCACTGTCAGAGCCATGATTGGAGTAAGGACTCTATCCAATCATGGCTCATTGCTCTTAGTCCCACCCCACACTATAAAAATATTCTCCTCATAGCGGCCATTTGCAATGTGATATTGGCGTGGAGAGAGAACAGAGCTCTGTTCAGTGCTACGAGAGTTGGTGTGCTATTGTGCTTCTATTGTCGGTGTAGAATCTCAGTTTTAGTGTGAATCTAGTGATAGTTCAGTGTCAGTTTAATTTGTCAGGGCAGGTTTCCTGCAGTATACATTACTGCACATTTTAACGCAGTATATTTGAATGTGTTAGTGCATGTTTAATGCAGTATAGTGTAGCGCATCAGTGCAGTTTTACTGCAGTATATTGTGGTGTCAGTGGAGTGTTTCTGTGTAGTGAGTACTCAAGTTAAAGTGCATCAAACACCACTTTCCATTGATTAAAGTGCATCCACGTACACCTTTCCACATCTTTAATAAGTTTTGTTAATAAGCACGCCCCCCCCCCCCCCCCTCCCATCATGTCTGGGTGGCCAACAAGGAGAGGCAAATGTTTCCATGGCACTGAGGGGGCCAGCAGCGTATGTATCCACAGGCAAAGGTGGACGTGGTCAGTCCTCAAGCAGGGCATAATTTCCTCTGTTTAGTGATGTTGCCCGTGCCATCCAGCCACAGCATTCAGAGGAGGTGGTGGACTGGCTTACTAACCCATCCTCGCCCTCTGTCACCCAAGCAGAGACTAGTGCGCAGTCCACTGCAGCTGCCAGAGTGGCTAAACCTGCTTCTTTGTCCATAGCTATTCCTGCCATATCCCCAGTATCAGGCATGGATGAGTCAGCTGAGTTATTTGAACACAGGGTCAGCCACTTGTTCCTTGATGATGCACAGCCATTACTTGATTCAGATGTTGGTTCTGAGGTTGAAGGCAGGAACATGAGCCTACAGAGGGGAGAACACTGCTACACAAATTGGCATTCATGTTTCCCCCAGCCACAGCATATTGCCAAGTGGTAATGAGGATGGAGGAGATGATGAGGTCACTGACGTGACTTGGGTGCCAGAACAGATGAGGAAAGTGAGGATGAGGTACAACCCCAAGGAGGCAGCCATTATGGAAGAGTGGATTGTGAAGCTGTTATCTCCTGGCCCACTTCCCACAACTCAGATGTCTGGGTCTTTTATAGTACATTTGCAGCCGATCGCAGTGTTGCGATTTGCAAACTTTGTCTCAAGCGTGGCAAAAACACCAGCCATTTGGGTACCACATGCTTGACCAGGCATTTAACCTCCCGCCACTCAGCCTGTTGACAAGAGCACCTAAAAGCCACACAAGGGGCACAAATGTCCCTCCTCCTTACTCACCTCAGTCTGCCCCTGCTATACCTCATGACCTCTCAGCAGCCTCTACTAACTATACCTCATGACCTCTCAGCAGCCTCTACTAACTATACCTCATGACCTCTCAGCAGCCTCCACTGACATGGATGATGGTATAGCGCAGGGTGTCCCAGGTCTTTGCAGCACATCTGCCAGCAGCACACCACCAGCTGTAGACTATAGCTGGCAAATTTCTCTGCCCTATCTGCTGCAGCAGAAAAAAGTCACTGCCACCCACATGCCCAGTGTCTAAATGCAGGCTTGTCAAAGCTGCTGGCTCTAAAACTTCTGCCTTTCCATCTGGTGGATTCTGCCCCCTTCCGTGAATTTGCAGAATGTGCTATACCACAATGACAGGTTCCCAGTTGCAATTTCTCATGTTAGGCCATTCCAGCTCTCTATCATCATGTGGAAGGCAATGTTGTGGCATCGTTGGGCAAGGCAGTCAGCCGCAAAGTCCACGTTACTGCTGACACGTAGTCCAGCAAGCATGGGCAGGGACAATATATTTCATTCACAGCACACTGGGTAACTCTGCTAGCAACTCAGAAGAATTCAGGACAGAGCTCAGTGCTGCAGCTTGTTGTGCCCCCACGTCTCCATATAGCTGGCCATGATGTAAGATTTGTCAGCTCTACCCCCTCCAGTTTTGGAGGCACTGAAGTAGATGAAGACATACGTTAAACAGTAAGAGTGTTTTCCATCCCCAGAACCCTTGGGAGTAGTATGTGGCTGGGAGGAGGCATTCCAGACACTGTAATCCTGAGTGACCCCAAGGAGTCTGCTTCTCATGCCTCCACAAATTTGCAGTGCATGGGCTCCCTCATGTTTCAAAGCCTGCGAAAGGACCCAAGCATACGTGGCATAAAGAAGGATTACTATTGGTTGGCAACCCTCTTGACCACCGTTACAAGGGGAAACGACAATAATCTCTTGGACAGCTTTTAAAGAGGAGATTATAGAAAGCTTTTCCTGACTGGTAGGTAACAGTGTAGTGGAAAACGTAGTTTTGAGGCTTTTGTTAGTGAAGAGTGGTGGAGTAAGCATGCATGAAAGTGATGAATTCCTCTTTTTTTTTTTTTTTTTTTAGTCCTCGTTGTCCAGGGCTGTCCGCTTCTGCATCACATGGTGGGCGATTATCTAGGGACGAAAACAAATGGAGAGCTTTCCAGTCGATCCACTGGCTTACTGGGTCATGAGAATAGACCACTGGACTACCGCACTGGCTGCTCTTTAGTTGTGCATTCCCCACACAACCTGTGTCCTCTGCCGCTCCTCCGGGTCCCCCTCTCCTGCTCCATGCAGTGCTGCTCAGTCCGGTGTCTGTCCTCCCCAGCCAGAGTCCCGCCCCCTGAGTCTGCTCACACTGCACTGCATGCTTCTCCCGGGCAAACAAACTTTAAGCACACAGATGCAGTGCAGCCCTATGAGATCCAGCTCCCCAAAGACACCGCAGGCTTTTCTGCCAGCACCCCCCCCCTCCTCCCCGTCATATACAGATGTTGACAGGTCTTTCTGGGAGATATGTCCCCTAAGGACAGGGACCCCATCTCCCCTGGGGACAGGGCCCAGTTCTCCCTAAAGGACAGGGACCCCATTTCCCTTGGGGACAAGGACCCCCATCTCCTCTGGCGACAGAGCCAACTTCTCCCCAGAGGACAGGGACCTCATTTCCCATGAGGACAGGGACCCTATTTTCCAATTTGCCCAGTATGAAATTGAGCTGCTGGGCTGCCCTGCAGCCAGCGTGCTTTCCGAACAGCATTTAGTGGTGCTGGAGCTTTTGTTACTGATAAAAAAATAAAAAATAATAAAAAAAAAAACGCGTCTGTCCACAGACTCCGTGGACCGTCTGACTTTTATCAAAATGAATCCCCTAGATTACCAGCAGCTATGAAGCCCCTGATGCAGATGTCGCCGATTTAAGTGTTTTTGGGATGTGGAATCTCTGCAGGACTTCTAGGCTGCCTAGCATTGTGGGTGTTTTCATCTGGAAGAATTTTGTTGGTGTAGGTTTTATAGGCACTATTAACACCCAAAGACCAATTTTTCCGCACATGTATGACAGGTGCATATCATTGCAAGTTTTGACAGCAAGTCCGATTCTTGCTTTAATCAAGAGTACCTCGATTGGGTGTCGGTGATGCCTTCACACTGTAACCCTAAGACCAATTTTTCTGCACTTGTTAGTTCTATACAAAGTCTGCGAAAGACACAAGAATTTATCCAAAAAATCTCTAATCCCAAGTGCACTAAATTGTGGCCTCCATCATACAGACTGGCTCCCTGAGCCGTTGTTTATAATGTAAATAGAGCTTGAATGGAAAGTCCCTTTTTAGCTTTATAAATGTCATTACTGCAGCAGGCTCTATACACAGTACAGATGTGACACTTTACAGGCAGACTAAGGGGACCACACGAGGCAATATATTTTAAAGGAATTTTTCATTTTTATTTCTCATTTTGATGGTTTCACTTTAAGCACCAGTAAATCACTGCTAATTTAAAAATAGTTTTTTTACAAACTTTTATTTTTTTATTTATGCATTTCCCCCAGGGCAGTACCCGGTCCCCCAAAACCATTGTATGCCCAATTACTTGCATACAAGCCTTCAAAATAGTCACTTTTGATTTTCCCATATACTTCAATGGGGTTCGCTATTCGGTTCTGAACTTTTGCGATGTTCGAAAAGTTCTGCCGCAAACCCAACAGGGGGACATTTGGCCCATCTCTTTTCCAGGTCTAGAGACAGACCTCTTTTAGCTAAAGAAAGTTTACCATGCAAAGTGTGACAAGTGCTGCAATAACTGGTGGGTATTCCTAAAGGACATTGTTGCGGTGATTGGGTATTCCTAATGGACATTGTTGGGGTGATTGGTGGGTATTCCTAAATGATATTGTTGGGGAATGGGGGGGCATGCTCTTTTATATTTGTAAAAATGAATAAATGTGGCCCTTCTAGTGTGTTCACCACTAGGGAGGAACTTTAGCTGTAAATGTGACATTGTTGGTGGTCTGGGACACATTAATTCTAGTGTAAACAGGGTGAATGTGACTGGAGCATGTCAGGTGAAGGATTTATTGGGTGATTATTATTTTTTTCAGTGAATTCTTTATAAACGTCCAACCCCTTTTGTGTCATCTGGGAAGGGATGAGGCAGAAAAGTCAGAAGTACAGAGCCCAGGGTTGGGCTTCCAATCCAACCAGATGGTGTTACAACTTAAAGTCTAATCTCTCATTTTCTGCAGTGTCTGTCCAGCTGAAGAGGTGCTGGTTGGTGACGCTTCTGTCGATCTACTAACCTCAAGTATTGCTGCCCATTATTTTACTATTGAGCCATTTCTAAAAGAGGTAAAAACAGTCTTGTTTCATTTTATTTGACTGCTGCCCCTTGTAAAATGTGCTGTATTTTACATACACCTGACCGTGAATTCTGTACACTTACTGCATGATAACATAATCTGGACTCCTGAGCAATGTGCTGCATGTTGAATACTGCAGCTGTACAATTTATGCATTTTGTGTGCTACATTCTGTACCGTGTACATTATGATTTGCTCACATAGCCTAAACTGCTATATGTATGCTGTGCTGTATGTTGCATACAGTGGATAACTGCAATCTGTTTACTGTGCTATGCAATACATACACCAAACTAAACTCCAATAAGACAGGCCACACACTAAAACCCTCTGTTCCACTGATGTTTAATTCATTGACAGCACACACTGAAAATTCCTGCTGGAAGCCATGCTCTAACGCTTTTCACACATCACAGGGCTTAATGATGAGTGTACCATTTTAGGGGCGTGGCTTCTGGCAGGAGTTTTCAGTGTGTGCTGTCAGTGGATCAAGAGTGGACTTCGAGGCTTGAGCACCCGGCTGGTATATAGGAGGTGAAGGAGGATATGGGTTGCTTGTGAGCAATTATGTGGGTTGGGATCATTGAACATACAAACGAACGAAGGGCTGACTCTGGATGGTGGGCACAGAATGAGCCCCCCTAAATGTTGCACCCGGGACCACATCCCCTCTGCCCCTACGCTACACCCCTACATACACTCTATACCATGTGCTATATATAATACACCAAACTGCACTCTATACACTGCTATACATTATTTTCCCCAAATCACTGAACTCTATATGCTAAAATATACTTTTTTTTTTTTAAATGTTTTTTATATATTATTATTATATATATATATATATATAAAAAAAAAAAAAAATCAGTATTTCATTCTGTTCAGTGAAGGGGCACACTTTTGCTGATATATTAATGTGGATGTTATCATTTCAGGTCGATCGGATCTTAAAGCCAGGAGGCTGCCTTGCTATCTTTGCCTTCTTGCCCAGTATAGAAGTCCACTACAAGGACTGCTCAGAACAGATGACTGAGGTCTTTGCAGGGGTAAGTACTGAATAGCTTTGTGTTTTCAGTGTCCTTCGTCTTACATACTGCCTTGTCTGAGATCACTGTGGTCTTTGTGATAAGAAAACCTGGCATAAGTCTGATTTATGAATTTGGAAATGGGCACCTGTACTCCACTTTCTTCACTGTGCCGCACCCTCTGGAGGCTTCCAAGTCTGGGATCCTCAATATGCAAATACTGACTGACTCCAAAGTCAGAGCTATGCCCCGCCCACTCCATGTACAATACTTCCATTGGACAGAAAGTTTGCAGTGCATTGTAGTGGGGGGTGTGCTGGTAGCCCTCATACACACATAATCTGGGGGTTACGGGGCCCCTCAGCATGAATATAGTATATGTTGGTACCGTTTGTGTGATCTGATTTTGAAACCTTTGGTCAACTTTGTGTGTTAAGATGTTTGCTTTAAATACAATATTAATCAGTAGGTACTTTTAAATAACTTTTTTTCTCTTAGAGGTCAGTGTTGACTCCAAATAGATTACTCTGTGCACAGTATGCATTAAATAAACAAATTAGTTGTTCATGTATAGACACATTAGGGTTGATTTATTAAAGGCAAATTAACTGTGCAGTTGCTCCAGAGCTCAGTAAATGGGGGGCAAGCTCTGCTGACTTCCATAATCCAGTCATGTACAAGCAAAAACCTTCTTTTTTATTTTTTTTTATTTTTTCCTTTTATGTGATTGGGTATTCTTTGCAAAGTAAAGCTTCACCTCTTTTACTAAACTCTGGAGAAACTGCACTTGCAAAGTGCACAGTCTGTTTTCCTTTAGTAAATCAACCCCATTAATGCTTAACAGCCAACTACAAGAATAGAAAGGAGCCCCAGTCAGTGTTTAACCACTTCAATACAAGAAGACACAGGGCACTTGTACCCCCTTCCTGCCCACACCAATTTTCAGCTTTCAGCGCTCTCACACTTTGGCAAGTACTCAGTCATGCTACACTCTACCCAAACAAAAGTTTTTACTTTTTTTTTTTTTCACACAGATAGAGCTTCTTTTCGGTATTCACCACCTTTTTATTGCAAAAAAAGAAGTGAAATATATATTTTGTTGACATTTGTGACCGGCTGTGATTGGACACAGCCAGTAAGGAGCCAATTTCATTGGCTCTTCACCCTGATCGGGCAGAGACTGTGTCCGAATTTCCGAATTTCCGAAAAAAAAGCAAAAAAAACGGACACGCCCCCTCCTGACACACTGAAAAGGAGAACCCGGAAACGGCACTCGCCAGTCACGTGGAAAAGGGCCAATTTCATTGGCTCTTTACCCTGATCGGGGAGAGACTGTGTCCGAGGGACACGCCTCATCCCCGATCGCCGCGAAGAGGCGGACATATAATGCCTGCCCAGAGGGAGGAGCTCTTCCTGCTGGTGGAGTTTAGCCTAAAGGGAGGGAGAGGAGGTACAAAAGGTAATGGCTGCAGGGATCTGATGGAGGTGACTCGGGTACAGTTCTTAGGTGGAGGTGGGGTAGGCTTCCCTGAATGAGTGAGTTCTCAGGGATCACCTAAAGGCGGACAGGGGAGGAACTGACTGAACATACTGGGGCAGGAAATTCCAGAGGATGGGAGAGGCTCTGGAGGAGTCCTGGAGGCGAGAGTGGGAGGAGGTAACTAGAGTGGAGAGGGCAATATCTGCAGATGAGGTTGGTGATGTAGCTGGGGGCGATGTTGTGGTTAGTATTTTGAATTTTATACCGTGGGGTAGTGGAACTGAGTAAAGGGATTGGAAGAGAGGGGCAGCAGCCATGGATCGGTTAGTAAGGTGTATAAGCCTGGCAGCAGCATTCATAATAGACTGAAGGGTAGACTGTAAAGGTAGACCAATGAGGAGGGAGATGCAGTAGTCAAGGCAGGAAATAACCAAGGAGTGAATAAGTTGCTTTGTGGCAGTGTTAGTCAGGAAGGGGAGAATTCTGGAGATGTCGGGGAGGTTAAGGCGGCAAGATTTGGCCAGTGATTGGATGTGGGGGGTGAAGGAGAGGTCAGAGTCTAGGATTACACCCAGTACCTTGGCGTGTGTGGAAGGACCAATGGTTGTGCCGTTGATCTCAATGGTAAAGTCATGGGTAGGGGATCGGGGAGGAGGAAATATTACACGCTCAGTTTTAGAAAGATTGAGTTTGAGGAAGTGGTGTGACATCCATACTTAAACAGTATCTCACAAAAGTGAGTATTCCTCCACATTTTTCTAAATATTTTATTATCTTTTCATGTGACAACACTGAAGAAATGACATTTGCTACAATGTAAAGTAGTGAGTTTACAGCTTGTATAACAGTGTAAACTTGCTGTCCCCTAAAAATAACTCAACACTTGTTGGTAAAAAAAATAAATAAAAAATAACTCAACACAGTCATTAATGTCTAAACCGCTGGCAACAAAAGTGAGTACACCCTAAGTGAAAATGTCCAAATTGGGCCCAAAGTGTCAATATTTTGTGTGGCCACCATTATTTTCCAGAACTGCCTTAACCCTCTTCGGCATGGAGGTCACCAGAGCTTCACAGGTTGCCACTGGAGTCCTCTTCCACTCCTCCATGAAGACATCACAGAGCTGGTGAATGTTAGACATTGTGCTCCTCCACCTTCCATTTGAGGTTGCCCCACAGATGCTCAATAGGGTTTAGGTCTGGAGACATGCTTGGCCAGTCCATCACCTTTACCCTCATCTTTTTTACCAAGGCAGTGGTCGTCTTGAAGATGTGTTTGGGGTCATTATCATGCTGGAATACTGCCCTGCGGCCCAGTCTCCGAAAGGAGGGGATCATGCTCTGCTTCAGTATGTCACAGTACATGTTGGCATTCATGGTTCCCTCAAGGAACTGAAGCTCCCCAGTGGCGGCAGCACTTATGCAGCTCCAGACCATGACACTCCCACCACCATGCTTGAGTGTAGGCAAGACACTTGTCTTTGTACTACTCACCTGGTTGCCCCCACACACACTTGACACCATCTGAACCAAATAAGTTTATCTTGGTCTCATCAGACCACAGGACATGGTTCCAGTAATTCATGACCTCAGTCTGCTTGTCTTCAGCAAACTGTTTGCGGGCTTTCTTGTGCATCATCTATAGAAGAGGCTTCCTTCTGGGATGACAGCCATACAGACCAATTTGATACAGTGTGCGGCGTATGGTCTGAGCACTGACAGCCTGACCCCTCCCTCCCATGCCATTTTTAAAAAAAAATTTTTTTTAAAATACAGCCCAGCAGGTCAGGAAAGGGAGGGGATTTGGGGGGCTCTGCCAAGGCCCTCTTCCCAACAACCCTGGGCTGTGGTTGTCAGGGTCTGAGGGCGGTTTATCGGAATCTGGAAGCCCCCTTTAACAAGGGGGGCCCCCAGATCCCAGCCCCCCCTATGTGAATGGGTAGGGGTACATTCACCCCAAAAAGCAGTGAAATGTTAAAAAATAAAAACTAAGAGCTGATTTTGACAAGTCCTTTATTGAAAAAGAAGCCCGGAGTGGTCTCCTTTATTTTCAGTAAGGGACTTGTCAAAATCGGCTTTTTTTTTTTTTTAACATATCACTGCTTTTTGGGGTGAATGGGTAGGGGTACGATGTACGCAATACCAATTCACATGGGGGGGATCTGGGGGACCCTTTTTTAAAGGGGGCTTTCAGAGTCCAATAAGCCCTTTGCCTGTAGACCATGTCAACCACAGCCCTGGGTTGTCAAGATGAGACCCTTGTCCCCATCAACATGGGGGCAAGGTGCTCTGGAGTGGGGGGCAACCCCAAGTTGAGGGCATGCTGCCTGGTATGTTTTGGGGTGCTTACTTGTCCCCTCCCTTTCCTGACCTGCATGCTCGGATAAGGGTCTGGATTTTGGGGGGGGGACCCCATGCATTTTTAAAAAAAAAAAATTTTGGGGGGGGGGGGCTGTATCCCCTCCGAATCCATATTGGACCTGAATAGCCCTGGCGGACGCCACACTGTGTGTGTGTTTTTTATCTTTTGTGCAGTCGCATAGATGTGAACCTATCCTAAATGCAGGTCAGTCATGAAAGAATTGTCTCCATGTGTAAAAAGACAGATTTCACTTATTTTTCAGATGATAGATCGTATGGTCCCATATGAGCATGAGAAGATTCAACATCTCTGGAATGGATACAAGGAACTGTATGAAGCCATCCCATACACCGACAAAAGAAGGTTCGACTGCATCTATATATCAATCATCTGATATGTGGTAACCTCTGGTCACCGGCTCCCCCGGCCCTTTAAGGGGTTCTGAACATTGGGAATTTACAATGTCATACTGCCAATTTTTTTTCAGAAAATGGCTTAAAGGGTCAATTTTTATTTTCTGTTCAGGATTACAAGAATATAATCAGCTTTTTTTTTTTTGCTAATTTAATTTAACATTATTTTACAAATAAATAGAACTGTGTGTGTGTGCGCAATGCACTGGATGTATAGAACTCAACTTTAGCCTTTTTTTTTTTTTTTGCTAATTAATTTAACAGATCAAGCTTTATTTTACAAATAAATAGAACTAGTGTGTGTGCACAATGCACTGGATGTATAGAACTCAAACTTTAGCCTTGCTGTTCTTCAGTGCGTTCGCTTAAGTTTGTTTGACCAGCCGACCGTTTTGAAGCCATGGAGTGTGGACGTACTCGGGAACGAGTTCGTGCTGTGCAGGGGCTCGGTGTTGCGGTTAACACTTTGACCCGAGTCCAGTCCATGAACAGGGTGAGGAGGAGTTCATGGACGAAGAATTGGCTGCGCCAGCGTGGCCAATTCTCACATATGCCTTTGCTCCGTGAGATCTGTGAGAATAATCCTGATGATTTCAGGAATTATCTCAGGATGACGGACCCCGTTTTTCACCGCCTGTTGGCTTCGCTGTCCCCTTTTATCAGCAGGCAGAATACCTGCATGCGGCAAGCCATCACTGCGGAGCAGAGGCTAGTCACCACGTTGCGTTACTTGGCGACGGGGAGAAGCTTGCAGGACCTCAAGTTCACGACAGGCATCTCCCCCCAGGCTCTGGGGATCATTATTCCAGAGACCTGTTCTGCCATTATTCAGGTCCTGCAGGAGGAATATATTAAGGTAAGTTTTATCCTTTAAAATTACATAATATGTATTGTATGTTTGCTAATGTAGTGCATTCATTTCATCATTAGCTAATTACCAGGATAGGAATATTCTATGAATGTCCCCTATTCATGCATGCATTTTCAAAGTTTTTTTATTGTTTTATTGGTCTGTTTACTTTTAAATTTTTTGGGAATTTATTCTTTAGTGGCCTACATGCATATTTGCTTGCACCAACCTCCCCAGCATGCAATCCTGGGCCCATATACACCCATAGCCTAGTCCCTTTATTATAACTAAAATGTATCTTAACAGCTCCATTGTACTGCTTTACTCACCCCCCCTTTCACCCCCCTTGCCCCTCTTTTTTTAAATGTGTTCATGTGTAGTGTGTGGCCTTATAATTAATTACTCCCCCCCCCACCTGGTTAAAATCTGTTCATGTGTAGTGTGTGGCCTTATAATTAATTACTCCCCCCCCCACCTGGTTAAAATCTGTTCATGTGTAGTGTGTGGCCTTATAATTAATTACCCCCCCCCCCCACCTGGTTAAAATCTGTTCATGTGTAGTGTGTGGCCTTATAATTAATTACTCCCCCCCCCACCTGGTTAAAATCTGTTCATGTGTAGTGTGTGGCCTTATAATTAACTACTCCCCCCCCACCTGGTTAAAATCTGTTCATGTGTAGTGTGTGGCCTTATAATTAATTACCCCCCCCCACCTGGTTAAAATCTGTTCATGTGTAGTGTGTGGCCTTACAATTAATTACTCCCCTCCCACATCCCCATTATTATGTTCTATGGGCCATCAGAGGGGTCATCAATCAGAGAATTGGGCCTTATCTTTCATATTTTAGATTTTTTAAACGACTACTTAAAAAAATACATATGTTGCTCAAAAATGTTTGTTAATTTGTTTGCTTTTGTTTGTTGTTTTGGTTTGTATTTACTTATAATTGTATCTTTCTGTTTGACTCCACAGTGTCCTTCCACGCCACAGGAATGGCAGACTGTGGCTTCCCAGTTTGCTGCCCGTTGGGACTTTCCCAACTGCGGAGGGGCGATTGACGGCAAACATGTCAGAATTGTGCCACCACCCCATTCGGGGTCTTACTATTGGAACTATAAGGGGTTCAATAGTATTGTGTTGATGGTGTCGGCACAATATGACTTCCTTTATGTTGATGTGGGGAAGAACGGCCGGATGTCTGATGGAGGAGTCTTTACCCAGACGGAGTTCTGCCGTCGTCTCCAGACTGGTGGCCTGGAGCTGCCACCAGATGCGGAGAATGTGGAGGAACTCCCCTTTGTGTTTATTGCAGACGAAGCGTTTGGTCTGGGCGAACACCTGATGAGGCCGTTTCCCCAAAGATCCCTCACCCCTGAGAGGAGGGTTTTTAATTTCCGGCTGGCCAGAACAAGAAGGGTGGTCGAAAATGCCTTCGGTATTATGGCCAACCGGTTCCGTTTGTTTTTAACTTCTCTACATCTGGCAGAATACAAACTTAACACGATCATTCTGAGCTGCTGCGTACTCCATAATTATCTACGCAAGCATTCGGGCAGCTACCTGCTACCTATTGGGGCTGAGGCCGGAGTTGACCCCGAGATGACAGGGCTGGATCATGGCCGTCTTGGCTTGGCCCCCAATCTGCACAGCAAGTGCGGGACAGCTATGTCACCTATTTTAATGGTAGGGGGGCCATTGCAATGGCAGCAGACCCTTAAAGATTTATTTATTATTACAAAATAAATACATTTATTTTTCAAAAAAATTTTTTGTTTTCGTATTGTTTGCTTTTCTTTTTGTTCTCCTAGTGCACTTCTTATAGTGAAAAACTTTATTTGACTTTATTAAATAAGCCCCTTTGTCAATGAACCCCAACATTTTTTGATCAAACTGGTAGTATTGAAAAAGAATAAGCCACACACATTGTTGTTTCATTAGTGCAAACATTTTTGTTTTATTATAGTGCACATCCAAACATGTTCCATTTTTTTTGGTTGTTTTTCTCCTTTATTTTTATTTATTTTTTTTGGATACATTTTTTTTTTTATTTGTTAAAAATAATTAAAACATGGTTTAAAACAGTTAAAACCATTTATTGTAAAAAAAAAAATATTTACACAATATAAAACTATGGAACTTACAAATTTCAACTTGTTGATGTCACCCACGTACAGTAGAAGCCAAATTTTGAAGATGCACACCAATTGAAATTCCAAATGGGTAATGTCAACATGTTCTATCTTCCATCATGGGGAATCAATGGACGTGTTTTGTGTGTGAAACCCCTTCCTCTCACCTACTAGCATTATGATGAAGGGGTTGCAAACACAAAATGCGTACATTGAGATCCCTGATGGCACATAGCACATGTTGACACACCATGTGCATCTTCAAAATTTGGCCTCAAAAATCGTGAAAAATTTGCGTATCAAAAGGTGAATGAAGGACATGATTGATGATTTGAACTGGAAAAGGGGTATTAGATTCTCCCAAAACATCAATCATGTCCTTCATTTCCTGCTGCATGGTGGCCATCTGGTTCTGCATGCTTTGCAACTGGTTTTGCATCCTTTCCAGTTGCAGATTCCAGGCCAGGATCTGCCCAATAAGCCTGTGGGCACTGTCCAAGGAAAATGGCTCTGCAGCTTGGCCTTCCACAACCAGATCATCACCTAAAAGTTGGGTAGATAAAACCAAACAAAAAAAAGGTCAAAAACATGCAGACATGAATTTATTATCTCAATCTGTGTTCTCAGACACTCACTTGGTGGGGTGCAGATGTGCTCGACTTCAAGCACCTCTTCTTCCTCCACATCCCCGCGTGGGCTTGGGCTAATTGCCCAATTAGGCTGGTGAGGCCGGGAGGTCCTGTGATGTGCTTTTTTCCCCTATGGAAATGGAAACCAAAGGTACACTTTTAAGCACAGTGATATTTGAGTCCCTAAATAGGAATATTAAACAGTATTTGTAAATGCTGACCTTTTCTTTGTAATTTTTAGCCGGACACCATCTTTAACAGATGGAGCCCCCCCCCCCCCAAACCATCCTCTGGAGTCCCTGTGTAAGTTACCCACAAAACAAATACTACAGTAGTAATACAATATATCCTGACAATAATAAAAAACATTACAAGTAAAATAACCCTCTGCCAGTTAAACACAACAAACTTTATAATGACAAACAAAATTTCCTAAAAACTTTGCAAGATTCACGAACGAGATCTAATAAAATCTTCGCAAGATTCACGAAGGATATCTAATAAAATCTGCGCAAGATTCATGAACGAGATCTAATAAAAACTTTGCAAGATTCACGAACAAGATCTAATAAAATCTTCGCAAGATTCACAAAGGATATCTAATAAAATCTGCGCAAGATTCACGAACGAGATCGCATAAAATCTACGCAAGATTCACGAACGAGATCTAATAAAATCT
>CM053031.1:283237309-283386888 GCA_028564925.1 Lithobates sylvaticus
GAGACGAGGGAAGAGGACGCGTTGGCAGCTGCTTTGCCAGTACCCTGAGCCTGGGTGGGAGAGGATGAGGAGGATGAGGAGGGTGTGACAGATCCTGTACTCAAGGTGTCCGCCGTAAATGCTTCCTAAGTCATGGAACATGAGTCCAATGGATCTGGCTATAGGAGCCCCCAAGAACTAGACAACACCAGTCTTGGTGTACATCAGGAATTAACTTTTATTTGAGATGTCACACACATATATACAGCCAGATGACTAAAACCTAACCTAATTAGCATGAGCTAATTATCTTAATCAACACTGGACTCCTTCATTCAATTGCAGGGTTAATTAGCACATACAACAAAAGGTGAAATATTCTTTAGAATCTGTGTCAAGCCAGACCAGCCTCATCTACATTACACAAGACAACAGACAGGCTGGCTGGAGTTGACGACATTAGCATCTGACAGTGTGTGTCCCAACAGCATGGGACAACACACATTATATATACATATATACAGCATATACATATCCACAGTCTATGTGTCTTGGGGGCCAGCATGGACTTAAATCCAAGTAAAACCAGCTCAGCGGTCCCCAGGCATACAGCTCACAAAGAGCACCGTTCCCCCAAATGCCAGGGCCCGTAATCACAAGGCAATAGGCTCGCATTCAGTCCCCTCCAACTGCCTCTGTCCCGGCTAGGTCTGTCACAGAGGGCTTGGTCATCCACTCTACCAAGTCTTCGCCATGATGCGGCTCAACACGTCCAGCTGCCGAAAATAAGGACAAGCGTGTCCCATGGCCATGTGCTGATGACGATGCACCGCGTCCACGACCAGCACTGTTGCCTCTAGACACAGAGCCTGCTTGCCCTCTTTTATTGGCTCGTGACTGTCTGCCTCTCCTTGTTGGCCTTCCAGACATACTAATGGCCTGCAGGGATATGGGAACACCAGCAATGAGGGGGTAGATTCAGGTGTATACTGTGCAGAAGGCACACTACACCCACTGAATATTAGGCAGATGCCTTCATGTGGCACAACTGAACTACACAACACCAGCGATGAGGGGGTAGATTCAGGTGTATACTGTGCAGGAGGCACACTACACCCACTGAATATTAGGCAGATGCCTTAGTGTGGCACAACTGAACTACACAACACCAGCAATGAGGGGGTAGATTCAGGTGTATACTGTGCAGGAGGCACACTACACCCACTGAATATTAGGCAGATGCCTTAGTGTGGCACAACTGAACTACACAACACCAGCAATTAGGGGGTAGATTCAGGTGTATACTGTGCAGGAGGTACACTACACCCACTGAATATTAGGCAGATGCCTTAGTGTGGCACAACTGAACTACACAACACCAGCAATGAGGGAGTAGATTCAGGTGTCAGAAAGGCCCCTCCAGCAGACGTCCCAACAATTCTAGAACCAGAAGAATACCTGTGCATAGTGTCATGGAAAATGTTATTAATGTATGTTGTCAGATGCCCCCCAGTGTCGGTTTTGCTGTAATGCGCTCATGTGAGCGTATTCGCACATAAAGACGTTGGCGGAAGACCATTGACTGCGGAAATCTTCCTGTGGACACTACAGACTTGTTTGCTGGTTTAAGGAAGTTCATTTGTGCCTCACTGGGAGACTGGCCACTTCCCGGTGACTGCTTTAATGGCTTCAAGCGAACATCTCTGTGTACATTGGAACTTTAGCATAACGATATAAATATTATGGCCCACTGAGCCATGGTTTTTATATCGTTCGCTGTCATTGAATGCAGTTAGACGGTTTGGACATCACTGCTTAGTCTATTTGAATGTATTCTGTGATTGGTTCTTTTGAAGGAAAACAATTGTCCCTGTATTGTAACACCATTGTATTGAATTTGTATGTCCTTATATGGTCATTCACATCCTGTGTGAATGAGATGAGGTCACAACCTTCTGTGGGAGGGGTTTAGCTGTTGGAGGCAAAACCCTGAGGGTGTGGCTTGGAATGTTTTCGAAATAAAAGAGAGTCTGCTCACACAGGAAAGGGCAGAGAGAGAAGGGCAGAGAGAGATGCTGCCCCTGTGCTGAGAGGAACATGAAAAGGTAATACTGGTGATGGCTGTTTTAATGCAACCTGGCTGGGAGGACGTTAGGCTGGGGCGGTGATGTATGCAATGCTTGGCTGTTGAGGTTTGAATGAGGGGGCTAGGGTAAGGCATTATACCATTAAGACGGAAATGGGTATTTATATTAGAAACAGGAAAAATTGTCTGTTTGCTCTGCGGACAGCCGAATTTCGCTAACAGGGATGGTGAGCCAAATAGGAGTGAACATGACCTCTTTAGACATCGGATCAGCAGGGGAAGAGAATGGGTCCATGGTCCGATGTGCTGGGGAGGTCTTGCTTCACAAAAGAACATTTTTTTGTCTTTTTGAGATAATGCTGAAAGATTGATCGTGTGTATGAGTGTACGTGAGAGTATGTGAGTGTGTATGTGTGTGTGTGAGTGTGTGAGTGTATGTGTGTGAGTGTATATGTGTATGTGAGTGTGTGTGTGTGTGTGTAAGTGTACGAGCTATGTATAACTGAATGGATCTCTGATGTGCTGAACAAACATAACTGTATGTCTCAATGGCTTGTTATGGAAGTTGATGCCACAGTGAGTAACTTTAGGGGGGGACAAGAAGTGTATTTTGTCTTAAGTTGTGCTGGGTCATCCTATAGGGGAAGGGGCAGACATCATTCCTTTGTGTGTGAAACCATGTGCTGTTTTCTTTGAAATGTGAATGTAGTAAGCTATTGTAGTTTAGCTGTTGTTTTAGTTTCGGCGGGAAAAAACTCCATCTTGCTGTAGTCTGGCCTTTGTTGATTGCTACCATGTGCTATGGTTTTTATCGGCCATCTTGTTGTATCTGCTGTGTTCAGCCTTTGGGGCAGATTTCAACGCTTAGTGCGAGGTAAATAATACGGTCTGTCCTGTTTTAAAAAGGTGATTTAGAGGCACAGTTTGATCTTGTCAGCCTTTTATGCAGGAGAAATCACATTTTGAAGGATTTTGTGCTTTTCAGCTCTCAAATCATCCCAGAGTGGAAACTGCTCTGATTCCTTTGTGTGTGTAGCCATGTGGTCTGGGCCGTCACTTTCTCTCTAGGCACCATTGTCCTTTTTAAGTAAATTCTATTTTTGTACTTTTTACATATTTTTAAGTAAAGCTATTGCATTTTCTGTATTGAATTTTGGTTTACATTGAAATATACACTGGGTTTCAGTGTATAGTGAAACTAGCTTTGCAAGTGTATGGGAGTGTCTCAGAAGGTAATTATTTTTTTATTTTATTTTTTTAGGCATGTATTGTTTAAGCCTGCACTTGAAAATCTGCCCCCCCCCCCTCTTCCTCTTGTTGATATTTAAATGAACCAGTTTGATGAGTCCGGCATGCAACATTTTGATGTATCCACAGGAGGGGAGGGGCTTTTTGATTGTTTGTGGCCTGCAGTGGAAGGGAAAGGCTTTGATTGACCTCCTTCAGCCGTCTTTTTGCAGGAGTTTCAGTTTTGGCTTTTGTTGCACTGTTGTGTGGTATTCCGGTCTCAAAACTTGTGGTTTGATTTCCCAGAGGATATGTGAGTCAAGGGGGATTGCAATTTGGGGGTTTATTTCCACCCACTCCTGAAAAAAAAGTTTTTTTATTTGCTGATGTTAGCCATGGATTTTTCTAATGTCTTGATAGACAAAATATGAAGCTATTCAAGGCTTCCCCTCCCCCCCCCCTCCATCTTCTTGTTCAGGTGGGCAACAGGAAGTTGGTGGGAGGAGCCTGGGGTCTTTTGACTAAGGACAAAATCATTTTGATTTTTAAAGTAAATTAAGGTTTATATTGTAATACAGTTTTGGGGAGGCATTCAAGTTATTGTAATATCAAGTCTCTATAAATTATAACAAGACTGGCTTTAACTGAATTTTTATAGCTTTAGCTGAGTCTTGTAGAAAAGACTTTGTTTTTTTAAGAAAAAAATTGTTTTATATTCACCAATGGCCCAGATTGTTAGTTTATTATTAGGTTGTATGATGTCTCATTAGTTACACGATCAAACGCTGAAATAGACAACACGGCTGTCCCCATTTTATTTTTATTTCTTTTTAAGAAAAGCCACATTGTTGAGCAGGCATAAGTGCTCTGTGTAGTGTCGTCTGGCGACGCAGTGTACGGTCGTACAGCGCAATGCGTTTGTGTATGCATACACTGTGAGGGGTAGAGATCTGATTCGGGGGGGTGATGACGCCCTCGTTCAGGTTTCTAGTTGAAGGACTAGCTGTAGTCTGACGATCCACCGCAAAAGCAGCCATCTGGCGGTGCTCTCCGAATTTTAGGTGCGACGGTTTCCCTGGACGCGGGGATAAGACGATAAGCCAATTCGAATTGTCATGGACACTAGGGGGTTCATGTATGGGAAATAATGGAGATTTCCCACAGTCAGACAGTATGGCACAGTTCATGAAATATGTAGCTCAGATGTGGCTTCAGAAGTTTATTATGGTAAAGCGGGAGGGGGTGTACAGAGGGTGGTTTCAGTCCGGAAGGAACCGCATTTATGTACACCTGGCCCGAGGGGATAGCAGTGACTGGTGACTCAATGCTGAGAGTCAGGCTGGGTCCACCAACACTAGATCTGTTGTAGTTTCCTCTGATAATTCTGCCAATATAACCAACTTATTTTGGCGGGATCAAGAAAAATAAATAAACAAATAAAATAAAAACATTTTCAGGCCTGTTTTTGAACTTTGTGCGGCTGGTCCATGCAAAGATTTCAAACTGTGTAGATGTAGACAACCCCAATAAATGAGTTGTCTCAACCCCACGCTAGGTGGAGAGAAAAACTGTACAATCAGAAAAAACTGTACAATTAAAAAATTATTAATTATTCATATATATATATAGGGTGTTATAGTAATGATAAAGCGCTACAAAAAACACTGTTTTATCATTCCTATTCAATTATGCGTAATTGACTATATAAAAAGCTGCTCCCTTTAAAATCCGTAGATTTGATGAATGGTGAGGTTTTGGTAATTGGGGCGCTGTGAATCTATAGCAAAAATAGAAATATTTGTAAATAATATAAATTGCAAATATAACTCTTAGGTGAGGTGTAAGTGCCTCTATTATGGTGTAAAAATCCCTGGTGGAAAGCTCATGTTCAAATTTAATGTGAACCTCCTAATAAATCATATAAATAAATAGTGAGTATTAGAAAGAGCTAATATGGTGATATAAATTAGAACCAAATTCTGTATAAGTGTCTGATAATCAACAGAAATATTGTGACCTTCTACATGTCCAATATATATTACTAAAACCAGACAGTGACCTCTTGGTCGTGACCAAGTGCTATTATATGTGTATTGCACAATACACCTATATACACCAAATAATTTAGTGCTCCCACAAAAATTTGATCAATATATAATATATATGATTGGAAAAAAAACACAAAAACCGCAGTGTACCACAGGTGTGGTAAGTGAAATTCACACTGAATGGTAGAACAAACTCCTCCTTAATGGAGTCTAAATTCCAACCACACCAATGTCCTAGACATAAATGTGAATAGTGATAGGAAATAATATTAATGTCTCTAAAACATACAAGAATTCACCATACAAACAAAAAATATAAAATCAAAAAGTTCATAGAATAAGTAGCATCAGTTGAGTGTAGAATTGCACTTTTTCTTAATAACTGTGAATCCCTTCACCGCATAAATAAATTCTTCTTTCACCCAGGTGAAAACAATAGTGAAGCTGGCCGCTTACCGGAAGGTGTTGATTGTTTTAACTAAAAAACAATCACATGCGCTTGTTACAGGACAAAGCCTGTTTAGATACACCAAAGGAAAAAAAACTTTTGAGACACTTCCTCCTCCTCCTCTCAGATTTGCTCAGACCAGGTCATGGATGGATGTATATGTGGAATTGAAAAAACACTTCATAGTGTAATTTTGCCTTTTATTTATTTAAAAACAATGTAACAACAAAAGCCAAATGGCCACTCACATTATCCGGTGCCCGCCCGGCACTGGGGTTGCTCGCCTTGATAAAACAATGGTAGGAAAAGCAGCTCTCCCTCTAAAGGATTCCTAAGCCGATCGGCGTGCGTGTCACCTCCTCGCGCCGTCAACCAACAAAACCGGATATCCTGGGAGGCTTACGTTCAGTGTCGTGATCAGGTGCCGCCTCCGACGCGCGTTTCGTGATGTCACGTCTTCAGGGGGGCCCCCTGAAGACGTGACATCACGAAACGCGTTGTGTTTTTTTCCAAATTGTATGTATTTTTTTTCTATCGCTAAGAGTGAAGGCAGAATTCCATCTGGTTGGTTTTAATTTTAATTTTTGATTTAGAAACTATGAAATATCTCCCCCACATAAGTATCAAGTTTTAGGTGTGTCATGTTGTATGTGGTAACAAGAATAAGTCTGAACCTACCGCAACAGCCGTGTTGTGGGTGGTGTATTTTAGTAAAAACTTGAAAGTAATGCCGCGTACACACGATCGGAATTCTCGTCGGAAAAAACTCTGACAGTTTTTCCAATGGAATTCAGCTCAAGCTGGGTTGCCTACACACGATCACACCAAATTCCGACGGTCAATAACACAGCGGGATAAAACACGTTCGACAGCACTATAAAAGGGAAGTTTAATGCTTCCGAGCATGCGTCGAATTGTTTCCGAGCATGCGTCAGAATTTTGCGTGTCGGAATTGCATACACACGATCGGAAAATCCGATAGAGAGGTTTTCCGTCGGAAAAATTGAGAACAGGTTCTCAATTCAAAGTCCGTCGGAAATTCCGACAGAATAAGACCGTTGGGCATACACACGGTCGGAAAATCCGATGAAAAGCTCCCATCGGACTGTTTCCATCGGAAATTCCGACCGTGTGTACGCCGCATAAGGGTTAGAGGGTTTAGCTATTATCGGTTTTGAAGAATGTCATTGACAATTTACGAATGTACACGAATGTTGTATTGTTTATGAAGGACAGAGTAATAACTTGTGTGTATAAGTATCTTTTCAGGTCCAAGGAGTTTCTGAGGCTCTGCACCATTCTAAACCCTGCATGTTTTCCTCCACTTTGTAAAGATGAGGAAAAGGGGGGAAGAGAGGGCTGAGTGACAATTTTTCAAGCCAATGATACTAACCACTATAATTCTAGCCAAGTTTGTGACAGGTGACAGGTGACTGGGTCGTTGCAGAGAAGATTGATGAACAAGACAAGGATGATAAGTATCTTTATTTATATTTTTAAAAGTGTATTTTCTAACTAGCTAAGAAAGTAAACAGGACACATGGTTGGGTCTACTCTGAGTCTCCACTGAGCTCTAGTGCCCCAGTGATGACAGCGGTGTATGATATATAGGCATATTGGTGTGAGGAATTTTGATGGACAAGTAAATAATCCAAACAGACACTTGTCAATGGAATTTATCGATACATTTCTAGAGGGTAAAATTAATTATAATTTTGACAATAGCTCTGGTTCTCGCCAGCTTTGGTATCGGGATAACTAGGTAGCCCACAAGTGTGCTTCGGATCTACAGTTTATAAAGTAGTTCCCCTAATGGAAGAGATTCATGTGTGCTGGTAAATCTCGTCCCAGCATCTTATGTCGCGGCCGATCGCGAAGATCTGATGGCACGAGGGAAGGTAAGAATGACAGGGACACCTAGAAGGGAATTGCTTGTACACGGTGGGGGCTTGAGCTTATGAAACGATTGAAAAACGTATCATCCATTGAGGATGGGATGTTTTTCATGTAACTGTTGAAGCTACAAGGAAGTTCCCACAATCCAAAGGGGGGTCCTGGGAATCCATAAGTAAAGGTTGTTATACCTGAATCGGGGATACTAGTGACAAAGTTCAGGCCCATATGGATGGGGCTTGGATCCCTGAGAAGCAAAGCCAGAGCTATAGCTAGTGAAGGTTGGCATTCTCTAAAGGGTCTGGGAATCTGTGGTGATTTAATTTTTATTTTTGCAGCGGATCATAGTTGAAGGAAGTAGGGGTATATTTACTCATGTTGTTTTTGTTTCTATTCCTTATATATATCGTGATGAGGTGCTCCTGTTGCCTGATTTGGACGCGTGACCAGAGCCCGAGCAGATGACCACCTTTTCCTCAATAAGACGCCCGACCTGCAAACAAGACACAGAGGATCCCAGACTGACCAGCGACTACTACAGCTCACCATGTCATCTCTACTGAAGAACAGAGTCTACATGTCAAGCTGTGTTTTCCTTTTTATGGACTGTAAGGCCAGGTGTAAGAAGATTGAAATTCATCAAGAGACACATGGGAGGATATGACAAAAACGAGGGACTGTTATGGAAAATTTTATTAATGTATGTTGTCAGATGCCCCCCAGTGTCGGTTTTGCTGCAATGCGCTCATGTGAGCGTATTCGCACATAAAGACGTTGGCGGAAGACCATTGGCTGCGGAAATCTTCCTGTGGACACTACAGATATTTTTGCTGGTTTAAGGAAGTTCATTTGTGCCTCACCGGGAGACTGACCACTTCCCGGTGACTGCATTGATAACTTCAGGCGAACATCTCTGTGTACATTGGAACTTTAGCATAACGATATAAATATTATGGCCCACTGAGCCATGGCTTTATATCGTTCGCTGTCATTGAAAGCAGTTAGACGGTTTGTACATTGTACAGTGCTAGTCTGTTTGAATGTATTCTGTGATTGGTTCTTTTGAAGGAAAACAATTGTCCCTGTATTGTAACACCATTGTATTGAATTTGTATTGTATGAATACTTACTTGTGATGGCTCTTATATAGGACTTTGATGGGAAGCAGCTAGGCTGGAAAGGTGATGTATGGATGCTATGCTGAGATAAGGATGAATGCATGGATGAAGGGGTTTGGGAGGTAATGGTAGATCTGTAGGTAAGGCATTATATCATTAAGACAGAAATGGGTATTTATATTAGAAACAGGAAAAATTGGCTGTTTGCTCTGCGGACAGCCGAATTTCGCTGACAATAGTGCTGGAGAAAAAATCTTCAACCTAGAAAATAATATTTTTGCCAGAAGCTTCCGGTCTACATTCAAAAGGGCTATAGGCAGAGGCGTAACTAGAAACCTCAGGGCCCCCAAAAAAAGCATGATTTTGATACTATATTTTTTTCCACTGTACAACAAAGTAAAACATTTCTGTTTCTGATTTTAACTTACCGTAACTGTCAAGAGGAAGCTTCAGGATAGGACATGGTCACATGACAGGTCACAATGATGATAATGGAACTGCAAAATATCATGAAGAACAACCATTAATCAAGGAGATATATACATCCATTAGACAAAGTTATAGTCAAAGATCCACATTTCAATTATATATTTAAATACATAAAATATAAAATTTTGAATGAGATTAATTTGGAAAATATAAAAACACTGTACATGTATAGACACACAAACTTACTAAAAATCTTCACAAAGGGTCCACAACAGGGCCAACAATAACTTCTTCAAAAAAGGGTCCACAACAGGGCCAACAATAACTTCTTCAAAAAAGCGTCCACAACAGGGCCAACAATAACTTCTTCAAAAAAGGGTCCACAACAGGGCCAACAATAATTTCCAACATTTAACTTTGTTTCTGTGAAGAAAGACCTGTAAGATAGAAACGTGTGTGTATATATATATATTAGCATGGTTTATTGAAACTAGCATGCATTCAACTCAACTGGTTAGTTTAACTTGGAACCAAGCATGCAAGGTTCAACCATAAAAATAGGTTAGTGTAACTGGTAACAAAACTGAAAAAGTCTTTAGGGCAGCCATTCTCAACAAAGGTTCAGAGGAACCCTAGAGTTCCTACAGAGGTTGTTAGAGGTTCCATGAGCTGGAGCTTTAATACAGGGCAATTTGATCTATTTAGCGTCTGACCACCACTCTAAGAAAGACAGTCTTCCCACTGACCACCAATGTAGGCTTCATTCCTACTATTGACCCCTAATGGATAGGTTTTATTAAAAGTTCCCCATGACCTAAAAATTTATTAAAGGATTCCTCTGGGGTAAAAAGGTTGAGAAAGGCTGGTTTAGTGTAACTTGTAACAGAACAGATATAACTGCAAACTTACTACGGTCATTAAAAATGACAACGCCTTGCTTTTGCTTCAGCAAAGTCATCTACAATGCTTTCGATGTTGAGTTTTCTAGCTCTCTCATTTTCTATGCTTAACAAAGCAAGTCCAGTGAGTCTTTGCTGAGACATGGTGTTTCTCAAATAACTTTTAATTAGTTTTAATTTTGAAAAAGACCTTTCTGCAGTTTCTACGGTTACTGGGAGTGTGAGGAACAACAGTAATGCTATGCAGACATCTGGGACAGTAGAAGACAGTGCACTGTTTTCAACAAGTAGTAGGTGAGCAAGATCCTTTACAGTGGAGCAATTGCGAACCTCTTCTTGAAGTGCTGAACAGAATGAAAGAAGCTGTCCAGGAAAATCTGCTGATAGATCCTCTTCATAAAATTCATGCAGTTTTGATGCTGCTGCAATCAGATTATCATCAGATTGAGAAGCAAGAATGGCAGGCTGAACTATCTCAAATCTATGAAAAACTGCATTCATTCCTGTAAATCGGTCTGACAGCTGGTTTATAATCATATCCAAACATCTATAAAATACTGTTGTTTTAAAGCGTTCCTCTGGATCAGATAGCCTTTCATCAATACACAGCTCATCAAAGTGGCGCTTTACTTTTTTAATTCTTTTATTTGAAAACTTTGCTTCAATTCCCCACTTTTCTGCATGTGTCACTGCAGTTTCTTTGGCTTCCTCGAAATTATCCCTGTAGCTGGAAAGGGCTGTAACAGCATTCTGAATGAGCTGCACTGCCCCAGACAGTTCTATGTCTTTTGATTGCAAGGCTTTTGAAATTGCATTTACATGGTTCAAGATTTTAGTTTGCAGGGCGACAAGAAGCACAAACTCAAAAGATTCAATTTTCTTTTTTAGATTTGCAGCGTCATCTCTTTCTATTGGTTTTGATGAAAGAAGGATAATTTTTGACAAAGCTTGCATGATGTCTAGATAACGGAAACGAAGTGCAAGCAGAGAATCATGTCTAGAAGACCACCGTGTAGGGCAAAGCCATTTCAGTGTGACAGAGGACTCAGATGTGAATGATGAGAGAAAGGCCCATCTACGTATGCTTTCCCCAAAGAAGGTGTATAAATTCTGCACCACATCAAAGAATCTAGAAACCTCTGGTATGTCAGAAACGGCATCCTGAATGACGAGATTTAGATTGTGTGCTGCACAATGAACATAAAGGGCATTCTTTTCCATCTTTGCTATTCGAGCCTGCACACCAGAATAGACACCACTCATTGTTGCTCATTGATATTTCAAGGCCCTTTCTCTCTATGCAGGCAACAATATTGCTAGCAATCTGTGCTGCACTCTGATCTTCAATGGGATGGAACCCTAAGAAAACCTCATTTATTGTTATACTGCAGGCTCGTTGATTCCCATCTCTTTCTACAGACACATATCAAAATATCTGACTCATCTGATCTACTTTGTATATGTCCTGTGTTGTGTCCATTATTATAGAATAAAATTGTGTTTTTTTTATTTCAGAAACAATTTCAGTTTGCACTTTTTTGGACAGAATTTCTATTATCTCATTTTGTATTTTGGGGCTTAAATATTTAAATGTGCCTTGGGGTAACTGGAGAAGTTCCTTTAAAATTGGATCACATTTTGCAAGTAGCTCTATGATGGAGAGAAAGTTTCCATTGTTAACCTCTCCCAGGCGCTCCCTGTGACCACGAAAGGCTAGATTAGCCATTGCCATTGTTAATGTTACATTAACAATTCTTTGTAGGACCTGCCTCCAAAAGTTTTTTTCTTGTCTAATTTGTTTTTCATTTTCCTCGTCAATTGTTTTATTACGCCTCCACTGATCATAGAGTGCACATGCTTCCATGTGAGGTTGTGAAGACTCATGGATCTGAATTTTAGCAGACAGCCTCTGCCACTTCTGGATCCCTTTTGCCCATGCAGGTTCAAATCCTACTTTTTTACGGTCTGCAAACAACCAGCATGGCTCACAGTACGCTGCATTAAGCTTTGGAGAGTAACAAAGCCACATTAAAGGTAGTTTAAGCCCCGTCTTGGTGACTCGCTCATAATAACTTTCAGAAAAGCATCTTTTCTTAGCATCATTATCTCGGGGGAAAGGTCCTGGAGGTCTGCATGGGCCATGAGCTAATATAAACCTTTTAACACTTGGATCTGTTATTGTGACTGGGTAATGTCCCCTATCAGTCACATATTGCTCACCAACAATGCTACTATCAATAGCACCACCTGAAGATGCTCTACTGCTCACCAAATCTAAATCTTCATTTTCATCAGTATTTGGGGTGGTGCCAAGAGGTTGGTCTTGTATTGTGCAACAGCTTTCAAGTGGATTACTGCTGTCATCTTCTAGTGGAAATTCAATAGAGCAAGTTTCTTCACTGACTGTTGCCTGACTGATCCGTGAGATATTTACACTTTCTTGAATACTTTTTTCAGTTTCCTCACTGCTATCTCTAGAACTTTCAGCCACAGTTTTAGGGGGTGGAAAAGAAATGACTTATTTTAGGCAGTTTTTGAATTTTCATCTGCTCTTCCTTAGCCTTTTTACGTTTCTGAGCACCACTCCTGGACTGCGTGGATGACATTATGATGAAAAAGTTTTTTTTTTTTTTTTTCTGAAAATAAAAGTATATTAGATTCATAGTATGCAAGCTCTTCAGAAAAGGTCTAGCATTGTTCAATATTCACAATGAACAGGACAACTAGGGTATTATTAACCGAAATGCTGTAAAATATTTTAAACTATTAAGTTTTGTATATAGTCTTAGTCCAGCCCCAGTGCAGCTATATTTCTGGGGCAGCACACAAATTTAGAAAAATTTAATGTTTTGATCCATTAACACTTTCATAGAAGTGACCCAAGATTAGCCAGGGTAATTTTAAGTAAAAACTAGCCGATTTAGATGTAGCTTTATAGTAAATGGACTCCTACCATGGTGCGGCCTAGTAATTGACTGCTGGGAACCACCTGGCTAAGGTGACCCAAAGTGAAGGATTAGAAGGATAAGAAGTGTAGGTGGGGCATGGTCATATTCTGGTATTCTATTCCATATTCAGTCCTATGCCCAAGTTAAATCAAGGTAAAATATTTAATGGGCAAGTGAGTGGTGGCAAATAGGTCTATCGCTTCTCACATAGAAAAATAGCAAATTTGTGAGGCCTAGTGTGCATTAACACGGCCTATACCCCAAAGAGAAGCTTAAACAGATAGACATAAGAAGTATATGCATGTAAACAAAAATAAATTTTATTTAGGGCAGCAGGCCCAGAAATAAATCAATGGATAGGTAGGTAAGCATACAGTTTTACAAGACAGTATGTATACATGGAATCATATGTATCCATAAACATGTACAGAAATGCAAAAATTGCACAACAACTTGCGATAATATCAGGGTCTTTCAGGAAAATGCCGACATGTTTCGGACGGACGTCCTTTTTCAAGGCAATATCTGTTCCTGTATTTGCTCAAGAATACTGTATAAGACAGAGTAGGGTCATTAGTATACAACATATTGTGTTGGTAAGTATAAACCTGTAATTGAACCACTCAATGGTAATGGTACTCACTTGCAAAGCATTTGAGGGGCTGAAATGGGCCCAATAGTCTTGGGGTACAGAGGTATGGTCTCAGTATGTCCACAAAGTATACAGTGGGTCTTGTGCTATTAAAAGCAAACGGCTGCTAGACATTTGAAAGGCTGCAAGATCTCCAAGCCATGCACTAGGAGGTTGCAATGGCTGTATGTACCTGGGCCAGAAGTGGTATATGGCTAGGGGATAAAAGGGAATAGATAGGGTAGTATTAATGTCACTTAGAAGTGAAAAAGAGTGTATTAATGCAAAGTAAATTGCATGGAGTAAGAGAGTAATGTTACCTGATGGAGGGAGAGCTTGAGATGCAGTATAGCGGAACGCCGGCAGGAAAGTATGATAACCAGTCCCGCCATTGTAAGGCTTATATGTGTATGATAATTGGTATCAGCTGTGCAGGCCATGGTAGAGGGTGGATGCGCTCAGCTGTAGTATAATTGAAGGCCAGGTGTGGGGATGGTGGCTCAGAGGCCGCAATGTAATATCCCCAGTGTTGAGATCTCAGAAGCGGCGGCGCCGCGCGTCGACACGTCCAGAGGGGCGTGGCCTCGTGCGGCGTCGGGGCGTCACCGACGCGGGCAGACTGACCCCTCCCCGCGTGCTGGAACGCAAGTGGAGGGGCGCGTGTGGTGGAATACGTGCGCCTCAATGGATATATGCAGCGCATGCGCCGTAAGAGATACGCGCATGCGCACATGGTCTTACCCGCGCCGGGCAGCCAGTATATCAAATGTGAGCGAAAAAAGCCGGATTAAGTAATGGGTGGATGTGTGGAAGTATGGCAATATTGTTACCTTTCAGTAAGTTCAATGTACTAGGCATTAATAGGTCAGCGAGTGAGTCACAGTACCATAGAGATGGGTAAGGGGCCCCCTAGTGGACAGAGACGAACAATGCATTAGAATAACAGAGACAGCAATATTCACATATCTACAAAAATAGTAGGGACAGTATACAAGTGTAGCGGGGTTCTACCCCTTTTACTGGATGAGACTACATCTCCCATGATTCCCCAGGCCCCCGGGCTGCTTGCTTCCGCCCGGGAGGCTGCTGGGGGAGATTATAAAAAGGAAGAGCGGAGACCGCCTCTCCCTCTTGGGACACTTCCTCTTCAGAGGCCTGACAGGACTGGCCTGCCTCTGCTGACAGAGCGTGTGACGCGGAGACTGCAGCCAGCAGAGACACCTGTGCGGACCGGAGCTGAAGGCCTGAAGCCTGGGCCTTGCAGCCGATGGAGTGAGACTCTCACCCCTCAGAGTCCACAGCAGTGGAGCGGAGACTTCCCCTTACTGTCGGTCGGACGGAGCTGATGACCGGAGTTCAGGGCTGTGACTGAGGAGACCGGACGCCGCCATTGAAGAGACCAGAGCCACCATTGGAGGGACCGGAGCTGAGGACGGTACCCAAGGATTGGTGAGAGAGCCGAGAGGCTCATCCTGCATTTATACACAAGTTTTATGCCTATTGAACTGCCTAGGCGCAATTTACCTCAGAGCAGCAATGTTACTTTTTGTGGATTACAAAGACACCATTTAAAGCTACATGTGCACCACCTCTACAGATTCATTGCCGGTGAAGAACACTGTACTAGTACAAGGACTGAGCTCTATTGCTAGGGATCAGGCCTGGTCCATTAGGTAGGCGCAGATAGATTTATTGCACCTCAGGGGTGCATAGCAGACGGTCGCCACACTGGGCGCTCCGTTTCCCCATTACCAGTTGTTACATATGTGTGTACATGTTAAAGTGCATATTGCAGGGACCTGCTAAAGTATTGTAAGTCATATGTTCAAACGCATGTTGCTATTTCTTTTCCTTACTGACGAAAGTAAAGCCAGTTATTCTTATTTCAGCAGTCTGCTTGTGAGTTCATACCAATTACACTTAGAGTATAAGCTAAGTTTTATGTGCATAGGGACGTACCCCTTTACTAACTGTGCCAGAGCGGGTAGAGCCAAATTGCCGGGGGTTGGTGGAGCTGTACTCAGGGACCCAAAACAAACCAGCGGCTCTCTTAACTGGGGGTAGCGCTACACGTGGGGGCTCGTAATCCGGGATCCTGAGTCAGCGGGAAAAGCCGCCAGAAGGTGCCGGCATGGACCCAATAGAAGTGGGACGGTGGTCCGCAACATGGGCCGCTGACCCAGCCGCAGCAGCAGTCATTGAACTGCCAGGGATATGGCAGAGAGAGGCGGTCAAGCAGCTCATAATGTCATTATCCCCATGCCAGAAGTCATGGATAATGGACATGAGAAATGATGCTGGGTACACATACGCCTTAATAGAATGGAAGGAAGAGACTCCAGAGCAGTTCAGGAGCCAAAGCATACAGGCACCAAATGGTCAGGCCTACCAATTGCTGCATGCGCTGCCGCGCAAGGGAGAAGGTTCTCCTATGAAAGCCATTCTATCCCCAAAGAAGGAGGAGCAGAAGGGCGCGGAAAGTCCCGCACCCGCACACACTACTCTTAGTGCAGAACTGTGTGCTGTCCTAGGGGAGATTGTGACTCAGTGCAGAAGAGACCCCGGGGATTACCCAATGTCGGGATACAGGAAACTCCGGATGTTTTCAGGGAGGACACCTGTACCCTCGGGAGAAGAGGGATTTGAAGAGTGGTTAGATGGTGCCACGCAGGCCCTAGAAGAATGGGAGGTCTCAGAAGGCAGAAAGAAACAAAGGATTGTTGAAAGCCTAAAAGGACCTGCCTTAGAGGCCATACGCAATCTGAAGACGAGTAAAAAGGATTGCACTGCCCAGGACTACATAGGCATCCTGGAGGGTGTGTTTGGTGGGACAGAAAAAGTCACAGAACTTACCTATCAACTGGAACACTGTTACCAGAAGACAGGGGAGAAGCTGTCAGAGTACATGGGACGCATAGACAAGATCCTGCATAGGATTATCCTGAAGAAGGGGATAGATCCAGGGAAGGTAGATGAAGCCCGTGCCCAGCAGGTGATGAGGGGAGCCCAACCCTTGGACCCTGTCGCACTAATTCTACGCACCCGGCAGGATGGGAAGAGCCTGGACTACCCTGACCTCATCCGAATGGTCAGAGAAGAAGAGGCCATGTTGGAAGAGAAAAGGGAGAAGCAGGTGATGGGGTCTACAAAGCCTCCAGTGGCCACGGTCAGGTCGGCCTTAACCCCTGAAAGAGACACAGAGGTAGATGCCCTGAAGTTGCAGATGTCCCAGATGATGGAGATACTGACATCTCTAGTGGCGGAAGAGACGCCCAGTCCCAAGAAAGAAACAAGCAGGAGGGAATTGTTTCCAGCTGTTCCAGCACCAGCATCCCCACCTGACTACAGTGAGATGATTTGCTTTAATTGTGGAGGAATTGGCCATATTGCAGCTGTATGTGCCAGTCCCAAGAAGAAGAAAACAGAAAGTCGCCAGCCGGCGGGAAACGCCAAAGGGCCCCGGTGAAGGAGTCAACCGGGTGCCCATCACCTTCAGTGAGCTCCAAGAAGCACAACAGGAAGAGAAAGCGAGGAGATCAAACCCCTCGGAAGGAACCCAGGGATCCTCAACCAAGGTGCACTCCAGAGAAAGGGGGCAAGACCCCTCCGGAGAGACACGGCACCCCCAAACGTGAACTCTTCAAAGTGAGAGATAACAATATCCCTCAACGGGTTCACACTCCCACTAAGAGGGAGAAAATTAATGCATACCAGGCTCAAGAAAGGAGCAAGTGCAAATCAAGTGCTGGTAAAGCAAAGAGTCCAAAGAAGAGGACAGCATCAACTCGGCCCTACCCAGAGGAGCTAGTTGGTCCATCCCCTACTGTACCCATCCAGGTGGAAGGAGTGTACACGAAGGCCCTCCTAGACACTGGAGCACAAGTGACCCTGTTGTACAGGGACTTCTATGACAGATACCTGAGTCATCTGCCTATACAGAAGATAGAAGAGCTGGAGATAAGGGGATTGGGAACCCAGAGTTTCCCCTATGATGGATACTTACCCATCAGATTGACGTTTGACCCATCCGTAGCTGGGAAGTCTGAAGTGTTCGACACCTTAGCAGTGGTGTGTCCCCGCCCACCAGGAACCAGCAAGACTTCCCTGATCATAGGGACGAACACGGACCTAGTCAGAAGGCTTCTGACCCCCCTGGTGAAGAAAGAGAATCTTTCAACTCCCAAGATCCATCCCATGCTGAAGGCAGCCTACCAGCGGTTGGTCCTAGAGCAGAAGACCCCAAGTGAGGGGATAGGAAGGGTATGGAGGCTTGGAAAGGAAGGAGCAGTGTTACAGCCTGGAGAGGTGACCTGCATGAGAGCCACGGTGAAACTTACTTGGGAGCAGCCTGGCCCCTTTGTAATGTTGGAACCCGACCCAATGGAGGGTCACTCAGGTCTGGAAGTGATACCAGAAGTAATCTCATTGAAGGACCTGAAGAAGGCTAAAGGAAGAGTCCCTGTTAGTGTGAGGAACCCCACGGAGAGGCCCGTGGAGATCCCTGCCAGGATGCTTCTGGGACAAGTGAGTCCTGCTGTCCCAGTTGGCTGGTCAGAAGTGAAGGGGGCGGGTAAAGGAGAAGATGTTTGGAAGAAACTCTCCATGGAAAACCCAAACCTACCTGGAGCTTGGAAAGAGAGAGCCAAGGCCCAGCTGACCAGATGGGAGAAGATTTTCTCTAAAGATGAGTTTGATGTGGGGTGTGCGAGGAGTGCCACCCACCGAATCCGCATGCAAGAGGACAAGCCATTCAGAGAGAGAGTGAGGCGAGTCCCGCTAGCAGATCTGGAGGATCTGAGGGAGCAGCTTGCGGAACTGAAGAAGACGGGAGTGATTAGGGAGTCCAGAAGCCCCTACGCCTCCCCAATTGTGGTAGTCAGGAAGAAGAATGGGTCATTGAGGCTCTGCATTGACTACAGAACTCTCAACAGGAGGACCATTCCTGACCAGTACACCACGCCAAGGATAGAAGATGCCTTGCAGAGTTTATCTGGAGCTAAGTGGTTCAGTGTGATGGACCTCAAGAGTGGGTATTACCAAATCCCCATGCATCCAGAAGACAGAGAAAAGACTGCCTTCATAACCCCAGTGGGATCCTTTGAGTTCAACAGGATGCCCCAGGGCCTATCTGGAGCTCCTGCTACGTTTCAACGCCTAATGGAAAGGACTGTTGGAGACATGAACCTCATAGAAGTCCTTGTGTATCTGGACGATGTCATTGTCTTTGGAAAGACTTTGGAAGAACATGAAGCCAGGCTGGAGAAAGTACTGAAGAGGCTCAGTGAAGAGGGACTCAAACTTTCTCCAGAGAAGTGTCGGTTCTATCAGTCCTCTGTGAACTATCTGGGACACATAGTGTCTGAAAAGGGAGTGTCTACAGACCCTGAGAAGCTGGAGGCAGTTACTTCGTGGCCAAGGCCCACAACAGTTACAGAACTTCGGTCTTTCTTGGGGTTCTGCTCCTACTACCGCAGGTTTGTGGATGGATTTGCCCGCATTGCCAAACCCCTCAACGAGCTGCTGAAGACAGAAGGAGAGGAAGATGGAATGGGGCCTAGGAGGTCCAGTGAGTCGGTCCAAGACCAGTGGAATTCAAGGTGTGAAGAGGCTTTCAGAACCTTGAAGAGAAGTCTCACCACAGCCCCAGTTTTGGCCTACGCTGATCCCACTAGACCCTATGAGCTACATGTTGATGCCAGCCATGAGGGCCTAGGTGGAGTACTCTACCAGGAGCATGAAGAACAGCTACGACCAGTGGCCTATGTGAGCCGGAGCCTGACCCCCTCCGAGAAGAACTATCCCACCCACAAGTTGGAGTTCTTAGCCCTAAAGTGGGCAGTTGTTGACAAATTGAGAGACTATTTGTATGGGGCCGAGTTTACTGTAAAGACAGATAACAACCCCTTGACCTATCTATTCACCACCGCCAAGCTGGATGCAACTGGACACAGATGGTTGGCGGCGTTGTCTGGATTCAATTTCAGCCTCAAGTACAGACCAGGGGCTGGAAATAGGGATGCAGATGCCCTGTCCCGAAGATCCCATGTCATGGTCGATGACTGGGAAGACTGGACCCAAGTGGCACCAGATGGAGTGCGAGCCCTTTGTCAGGGGGCTGAACTCCAAGCCAGAGGAGGATCCAGAGCTGAAGAGATAGGAGTTACCACAGTGGGAGTCCCAAAGTGTTACTGTGGGGTAACTCAACTAGCAGAAGAGTGCCTACCGAAGCTGTCCAAGAAGGAGCTGAGGTGTGACCAATTGGAAGATCCCATGGGGAGATTGGTCCTGGAAGCCCTGGAAGACAAGAGTCCAGAGGGACTTCGCCTTCACCCTTCTAAAGAAGCTCGCCTACTGAGGAGAGAGTTGGACAAGTTACAGGTGCATCAGGGGGTAGTCTACCGAAGGGGCCCCTCTGATGGCCCAGAAGACAAGTGGCAGTTGTTTCTCCCAGAGAAGCATCGAGAGACTGTGCTGATTGCCCTACATGACCAGCATGGTCACTTGGGAGCAGAGAGAACCTTCCAACTTGTCAGAGACCGGTTTTACTGGCCCTGCATGAGGGCCGAAGTGGAGGAGTATTGCCATTCCTGTGCAAGATGCATTCAGAGGAAGACTTTACCCCATCAAGCTGCCCCAATGGGCCACCTACAGAGTCAAGGCCCAATGGATCTGGTATGCATTGATTTTCTCTGCCTTGAACCCGATTTGAGTGGATTGGGAAATGTTCTGGTGGTAACCGACCATTTCACCCGTTATGCTCAGGCTTTCCCAACGAAGGACCAGAAGGCCTCTACAGTAGCCAAGGTACTTTTGGAGAAGTACTTTGTTCACTATGGACTGCCACAGAGAATCCATTCAGACCAAGGAAGGGACTTTGAGAGTCGCCTGATTAGGAAGCTATTAGATTCTCTGGGAGTAGAGAAGACTAGAACCACACCGTATCACCCTCAAGGTGATGCCCAGCCTGAAAGGTTCAACAGGACCCTATTGAACATGTTGGGAACTTTGGAAACAGAGAAGAAGCAACACTGGAGTCAACACATATCAGCTCTGGTGCATGCCTACAATTGCACCACAAGTGATGTGACAGGTTTCTCTCCTTACCGGCTTATGTTTGGGAGAGAAGCAAGATTGCCAGTGGATTTGGCCTTCGGCATTTCTTTGGACCATGCCTCTGCTGCCTCCCACAAAGGATATGTGGACAGACTGAGGCACAGTTTGAAGATAGCTTATGAGAAAGCTCAAGCGGCCTCTGACCAGAGGGGGGCCCGAAACAAGAGGAACTTTGAGTTGAAAGTTAGAGTACAGGACCTACAGCCTGGGGACCGTGTACTGTTACGCAATCTAGGGATCCCTGGAAAACACAAGATTGCTGATAGATGGAGATCAGAGCCATATATCATCTGTAGAAAACTTCCAGGATTGCCTGTCTACAAGTTGAAGCCAGAAGGAAGAGTGGGGCCTTTGAAGACCTGGCATAGGAATCACTTGCTCCCACTCACTGAAGCAGTCAGAATGCCTCCAGTAAGAGATGTACCTGAATCTGTTTCCATTCTGGATACCCCCAGGCCTAATACTAGGTCTCAGACATCCCAAGTTAGGGGTGGACAGGACCCCCAACCTGAGGAAGAAAGAGGAGAACTTGAATGGCTATGGCCTTCCTCAACCCCAGGAAATTCTGCCATAGATCTTCCACCTACTGAAGATATGGAAGATAACACATTGAACCCAGAAGCTACAGAGTTTGTTCCATTCAGTGTTGTGCCTGAGTGCTGGGAAGATATCCCTGGTCTCTACCCAGAAGAAGAAGTAGATGTTCCAGAACCAGAGATGTTGCCAGAATGTGTTCCTGAAGAAGTTCCAAGAGAACAGAGAGCTCGCAGGAGTGTGAAGCCTCCCAAGAAGTTAACTTACCCCAAGATGGGAGAAAGTTCAGAGGACTCTGTTACTACAGCAAGGAGAAGTGCTGAAAGCCCTGACCCTTCCGCTGTTCATTTAGTGGAGGGCAACCCCAGCTCACTCTCTGGCACAGTTAAACAGGTCGCCCACACTGAAGTGACCTGTAGACAGGACAGCTCCCCATCTCATGCCAATTGGTGGGAAGCTCCTCTGTCCAAATTATGTGAAAATGTTGTTCCCGAGAAAGTTTGTAGTTTGAACACTGTCTTTGGGGACCAAAGATTCAAAGTGGGGGGAGTGTGTAGCGGGGTTCTACCCCTTTTACTGGAAGAGACTACATCTCCCATGATTCCCCAGGCCCCCGGGCTGCTTGCTTCCGCCCGGGAGGCTGCTGGGGGAGATTATAAAAAGGAAGAGCGGAGACCGCCTCTCCCTCTTGGGACACTTCCTCTTCAGAGGCCTGACAGGACTGGCCTGCCTCTGCTGACAGAGCGTGTGACGCGGAGACTGCAGCCAGCAGAGACACCTGTGCGGACCGGAGCTGAAGGCCTAAGCCTGGGCCTTGCAGCCGATGGATTTAAATAATTGTAAAACATTGTACGGAGACCGGACGCCGCCATTGAAGAGACAGAGCCACCATTGGAGGGACCGGAGCTGAGGACGGTAGCCAATATGATGTAAACATATTTCTAGAACATTAAAACAGGTACATTTTTGTTGAAGTAGAGCACAATAACCATAATGTGAATATGTGGTTGGGCCGAATGGAGAAGGGGTCCCAGAGTAAAAAATACTCAAGGGGCCCATCTTCATTCTTGAAAAGGTTATAGATCAAGTTCACACACCCCTGATTCAAAGCCCTCAAGATAGGGCTTGAAGTTAAATGCCTCATTGAGGCCGGGGGGGGATGTTGCGTTGAGATGGAAAATCCATTTAAGCTCACTTTGAAGTAGGGATTTATTGTAATCACCCCCTCGATTGGGTGGGGGAATATGGTCAAGTGCTCTAAATGTAATCTGAGGGGTTGAGTCCTGGAGGACGATTGCACAGTGTCGCCCTAGGGGGAGGTCAGGGTCTTTTTGGTTAATACTAAGGGTATGTCGGTAAATGCGTTTCCAAAAAGGAAGTTTGGTTTTCCCAACATAAAAACACCCACACTCGCATTCTAGTAGATATACAATGCCAACTGAGCGGAAATTAACAAAATGTTGAGGGAAAAAAGGTTGTCCATTAGGTAGGGTATTGGATCTATTAGATTTAGATAGATATTTGCAGTATTTGCATTTCCCGCAAGGGAATGTCCCCTTGGTTTGTTTATGTAAATAACTAGCAGGAGTATATTCACTTCTGATTAGTTTGTCACGGAGAGAGGGAGCTCGTCTATAGGTGAGTAAGGGGTGTGTCGGAACAAATGGGGACAATGAGTGGTCTGTGGTTAGAATATGCCAATGTTTCTCTAAAATCTGGGTAATTGAAGAGTGTTGTTCGCAAAAATTAGTAATGATTCGCAATGGAGTGTGAGTAGCTTGCGGTTTGAAAGAGAAGAGTAAAGAGTTGCGTGTTTTAGATTTCGCTTTTTTGTATGCGATTTTCAAAATTTTGGGTGAGTAACCTCGTTCTAGCAGCCTATTCCGTAAAACTGAGGCCTCGTTTTCGAAGGAGGCCTCGGTTGAACAGTTGCGGCGGGCACGAAGGTATTGGGCATATGGAATAGAGTTGAGGAGAGGTTCCGGGTGGAAACTGGAGGCAGCTAGAATGGTGTTGCCTGCAGTAGGTTTACGGTATAAATGGCTTTGGATGTGGCCTTCCGAATCTTTCATAAGGGTCAGGTCTAGGAAACAAATAGAGGTTGGGCTATAAGTCATGGTAAACCTCAGATTTAGCTGATTAGCGGTATTGAGGTAAATCAGAAAGTCTTGTAGAATTTGACTAGGTCCCTGCCAGACAATAAGGATATCGTCGATGTATCGACGGAAGGTAACAATATGTTTGGTGTACATATTGGCAGAAGGATCTATAAATAGAAGACGTTCCCACTCCCCCAAGTACAGATTGGCGTAGGCCGGTGCGCAACAAGTGCCCATGGCCACGCCCTGTACTTGGAGGTAGTGGGAACCATCAAAGGAAAAAAAGTTGTTGTTGAGAATAAAATTTAGAGCATTTATAATGAATGTGGAAAGATCAGTAGAGTATAGAGAGGTAGTGGTGAGTATGTGTCGGATAGCCGAAAGTCCTAGGGAGTGGGGAATCGAGCTGTATAATGCCTCGACGTCGATCGCGACAAGTAGGGTGTCGGGACCGATGCTCAGGGAAGACAGACTTTGTAGGAGATGGGTAGTGTCTCGTATATAAGAAGGGAGTTGAATAACTAAAGGTTGCAGTAGTTTATCGATATAAAGACTGAGGTTATCTGTTTGAGAACCTCTTCCGGAAACTATGGGCCTGCCTGGTGGTCTGGGTAGGTTTTTATGCACCTTGGGGAGTGCATAAAACGTAGCTGTACGTGGGAATTTGGTTCTAACATAGTCACTAGTGTTTTTGTCCAATACCCCTTGTGTAGTGGCGGAATCTATGAGTATGTATAATTGTTGTTGTGCTGAGGTAATAAAAGATGTGGGAATCTTTTTGTACCATTCCTTATTCTGAAGGATGTCGTGGCACATTTGAATATAGTCGTCCCTGTCAAGTATAACTATGTTTCCGCCTTTGTCGGCGGGTTTTATTATGATCGTGGAGTTGGTTTTTAGATTTTGGAGAGCGAGGTATTGATTGTATGAGAAGTTTCTTGCCTTAGATCGGTTGGGATAGATTTTTAGGTTGCGGATTTCCCGTGTCACTGCCTGCAAAAATAGTGCGGCTCGTGGGTTAGTGCTAGGGGGTGGGTAGAAACTGGATTTCTTTTTTATGATTGTTTTAGAAGGTGGGTGTGATGGAGTGGGAGAGTCATCCTCAGTGCTGGCTAAGAGAGTGTCAAGATCTAAAGTATCTATTAGATTGGGGTTGTCACTTTCCTCCAAAAGTTCAGTTAGCTGTTGGAGGGCAGTGGTTTCCGCTGCAGAGTGTAAAAGCGAATCCGAAAAGGGATTGGGTGTGTATATGCTATGTAATAGCAATTTACGGACAAACAGATGAATGTCTTTGATGACAGTGAATTTGTCTATGTGGGATACAGGACAAAAAGTGAGTCCCTTTTCAAGGACTGAAATTTCATGCTTGGTGAGTGAGTGTTTGGAAAGGTTGATAATGTTGCAAGACGGTGAAGTTATCTTGGTGTTCTTTTCGGTTGGTGAGTGTTGTTGTGTTGGATTCTTTGTGATGCTCGCATTAAGTCTAAAAAATCAAAGTGTTGGGAAGATGAAGGTAAAGAATGTGATCTGGAGGTCTTCGAGGACGAGGAAGCGACCGACGGGTCTCTAGCCGGTGAGTCGTCAGTCGGTCCCTCGGGATCGGAGACCTCGTCACTGGAAAGATTGGGTGTGCGACCTCTTTTGGGGTTACGTGGGCCCCGTGTGGGGTTGGACTTAGGTGCAACATGTGAGTTGTCTGTGTTACGGTCAGCAACGTACTTGGGAGGCATTGGTTTGGAGGCGAAGCGTGCTGGGGCTGGTGGGCGTACAGCACGGTTGGCCTCATTCCATTTGTAGGCTCTTTCCTCTTGGAAAGCTTTTTTGTCGCGGAAGAATTTTTTGTCCTTCTGCGTCAAAGTGTCATGGTTAAAATTGTCAAAACGTTTTTTAAGTTGAAGGTCCAGTGTTTTGTATAGTGGATGGTCTAAGAATTGTGTAAGCTGGGTATTTATTGATGCTAATTTGGCATCAAGAGCAGACATTTGTGTCTCGTATTGTTGTATCAAAAGTTTCATCAAATCAATCATTGTTTGAGAGCATGTCCTGGAAAGTACATTTGTGAGCCCGAAAGGGTCTCAATATTGTTGTATCAGAAAAGAGAGTTTCAGTATGTGTGAGATTGAGAAAAACAAATCGCAATTGGGATTCAATGAATTCATTAGATTGGAATTGCTGTAAGGTGCTAGTCATGCGAGACTCACATCTTTTATTACCTCAGCACAACAACAATTATACATACTCATAGATTCTGCCACTACACAAGGGGTATTGGACAAAAACACCAGTGACTATGTTAGAACCAAATTCCCACGTACAGCTACGTTTTATGCACTCCCCAAGGTGCATAAAAACCTACCCAGACCACCAGGCAGGCCCATAGTTTCCGGAAGAGGCTCTCTTACAGATAACCTCAGCCGTTATATTGATAAACTACTGCAACCTTTAGTTATTCAACTCCCTTCCTACATACGAGACACTACCCATCTCCTACAAAGTCTGTCTTCCCTGACCATCGGTCCCGACACCCTACTTGTCGCGATCGACGTCGAGGCACTATACAGCTCGATTCCCCACTCCCTAGGACTTTCGGCTATCCGACACATACTCACCACTACCTCTCTATACTCTATTGATCTTTCCACATTCATTATAAATGCTCTAAACTTTATTCTCAACAACAACTTTTTTTCCTTTGATGGTTCCCACTACCTCCAAGTACAGGGCTTACACCAAACATATTGTCACCTTCCGTCGATACATCGACGATATCCTTATTGTCTGGCAGGGACCTAGTCAAACTCTACAAGACTTTCTGATTTACCTCAATACCGCTAATCAGCTAAATTTGAGATTTACCATGACTTATAGCCCAACCTCTATTTGTTTCCTAGACCTGACCCTTATGAAAGATTCGGAAGGCCATATCCAAAGCCATTTATACCGTAAACCTACTGCAGGCAACACCATTCTAGCTGCCTCCAGTTTCCACCCGGAACCTCTCCTCAACTCTATTCCATATGCCCAATACCTTCGTGCCCGCCGCAACTGTTCAACCGAGGCCTCCTTCGAAAACGAGGCCTCAGTTTTACGAAATAGGCTGTTAGAACGAGGTTACTCACCCAAAATTTTGAAAATCGCATACAAAAAAGCGAAATCTAAAACACGCAACTCTTTACTCTTCTCTTTCAAACCGCAAGCTACTCACACTCCATTGCGAATCATTACTAATTTTTGCGAACAACACTCTTCAATTACCCAGATTTTAGAGAAACATTGGCATATTCTAACCACAGACCACTCACTGTCCCCATTTGTTCCGACACACCCCTTACTTACCTATAGACGAGCTCCCTCTCTCCGTGACAAACTAATCAGAAGTGAATATACTCCTGCTAGTTATTTACATAAACAAACCAAGGGGACATTCCCTTGCGGGAAATGCAAATACTGCAAATATCTATCTAAATCTAATAGATCCAATACCCTACCTAATGGACAACCCTTTTTCCCTCAACATTTTGTTAATTGCCGCTCAGTTGGCATTGTATATCTACTAGAATGCGAGTGTGGGTGTTTTTATGTTGGGAAAACCAAACTTCCTTTTTGGAAACGCATTTACCGACATACCCTTAGTATTAACCAAAAAGACCCTGACCTCCCCCTAGGGCGACACTGTGCAATCGTCCTCCAGGACTCAACCCCTCAGATTACATTTAGAGCACTTGACCATATTCCCCCACCCAATCGAGGGGGTGATTACAATAAATCCCTACTTCAAAGTGAGCTTAAATGGATTTTCCACCTCAACGCAACATCCCCCCCCGGCCTTAACGAGGCATTTAACTTCAAGCCCTATCTTGAGGGCTTTGAATCAGGGGTGTGTGAACTTGATCTATAACCTTTTCAAGAATGAAGATGGGCCCCTTGAGTATTTTTTACTCTGGGACCCCTTCTCCATTCGGCCCAACCACATATTCACATTATGGTCATTGTGCTCCACTCCAAACAAAAATGTACCTGTTTTAATGTTCTAGAAATATGTTTACACCATATTGGCTTTACTGCAGTGTTCGTACTGTTTTATAATCATTTAAATCAAATGATACTTGTATACTGTCCCTACTATTTTTGTAGATATGTGAATATTGCTGTCTCTGTTATTCTAATGCATTGTTCGTCTCTGTCCACTAGGGGGCCCCTTACCCATCTCTATGGTACTGTGACTCACTCGCTGACCTATTAATGCCTAGTACATTGAACTTACTGAAAGGTAACAATATTGCCATACTTCCACACATCCACCCATTACTTAATCCGGCTTTTTTCGCTCACATTTGATATACTGGCTGCCCGGCGCGGGTAAGACCATGTGCGCATGCGCGTATCTCTTACGGCGCATGCGCTGCATATACCCATTGAGGCGCACGTCTTTCCACCACACGCGCCCCTCCGCTTGCGTTCCAGCACGCGGGGAGGGGTCAGTCTGCCCGCGTCGGTGACGCCCCGACGCCGCACGAGGCCATGCCCCTCTGGACGTGTCGACGCGCGGCGCCGCCGCATCTGAGATCTCAACACTGGGGATATTACATTGCGGCCTCTGAGCCACCATCCCCACACCTGGCCTCCAATTACACTACAGCTGAGCGCATCCACCCTCTACCATGGCCTGCACAGCTGATACCAATTACCATACACATATAAGCCTTACAATGGCGGGACTGGTTATCATACTTTCCTGCCGGCGTTCCGCTACACTGCATCTCAAGCTCTCCCTCCATCAGGTAACATTACTCTCTTACTCCATGCAACTTATTTTGCATCAATACACTCTTTTTCACTTTTAAATGACATTAATACTACCCTACCTATCCCCTTTTATCCTCTAGCCATATACCACATCTGGCCCAGGTACATACAGCCATTGCAACCTCGTAGTGCATGGCTTGGAGATCTTGCAGCCTTTCAAATGTCTAGCAGCCGTTTGCTTTTAACAGCACAAGACCCACTGTATACTTTGTGGACATACTGAGACCATATCTCTGTACCCCAAGATTATTGGGCCCATTTCAGCCCCTCAAATGCTTTGCAAGTGAGTACCATTACCATTGAGTGGTTCAATTACAGGTTTATATTAACCAACACAATATGTTGTATACTAATGACCCTACTCTGTCTTATACAGTATTATTGAGCAAATACAGGAACAGATATTGCCTTGAAAAAGGACGTCCGTCCGAAACATGTCGGCATTTTCCTGAAAGACCCTGATATTATCGCAAGTTGTTGTGCAATTTTTGCATTTCTGTACATGTTTATGGTTACACATGATTCCATGTATACATACTGTCTTGTAAAACTATATGCTTACCTACCTATCCATTGATTTATTTCTGGGCCTGCTGCCCTAAATAAAATTTATTTTTTTTTTCACATGCATATACTTCTTATGTCTATCTGTTTAAGCTTCTCTTTGGGGTATAGGCCGTGTTAATGCACACTAGGCCTCACAAATTTGCTATTTTTCTATGTGAGAAGCGATAGACCTATTTGCCACCACTCACTTGCCCATTAAATATTTTACCTTGATTTATCTATGGTCAATCCATAAAAATCCCCTACCTGAGCAAGTGACTGTAGGCACTCTTTACCTCATTTACATTCATGTCTCTATATATGACTTGATTTAAATACGAGTATTGATTTTCGTTTTGTACTATATGACAACTATTACCTTCAACCTGTTTTTGTGAATACCACCCCCTTAGTACCCCCCTAACTATCATGGCAATCTTCCTTGGGGAGGATTGGGAGACTCGCATGACTAGCACCTTACAGCAATTCCAATCTAATGAATTTATTGAATCCCAATTGCGATTTGTTTTTCTCAACCTTACACATACTGTCCAGAAAAAAGCTTCTCTTTTCTGGCACATTAAGTCCTTTAAGGACTATATTGCTCACGGTATTAACCCTTTCGGGCTCAGGGTCCAAATTTTTCCTACTTTCCAGGACATTCCCCCAGACTTTAAACAGGCCTGGGAGGGTGTCCTCAAACAATGTTCTATTGATTTGATGAAACTCTTGATACAACAATACGAGACACAAATGTCTGCTCTTGATGCCAAATTAGCATCATTAAATACCCAGCTTACACAATTCTTAGATCATCCACTATACAAAACACTGGATCTTCAACTTAAAAAACGTTTTGACAAATTCAACCATGACACTTTGACGCAGAAGGACAAAAAATTCTTCCGCGACAAAAAAGCTTTCCAAGAGGAAAGAGCCTACAAATGGAACGAGGCCAACCGTGCTGTACGCCCACCAGCCCCAGCACGCTTCGCCTCCAAACCAATGCCTCCCAAGTACGTTGCTGACCGTAACACAGACAACTCACATTTTGCACCTAAGTCCAACCCCACACGGGGCCCACGTAACCCCAAAAGAGGTCGCACACCCAATCTTTCCAGTGACGAGGTCTCCGATCCCGAGGGACCGACTGACGACTCACCGGCCAGAGACCCGTCGGTCGCTTCCTCGTCCTCGAAGACCTCCAGATCACATTCTTTACCTTCATCTTCCCAACACTTTGATTTTTTAGACCTAATGCGAGCATCACAAAGAATTCAACACAACAACACTTACCAACCGAAAAGAACACCAAGATAACTTCACCGTCTTGTAATATTATCAACCTTTCCAAACACTCACTCACTAAGCATGAAATTTCAGTCCTTGAAAAGGGACTCACTTTTTGTCCTGTATCCCACATAGACAAATTCACTGTCATCAAAGACATTCATTTGTTTGTCCGTAAATTGCTATTACATAGCATATACACACCCAATCCCTTTTCGGATTCGCTTTTACACTCTGCAGCGGAAACCACTGCCCTCCAACAGCTAACTGAACTTTTGGAGGAAAGTGATAACCCCAACCTAATAGATACTTTGGATCTTGACACTCTCTTAGCCAGCACTGAGGATGACTCTCCCACTCCATCACACCCACCTTCTAAAACAATCATAAAAAAGAAATCCAGTTTCTACCCACCCCCTAGCACTAACCCACGAGCCGCACTATTTTTGCAGGCAGTGACACGGGAAATCCGCAACCTAAAAATCTATCCCAACCGATCTAAGGCAAGAAACTTCTCATATAATCAATACCTCGCTCTTCAAAATCTAAAAACCAACTCCACGATCATAATAAAACCCGCCGATAAAGGCGGAAACATAGTTATACTTGACAGGGACGACTATATTCAAATGTGCCACGACATCCTTCAGATTAAGGAATGGTACAAAAAGATCCCCACATCTTTCATTACCTCAGCACAACAACAATTATACATACTCATAGATTCCGCCACTACACAAGGGGTATTGGACAAAAACACTAGTGACTATGTTAGAACCAAATTCCCACGTACAGCTACGTTCTATGCACTCCCCAAGGTGCATAAAAACCTACCCAGACCACCAGGCAGGCCCATAGTTTCCGGAAGAGGCTCTCTTACAGATAACCTCAGTCGTTATATTGATAAACTACTGCAACCTTTAGTTATTCAACTCCCTTCTTATATACGAGACACTACCCATCTCCTACAAAGTCTGTCTTCCCTGAGCATCGGTCCCGACACCCTACTTGTCGCGATCGACGTCGAGGCATTATACAGCTCGATTCCCCACTCCCTAGGACTTTCGGCTATCCGACACATACTTACCACTACCTCTCTATACTCTACTGATCTTTCCACATTCATTATAAATGCTCTAAATTTTATTCTCAACAACAACTTTTTTTCCTTTGATGGTTCCCACTACCTCCAAGTACAGGGCGTGGCCATGGGCACTTGTTGCGCACCGGCCTACGCCAATCTGTACTTGGGGGAGTGGGAACGTCTTTTATTTTTAGATCCTTCTGCCAATATGTACATCAAACATATTGTTACCTTCCGTCGATACATCGACGATATCCTTATTGTCTGGCAGGGACCTAGTCAAATTCTACAAGACTTTTTGACTCACCTTAATACCGCTAATCAGCTAAATCTGAGGTTTACCATGACTTATAGCCCAACCTCTATTTGTTTCCTAGACCTGACCCTTATGAAAGATTCGGAAGGCCACATCCAAAGCCATTTATATCGTAAACCTACTGCAGGCAACACCATTCTTGCTGCCTCCAGTTTCCACCCGGAACCTCTCCTCAACTCTATTCCATATGCCCAATACCTTCGTGCTCGCCGCAACTGTTCAACCGAGGCCTCCTTTGAAAACGAGGCCTCAGTTTTACGGAATAGGCTGCTAGAACGAGGTTACTCACCCAAAATTTTGAAAATCGCATACAAAAAAGCGAAATCTAAAACACGCAACTCTTTACTCTTCTCTTTCAAACCGCAAGCTACTCACACTCCATTGCGAATCATTACTAATTTTTGCGAACAACACTCTTCAATTACCCAGATTTTAGAGAAACATTGGCATATTCTAACCACAGATCACTCATTGTCCCCATTTGTACCGACACACCCCTTACTCACCTATAGACGAGCTCCCTCTCTCCGTGACAAACTAATCAGAAGTGAATACACCCCTGCCAGTTATTTACATAAACAAACCAAGGGGACATTCCCTTGTGGGAAATGCAAATACTGCAAATATCTATCTAAATCTAATAGATCCAATACCCTACCTAATGGACAACCTTTTTTCCCTCAACATTTTGTTAATTGCCGCTCAGTCGGTATTGTATATCTACTAGAGTGCGAGTGTGGGTGTTTTTAGGTTGGGAAAACCAAACTTCCTTTTTGGAAACGCATTTACCGACATACCCTTAGTATTAACCAAAAAGACCCTGACCTCCTCCTAGGGCGACACTGTGCAATTGTCCACCAGGACTCAACCCCTCAGATTACATTCAGAGCACTTGACCATATTCCCCCACCCAATCGAGGGGGTGATTACAATAAATCCTTACTTCAAAGTGAGCTTAAATGGATTTTCCACCTCAACGCAACATCCCCCCCCCGGCCTTAACGAGGCATTTAACTTCAAGCCCTATCTTGAGGGCTTTGAATCAGGGGTGTGCGAACTTGATCTATAACCTTTTCAAGAATGGAGATGGGCCCCTCGAGTATTTTTTACTCTGGAACCCCTTCTCCATTTGGCCCAACCACATATTCACATTATGGTCATTGTGCTCCACTCCAAACAAAAATGTACCTGTTTTAATGTTCTAGAAATATGTTTATACCATGCTGACTTTACTGCAGTGTCCGCAATGTTTCACAATTATTTAAATCAAATGATACTTGTATACTGTCCCTACTATTTTTGTAGATATGTGAATATTGCTGTCTCTGTTATTCTAATGCATTGTTCGTCTCTGTCCACCAGGGGGCCCCCCACCCATCTCTATGGTACTGTGACTCACTCGCTGACCTATTAATGCCTAGTACATTGAACTTACTGAAAGGTAACAATATTGCCATACTTCCACACATCCACCCATTACTTAATCCGGCTTTTTTCGCTCACATTTGATATACTGGCTGCCCGGCGCGGGTAAGACCATGTGCGCATGCGCGTATTCCTTACGGCGCATGCGCTGCATATACCCATTGAGGCGCACGTCTTTCCACCACACGCGCCCCCCCGCTTGCGTTCCAGCACGCGGGGAGTGGTTAGTCTGCCCGCGTCGGTGACGCTCCGACGCCGCACGAGGCCACGCCCCTCTGGACGCGTCGACGCGCGGCGCCGCCGCATCTGAGATCTCAACACTGGGGATATTACATTGTGGCCTCTCAGCCACCATCCCCACACCTGGTCTTCAATTATACCACAGCTGAGCGCATCCACCCTCTACCATGGCCTGCACAGCTGATACCTATCACCATACACATATAAGCCTTACAATGGCGGGATTGGGCATCATACTTCCCTGCCGGCGTTCCGCTACACTGCATCTCAAGCTCTTCCTCCATCAGGTAACATTATTATTTTACTCCATGCAATTTACTTTGCATTAATATACTCTCTTTCACTTTTAAAGTGACATTAATATTACCCTATCTACTCCCTTTTATCCCCTAGCCACATATCACCTTTGGCCCAGGTATATACAGCCATTGCAACCTCCCAGTGCATGGCTTGGAGATCTTGCAGCCTTTCAAATGTCTAGCAGCCGTTTGCTTTTAACAGCACAAGACCCACTGTATACTTTGTGGACATACTGAGACCATATCTCTGTACCCCAAGATTATTGGGCCTATTTCAGCCCCTCAAATGCTTTGCAAGTGAGTACCATTACCATTGAGTGGTTCAATTACAGGTTTACACTTACCAACACTATATGTTGTATACTAATGACCCTACTCTGTCTTATACAGTATTATTGAGCAAATACAGGAACAGATATTGCCTTGAAAAAGGACGTCCGTCCGAAACATGTCGGCATTTTCCTGAAAGACCCTGATATTATCGCAAGTTGTTGTGCAATTTTTGCATTTCTGTACATGTTTATGGTTACACATGATTCCATGTATACATACTGTCTTGTAAAACTATATGCTTACCTACCTATCCATTGATTTATTTCTGGGCTTGTTGCCCTTAATAAAATATTTTTTGTTCACATGCATATACTTCTTATGTCTATCTGTTTAAGCTTCTCTTTGGGGTATAGGCCGTGTTAATGCACACTAGGCCTCACAAATTTGCTATGCCCAAGTTAAAGGGGTTGTAAACCCTTGTCGTTTTATTTTTTTTAAATAACAAACTTACCTCCACTACTTACGGTACTTTCCTCCACTTCTGGGGTCCCCCGGCAGCTCTCGCGGCTCCTCTCAGCATCAGATAACCCCCTAGGAGAAGCGCTCTCCTGTGGGGGGGGGGGGGTACTTTGTGGGCGCGCTCCAGAGTCCAGCATTTGCATCCATATACATGAATGCCGGACTCAGGCCAGTGGATTTGATTGGGAGCCAATGGCCACGCTGCTATCAATCTATCCAATTAAGAGCCGGGACCCCGTGGAGAGAGGGAAAGTGCGTCTCCACCGAGGGAAATACGGGGCTCAGGTAAGTAAAATGGGGGGCCGGTCACTACCAGGTGTTTTTTCACCTTAAAGCATAGAATTGCCTGAATTTGTGCGATAGTGAATAAACTCTCTAGTTAGGTTTTACTTTGCATAAAAGGAACTAAGCTGTGATCATTAAAAACACACAAAACACCAAAGAAAAATAATGCTGCACTTCAATATTCCGTGACACATTGTTTTTCCTATAATACAATGCTAGATAACCATTGTCACTATTTTGGATTACGTTTTCCCATAAAGCATGGCTGGCTGAGCATCAGGGGGAATACAGACAGTTCACAACTGCCATCGTTTAGCCATTAGTTAAAGTGGAGTTACGCCGTTTTACTTACCTGTCCAGGACGCTCTGAAGGTCTGGCACACCTTGCCGGAACTTCAGAGCTTTGTGTCAGAACTGAGGTCTCCTGCACACATGCACGGGAGTGACGTCATCGTGGCACCGGCCAATCAGATAGCCGGGGCGCACAAATGTGGAAAAAAGACTTGGGGAACATGTCAGCCCTCTCAGCGGTAAAACTACGTTTTTTTTAAACACTTTTTACTATGATTTTGTACAGAACTGCAATACAAGGTAATTGCAACAAGGTACAAATTATATAATATATACACACACACATTATATATCATCAGAGCAGCACTTTGCGGAGGAAATAGAAATATGTGAAAGCCGTAAAACCATGATTAATTTGTACATGATGATCTGGATCATCATCTTCAAGGACCACATGCAGCCATATAAAAGCACAAAACATAAACCAAATACAAACCGGAACAGTTTACACAAGTATATTACCAATACAGGGATATGCCTGAAGACTAAGTCTGAGAATTACAACCACCTGTCTGTTTATACCAAACTGTCCTCCAATCCAGTCCACCCAAGCAGAGGGGATCAGATCCCCTTCTGTTTGTTTTTGGTGGATCGTATTGGAGGTAGGTGGGTGGAAACGGTCCCAAGTCCGTTTACACCCACAACTTAATAGAGGCGAATGGAGGGTCCAATGGGGTACAAATGAAAACTCGACAGGCGGACCAAATCAGACCGCTCATGTGAAAGGGCTCTTATTAGCTGAGAGATTTCATGCATATATCAGGAACCACAGTTATGCCTGATACACATGATGAGATTGTCGGACGAATGATCATCCGTTTTTTTGGCATGCTAATCTCATATCAAAAATTAAGAGTTTACTAAAGTTACGAAAATTCTCGTTTGAAAGAATAATGCCCCGTACACACGGTCGGAAATCCCGACCACAAAATCCATCTGATTTTTTCGGACGGATTTTGTCCGACACTGGTGTTGCATACACACGGTCGGACAAAGTTGTCGGAAAATCCAAACATCCTGAACGTGGTGACGTTCGTTGCGTACGACGGGACTACGTAGAGGCTAGTAGCCAATAGCTTTGGTCTTGTAATGTGATCTGAGCATGCGTGGCACTTTGTCCGTCGGAATTCGCTACACACGATCGGAAAAAGTCCGATAGGACTTTGTTGTCGGAAAATTTGAGAGCAGGAGATAAAACTTTGGCTGTCGTAAAATCCGACGGAAAAAGTCAGATGGAGCCTACACACGGTCGGAATTTCCGACAACATTGTCCGATAGGACATTTTCCGTCAGAAAATCCGACCGTGTGTATGGGGCATTAGACTTTAGTGATTGGTGAGAAGTGATGTCATGTGTTGTAATGTATTTGTATTGCATTTTTGAACGACAACTTTTCCGATTTAACGAAAATCGGCCGATCTGGTATTGTACAACAAAAAATTTTCATGCATGTACAATCGGATAATATCAGATGAACTGTCATGATCAGCACTCAAAAGTTCTGTACTAATGATCCTATTAGCGTACGATCGGTTGGAAATCAGTATTTTTCTTAGGATTTTCTAATCGTGTTTATGGGGCTTTAGTCTTAGGCAGGCCATAGACTGTTTTAATCCTGGCCGGTTCAGCAGGGACTGGACGAGATTCGAATGGGCAGCCGAATGTACCAAGTTGATTGACCGATCAACTCGGGTACAACCAGCCTGCCGAATTCTCTTCTAATTATCGCTACCGGCTGCTATAGCCTTGAGCAATAATCTTCTCCTGCCTGGCCCTAGACCCCCCCCCCCCCCGAACGAGAGAATACAATTGCTTGGCAGGATGGATTCCCCTGTCAGCACTGTGTTGATGGAGGAATTGTACAAATTTCTTTCCTGCAAAGAAATTTGCACCGTATATAAACTGCCTCACAAATGGGAGTCTATGACATCGACATATGAATCTGGTAAAGATATTGGCTCGTCATACCTGCAAAGCTGCCCGTTGCAAGTCTTCGAGCGACTTGTGAGGGTCCACCTTAACCTCCCACGTTGTTTGGAAGACCACCAGAAAGGCAAAGTTCTAGCTGACCTTCCAGGAATTCTAGACAGAGAGTTGCAGTTGGTTACTTGAGTATATGTAAACAATCACCTTGTAAAACAACCCATTCAGTTAAAAATTGAAATTAAAGGCAAAACATTTGTATATATAGGGCTCAAAATTTCAAGTCCTGAGCTACTAGCCAGGCCTCAAGGGTTACTCGCTATCTGTTGCCCCACCCAACCCCTACCATGCCCCGCCCCTAATTCTGCCCCCAAACATGCCCTCATAACTTATCTCATGAAATTACACTTAAATGTTTTATGCAGAATTAAGTTATGAAAATAAATATTAACAACTTTATCCGTGCCCAAAAATGCAGCCTGTGTCCCCAATGCAGCCGGTGTCACCAGTGCAGCCTGTGTCCCCAGGGCAACCTGTGTCACCAGTGCAACCTGTGTCACCAGTGCAGCCGGTGTCACCAGTGCAGCCAGTGTCACCAATGCAGCCAGTGTCACCAATGCAGCCTGTGTCACCAGTGCAGCCTGTGTCACCAGTGCAACCTGTGTCCCCCAGTGCAACCTGTGTCCCCAGTGCAACCTGTGTCCCCAGTGCAGCCGGTGTCCCCAGAGAAACCAGTGTCACCAGTGCAGCCGGTGTCCCCAGAGAAACCGGTGTCACCAATGCAGCCTGTGCCACCAATGCAGCCTGTGTCACCAGTGCAACTGGTGTCACCAATGCAGTCTGTGTCCCCAGTGCAGCCTGTGTCACCAATGCAGTCTGTGTCCCCAGTACAGCCTGTGTCACCAATGCAGCCTGTGTCACCAATGCAGCCTGTGTCCCCAGAGCAACTGGTGTCACCAATGCAGCCTGTGTCCCCAGTGCAGCCTGTGTCCCCAGAGCAACCGGTGTCACCAGTGCAACCTGTGTCCCCAGTGCAACCTGTGTCCCCAGTGCAACCTGTGTCCCCAGTGCAGCCGGTGTCACCAGTGCAACCTGTGTCACCAGTGCAACCTGTGTCCCCAGAGCAACCGGTGTCACCAATGTAGCCTGCGTCCGCAGTGCAGCCTGAGTCCCCCAATGCAGCCTGTGTCCCCAGTGCAACCGGTGTCACCAATGCAGCCTGTGTCCCAAGTGCAACCGGTGTCACCAATGCAGCCTGTGTCACCAGTGCAGCCTGTGTCCCCAGAGCAACCTGTGTCCCCAGTGCAACCTGTGTCACCAATGCAGCCTGTGTCACCAATGCAGCCTGTGTTCCCAGTGCAACCGGTGTCCCCCAGAGCAACCGGTGTCCCAAATGTAGCCTGCGTCCCCAGTGCAGCCTGTGTCCCCAGTGCAACCGGTGTCCCCAGAGCAACCGGTGTCCCAAATGTAGCCTGCGTCCCCAGTGCAGCCTGTGTCCCCAGTGCAACCGGTGTCCCCAGAGCAACCGGTGTCCCAAATGTAGCCTGCATCCCCAGTGCAGCCTGTGTCCCCAGTGCAACCGGTGTCCCCAGAGCAACCGGTGTCCCAAATGTAGCCTGCGTCCCCAGTGCAGCCTGTGTCCCCAGTGCAACCGGTGTCCCCAGAGCAACCGGTGTCCCAAATGTAGCCTGCGTCCCCAGTGCAGCCTGTGTCCCCAGTGCAACCGGTGTCCCCAGAGCAACCGGTGTCACCAATGTAACCTGCGTCCGCAGTGCAGCCTGTGTCCCCCAATGCAGCCTGTGTCCCCAGAGCAACTGGTGTCACCAATGCAGCCTGTGTCCCCAGTGCAGCCTGTGTCCCCAGAGCAACCGGTGTCACCAGTGCAACCTGTGTCCCCAGTGCAACCTGTGTCCCCAGTGCAACCTGTGTCACCAGTGCAGCCGCTGTCACCAATGCAGCTTGTGTCACCAGTGCAACCTGTGTCACCAGTGCAACCTGTGTCCCAGAGCAACCGGTGTCACCAATGTAGCCTGCGCCCGCAGTGCAGCCTGTGTCCCCCAATGCAGCCTGTGTCCCCAGTGCAACCGGTGTCACCAATGCAGCCTGTGTCCCCAGTGCAGCCTGTGTCCCCAGTGCAACCTGTGTCCCCAGTGCAACCTGTGTCACCAGTGCAACCTGTGTCCCCAGAGCAACCCGTGTGACCAATGTAGCCTGCGTCCGCAGTGCAGCCTGTGTCCCCCAATGCAGCCTGTGTCACCGGTGCAGCCGTTGTCACCAATGCAGCCTGTGTCACCAGTGCAACCTGTGTCACCAGTGCAACCTGTGTCCCCAGTGCAACGCAGCCTGTGTCACCAGTGCAGCCGGTGTCCCCAGTGCAGCCTGTGTCCCCAGAGAAACCGGTGTCACCAATGCAGCCGGTGTCCCCAGTGCAGCCGGTGTCCCCAGTGCAACCTGTGTCACCGGTGCAACTGGTGTCACCAATGCAGCTTGTGTCCCCAGTGCAGCCTGTGTCCCAAGAGCAGGCTGTGTCCCTAGTGCGAGCTGTGTCCCCAGTGCAAGCTGTGTCCCCAGTGCAGCCGGGGTCACCAGTGCAGCCTGTGTCCCCAGAGCAACCTGTGTCCCCAGTGCAACCTGTGTCACCAATGCAGCCTGTGTCACCAATGCAGCCTGTGTTCCCAGTGCAACCGGTGTCCCCCAGAGCAACCGGTGTCCCAAATGTAGCCTGCGTCCCCAGTGCAGCCTGTGTCCCCAGTGCAACCGGTGTCCCCAGAGCAACCGGTGTCCCAAATGTAGCCTGCATCCCCAGTGCAGCCTGTGTCCCCAGTGCAACCGGTGTCCCCAGAGCAACCGGTGTCCCAAATGTAGCCTGCGTCCCCAGTGCAGCCTGTGTCCCCAGTGCAACCGGTGTCCCCAGAGCAACCGGTGTCCCAAATGTAGCCTGCGTCCCCAGTGCAGCCTGTGTCCCCAGTGCAACCGGTGTCCCCAGAGCAACCGGTGTCACCAATGTAACCTGCGTCCGCAGTGCAGCCTGTGTCCCCCAATGCAGCCTGTGTCCCCAGAGCAACTGGTGTCACCAATGCAGCCTGTGTCCCCAGTGCAGCCTGTGTCCCCAGAGCAACCGGTGTCACCAGTGCAACCTGTGTCCCCAGTGCAACCTGTGTCCCCAGTGCAACCTGTGTCACCAGTGCAGCCGCTGTCACCAATGCAGCTTGTGTCACCAGTGCAACCTGTGTCACCAGTGCAACCTGTGTCCCAGAGCAACCGGTGTCACCAATGTAGCCTGCGCCCGCAGTGCAGCCTGTGTCCCCCCAATGCAGCCTGTGTCCCCAGTGCAACCGGTGTCACCAATGCAGCCTGTGTCCCCAGTGCAGCCTGTGTCCCCAGTGCAACCTGTGTCCCCAGTGCAACCTGTGTCACCAGTGCAACCTGTGTCCCCAGAGCAACCCGTGTGACCAATGTAGCCTGCGTCCGCAGTGCAGCCTGTGTCCCCCAATGCAGCCTGTGTCACCGGTGCAGCCGTTGTCACCAATGCAGCCTGTGTCACCAGTGCAACCTGTGTCACCAGTGCAACCTGTGTCCCCAGTGCAACGCAGCCTGTGTCACCAGTGCAGCCGGTGTCCCCAGTGCAGCCTGTGTCCCCAGAGAAACCGGTGTCACCAATGCAGCCTGTGTCCCCAGTGCAGCCGGTGTCCCCAGTGCAACCTGTGTCACCGGTGCAACTGGTGTCACCAATGCAGCTTGTGTCCCCAGTGCAGCCTGTGTCCCAAGAGCAGGCTGTGTCCCTAGTGCGAGCTGTGTCCCCAGTGCAAGCTGTGTCCCCAGTGCAGCCGGGGTCACAAGTGCAGCCGCTGTCACCAGTGCAACCTGTGTCACCAGTGCAACCTGTGTCACCAGTGCAACCTGTGTCCCCAATGCAGCCTGTGTCACCAATGCAGCCTGTGTCCCCAGTGCAGCCGGTGTCACCAATGCAGCCTGTGTCACCAGTGCAGCCTTTGTCACCAGTGCAGCCTGTGTCACCAGTGCAGCCTGTGTCACTAGTGCAGCCTGTGTCACCAATGCAGCCTGTATCCCCAGAGCAACTGGTGTCACCAATGCAGCCTGTGTCCCAAGAGCAACCGGTGTCCCCAGTGCAGCCTGTGTCCCCAGAGCAACCAGTGTCACTAATGCAGCCTGTGTCCCCAGAGCAACCGGTGTCACCAATGCAGCCTGTGTCCCCAGTGCAACCTGTGTCACCAGTGCAGCCTGTGTCCCCAGTGCAGCCTGTGTCCCCAGTGCAGCCTGTGTCCCCAGAGCAACCTGTGTCCCCAGTGTAGCCTGTGTCCCCAGTGCAACCTGTGTCACCAATGCAGCCTGTGTCCCCAGTGCAGCCTGTGTCCCCAGTGCAGCCGGTGTCCCCAGAGCAACCGGTGTCACCAATGCAGCCTGTGTCCCCAGTGCAGCCGGTGTCACCAATGCAACCTGTGTCACCAATGCAACCTGTGTCACCAATGCAGCCTGTGTCACCAATGCAGCCTGTGTTCCCAGTGCAGCCTGTGCCCCCAGTGCAACCGGTGTCCCCAGAGCAACCGGTGTCCCAAATGTAGCCTGCGTCCCCAGTGCAGCCTGTGTCCTCAGTGCAACCGGTGTCCACAGAGCAACCGGTGTCCCCAGAGCAACCGGTGTCCCAAATGTAGCCTGCGTCCCCAGTGCAGCCTGTGTCCCCAGTGCAACCGGTGTCCCCAGAGCAACCGGTGTCCCCAGAGCAACTGGTGTCACCAATGTAGCCTGTGTCCCCAATGCAGCCTGTGTCCCCAGTACAGCCTGTGTCACCAATGCAGCCTGTGTCCCCAATGCAGCCTGTGTCCCCAGAGCAACTGGTGTCACCAATGCAGCCTGTGTCCCCAGTGCAGCCTGTGTCCCCAGAGCAACCGGTGTCACCAGTGCAAACTGTGTCACCAGTGCAAACTGTGTCACCAGTGCAGCCGGTGTCACCAATGCAGCCTGTGTCCCCAGTGCAACCGGTGTCACCAATGCAGCCTGTGTCCCCAGTGCAGCCTGTGTCCCCAGTGCAACCTGTGTCCCCAGTGCAACCTGTGTCCCCGGTGCAACCTGTGTCACCAGTGCAACCTGTGTCCCCAGAGCAACCGGTGTCACCAATGTAGCCTGCGTCCGCAGTGCAGCTTGTGTCCCCCAATGCAGCCTGTGTCACCAGTGCAACCTGTGTCCACCAGTGCAGCCTGTGTCACCAGTGCAACCTGTGTCCCCAGTGCAACGCAGCCTGTGTCACCAGTGCAGCCGGTGTCCCCAGTGCAGCCTGTGTCCCCAGAGAAACCGATGTCACCAATGCAGCCTGTGTCCCCAGTGCAGCCTGTGTCCCTAGTGCAACCTGTGTCACCTGTGCAACTGGTGTCACCAATGCAGCTTGTGTCCCCAGTGCAGCCTGTGTCCCCAGAGCAGGCTGTGTCCCTAGTGCAAGCTGTGTCCCCAGTGCAGCCGGGGTCACCAGCGCAGCCGGTGTCACCAGTGCAACCTGTGTCACCAGTGCAACCTGTGTCCCCAATGCAGCCTGTGTCACCAATGCAGCCTGTGTCCCCAGTGCAGCCGGTGTCACCAATGCAGCCTGTGTCCCCAGTGCAACCTGTGTCCACCAGTGCAGCCTGTGTCACTAGTGCAGCCTGTGTCACCAATGCAGCCTGTATCCCCAGAGCAACTGGTGTCACCAATGCAGCCTGTGTCCCCAGAGCAACCAGTATCACCAATGCAGCCTGTGTCCCCAGTGCAGCCGGTGTCACCAATGCAACCTGTGTCACCAATGCAACCTGTGTCACCAATGCAGCCTGTGTCACCAATGCAGCCTGTGTTCCCAGTGCAGCCTGTGCCCCCAGTGCAACCGGTGTCCCAAATGTAGCCTGCGTCCCCAGTGCAGCCTGTGTCCTCAGTGCAACCGGTGTCCCCAGAGCAACGGTGTCCCCAGAGCAACCGGTGTCCCAAATGTAGCCTGCGTCCCCAGTGCAGCCTGTGTCCCCAGTGCAACCGGTGTCACCAGAGCAACCGGTGTCACCAGAGCAACCGGTGTCACCAGAGCAACCGGTGTCACCAATGTAGCCTGTGTCCCCCAATGCAGCCTGTGTCCCCAGTACAGCCTGTGTCACCAATGCAGCCTGTGTCCCCAATGCAGCCCGTGTCCCCAGAGCAACTGGTGTCACCAATGCAGCCTGTGTCCCCAGTGCAGCCTGTGTCCCCAGAGCAACCGGTGTCACCAGTGCAGCCTGTGTCCCCAGTGCAACCTGTGTCACCAGTGCAGCCGGTGTCACCAATGCAGCCTGTGTCACCAGTGCAGCCTGTGTCACCAGTGCAACCTGTGTCACCAGTGCAACCTGTGTCACCAATGTAGCCTGCGTCCGCAGTGCAGCCTGTGTCCCCCAATGCAACTGGTGTAACCAATGCAGCCTTTGTCCCAAGTGCATCCGGTGTCACCAATGCAGCCTGTGTCACCAGTGCAGCCTGTGTCCCCAGTGCAACCGGTGTCACCAATGCAGCCTGTGTCCCCAGCGCAGCCGGTGTCACCAATGCAACCTGTGTCACCAAATGCAGCCTGTGTCACCAATGCAGCCTGTGTCCCAATGCAGCCTGTGTCCCCAATGCAACCAGTGTCCCCAGAGCAACTGGTGTCCCCAGAGCAACTGGTGTCCCCAGAGCAACTGGTGTCCCAAATGTAGCCTGCGTCCCCAGTGCAGCCTGTGTCCTCAGTGCAACCGGTGTCCCCAGAGCATCCGGTGTCACCAGAGCAACCGGTGTCCCAAATGTAGCCTGCATCCCCAGTGCAGCCTGTGTCCCCAGTGCAACCGGTGTCCCCAGAGCAACCGGTGTCACCAATGTAGCCTGCATCCGCAGTGCAGCCTGTGTCCCCCAATGCAGCCTGTGTACCCAGTGCAACCGGTGTCACCAATGCAGCCTGTGTCCCCAGTGCAACCTGTGTCACCAATGCAGCCTGTGTCACCAATGCAGCCTGTGTTCCCAGTGCAGCCTGTGTCCCCAGTGCAACCGGTGTCCCCAGAGCAACCGGTGTCCCAAATGTAGCCTGCGTCCCCAGTGCAGCCTGTGTCCTCAGTGCAACCGGTGTCCCCAGAGCATCCGGTGTCACCAGAGCAACCGGTGTCCCAAATGTAGCCTGCATCCCCAGTGCAGCCTGTGTCCCCAGTGCAACCGGTGTCCCCAGAGCAACCGGTGTCACCAATGTAGCCTGCATCCGCAGTGCAGCCTGTGTCCCCCAATGCAGCCTGTGTACCCAGTGCAACCGGTGTCACCAATGCAGCCTGTGTCCCAAGTGCAACCGGTGTCACCAATGCAGCCTGTGTCACCAATGCAGCCTGTGTCACCAGTGCAGCCTGTGTCACCAGTGCAGCCTGTGTCCCCAGAGCAGCCTGTGTCCCCAGAGCAACCTGTGTCCCCAGTGCAACCTGTGTCACCAATGCAGCCTGTGTCACCAATGCAGCCTGTGTTCCCAGTGCAGCCTGTGTCCCCAGTGCAACCGGTGTCCCCAGAGCAACCGGTGTCCCCAGAGCAACCGGTGTCCCAAATGTAGCCTGTGTCCCCAGTGCAACCGGTGTCCCAAATGTAGCCTGCGTCCCCAGTGCAGCCTGTGTCCCCAGTACAACCGGTGTCCCCAGAGCAACCGGTGTCACCAATGTAGCCTGCGTCCGCAGTGCAGCCTGTGTCCCCCAATGCAGCCTGTGTCCCCAGTGCAACCGGTGTCACCAATGCAGCCTGTGTCCCAAGTGCAACCGGTGTCACCAATGCTGCCTGTGTCACCAGTGCAGCCTGTGTCACCAGTGCAGCCTGTGTCCCCAGAGCAACCTGTGTCCCCAGTGCAACCAGTGTCCCCAGTGCAGCCAGTGTCCCCAGTGCAGCCGGTGTCACCAATACAGCCTGGGTCACCAGTGCAAGCTGTGTCCCCAGTGCAAGCTGTGTCCCCAGTGCAGCCTGTGTCCCCAGTGCAGCCTGTGTCCCCAGTGCAGCCTGTGTCCCCAGTGCAACCGATGTCCCCAGTGCAACCGGTGTCCCCAATGCAGCCGGTGTCCCCAGTGCAGCCTGTGTCCCCAGTGCAACCTGTGTCCCCAGTGCAACCTGTGTCCCCAGAGCAACCGGTGTCACCAATGCAGCGTGTGGGACAACCTATTATCCCCCTCAGAGCAGTGTGGGACTACCTATAATTCCCCTCAGAGCTGTGTGGGAGGAGCTATAATTCCCCTCAGAGCTTTTGTCACCTCCCACTCTAGTTTTGAACATTTCTCCATTCATTCCTATGGGACAAATTTCGCTGCAAAAATGACAATATTTTGTGAACCATTCGGAAAATTGTTCCACAAAGTAATAGCACGCCATTCGGGAACAATCCGCACGTTTTGGTATATATTCGGTATATGTAGAGTAAAAACTGTGGGAGGAGTTGGGGTGGTAAATGTGGCTATAATAAGAATAATATATATGTGAGATAACAGTAAGTGATCATGCTATGCAAGAACACTTAATTTGGCTGTAATGTCATTAGGTCATGGTGCCTTCTTTTGAAGGAATTTATCAATGGCCTCACTAGCTTCCTCCACCATTATGTCTGCTGTCAAAGGGGAAAAGTCCAAATTATCAACAACAGGATTGTCCAAATATGAGATCTGAGGACTTTTTGACCCCAGATCTCATATTTAAGAGGACCTGTCATGCTTTTTTTTCTATTACAAGGGATGTTTACATTCCTTGTAATAGGAATAAAAGTGACCCACATTTTTTATTTATTTTTTAAACAGTGAAAAAATAAATAAAATCAAGTAAAATAAATAAGAAAAAATAAAATAAAATTTTAAAGCGACCACCCGACGAGCTTGCGCGCAGAAGCGAATGCATACGTGAGTAGCGCCAGCATATGAAAACGGTAGTCAAACCACACATGTGAGGTATCCCCGCAATCGTTTGAGCAAGAGCACTAATTCTAGCCTTAGACCTCCTCTGTAACTCAAAACATGCAACCTGTAGAATTTTTTAAACGTCGCCTATGGAGAGTTTTAAGGGTAAAGGTTTGACGCCATTCCACAAGCGGGCACAATTTTGAAGCGTGACATGTTGGGTATCAATTTACTTGGTGTAACATTATCTTTCACAATATAAAAAAAAATGGGCTAACTTTACTGTTGTCTTATTTTTTTATTCAAAAAAGTTTTTTTTTTTTTTCCAAAAAAAAGTGCGCTTGTAAGACCGCTGCGCAAATACGGTGTGATAGAAAGTATTGCAACGCCCGCCATTTTATTCTCCAGGGTGTTAGAACCCCCAAACATTATATATTGTTTTTTTTTTCTAAGTAATTTTCTAGCAAAAAAAACTGTTTTAAATTTGTGAACACCAAAATCTCAAAGCGAGGCTGGTCTTAAAGTGGTTAAAGGCCATATATTGCATTAACCTCCCTGGCGGTATTTCCGAGTCTGACTCGGGGTGGAATTTCAGTACCATTAGTGGTAACCCCGAGCCAGACTCGGGATCGCATCGCAGGATACAGGGAGAGTTACTTACCTTCTACCTACCTACCTTACCTGTCTCCTCGCTTGATTTACACAGTGCCGAGTGCCGCTGAGCTCCGTTCCCTGCGACGTTGCGACACCAAATTCAAAAAAGGAAAAACACAATACACATACAGTACTGTATAAAAAAATGACACATCCCCTTTGTCCCTAGTGGTCTGTCCTGTGCCCTGCATGTAGTTTTATATTATAAATACTGTTTTTTCTGCCTTGAATTTGGAGATTGTCCATAGCAACCAAAAAGTGTTCCTTTACATCAAAAGCGGTTTTAGACCAGCTAGAAAACAACGATAATAAATTAGAATCACTGGCAGAATTGAGCGATAGTGATTTGTGGGGAAATTCGTCATCAGACACTAAATCTAATGACAGCAACAATTCTGCAACTGAGCAAATTTCTGTGTTTTTGATTTGATTACGTTATTGAATATTTTTTATTATTATTATATTATTATTTGTTATAATTATTTATAGTTATTTATTATATTATAATTTACGATTTTGTGTTTTAAACTTTATCATACCCGGAATGTTTAATACACTCTGGTTTGGACAGATTTAAGTGAGTTATTCCTAGAGTACGCCGGACAATCCGACCGTGTGTGGGCTCCGGCTGACTTTTTCTTCCCAAAACTCCGGCAGACTTAGAAAGAAGTTTTGACTCAAAATTATCCGCCGGACTCGGCAGTCAATCTGGCCGTCTGTGTGCTAGTCCGCGGGACTTTTGAAATGAACGGACTTGCCGACACACGGAGTAAAGTCTGTTCATTTATAACGTGACTCCAGGTAGACGGGACTAGCGAAGGAAGTCAATGTCGCCGCCCCGATTGGCGAGATTGACACCTTGCTAGCCCCATCACCTGGTATGGATTTAAAGGGGGATCCCTACGCCGAAATAACGGCATGGGGTCCCCCCCAAATCCATCAGACCCTTATCCGAGCACGCAGCCCGGCCGGTCAGGAAAGGGGGTGGGGACAAGCGAGCGCCCCCGAGCCGTACCAGGCCGCGTGCCCTCAACATGGGGGGTGCTCGCTCGTCCCCACCCCCTTTCCTGACGGCCGGGCTGCGTGCTCGGATAAGGGTCTGATATGGATTTGGGGGGGACCCCACGTTGTTTTTTCGGCGTAGGGATTCTCCTTTAAATCCATACCAGGTGACGGGGCTAGCGAGGTGTCAATTACAGGCCTACGATATAAAATGCCAAATTTCCATGCAAAATAATTGTACCGCTTTGAGGTGTCCTTTTATGAAGCAGTGATCAGCGGAGATCCTGGGGATCACCACTGATCACAGCCCATAAACAGTTTATAAACCAGAGATAATCGGGGGGAGAAGTGTTTGAACTTGTTCTCCCGCCGATTATCTCTGCACATGGAGAATCCTCATAGAATAACACAGTAACGGACAGTGTATGAAGCTGCGATCTGAGCGCTTCACTGGCGATCTGTGTCAGAATTCACACTCCCCGATTCACCAACTCAGAGGTGGTGAAGCGGGGAGTGAATAGAGAATCTTGGAGGATCTGAGGAGGAAAGAGGACGTTTATTAACTTCCTTATGCCTCGTTCAGACCCCCCAACACTGTAATCATGTCCCCCTGTCATATATATGTGTATACATATATATATATATATATATATATATATATAATGTGTATATGTATATATATATATATAATGTATATATGTGTGTGTGTGTATATACATGTATATATAATGTGTGTGTGTGTGTGTATACATGTATATATAATGTGTGTGTATACATGTATATATAATGTAGGGGGGACTCTTTTTTTAACATTAATCACACTGGTGTCTGTCCGTGTATTGAGCTGTGATAATTTATCACCGCTTAATAAATGGACATCTCTGTGTTTCAGTGAATTTCTGGTACTGTAATCTTGTAAAGTCTCACGAGATTCCAGTATCAGGGGCCGTTCTCCACTGTTTGAAGTGTTTGTAGATCACTCCACTCCTCCAAGGGTGAAGCGATCTACTGCACTTCATAAACTGACACACAGAGGAGAAAGATCTCCTCTGTGAATGCCGGAGAATGAAGCAGTGAATAGATTTCACTGCTTCATAAAAGGACACCTGAGCACCTAAAATCTGAAATAATCATACCACCAGGGAGGTTAACATCACAATATATACAGTCATTGCCACATTATTATGCTGGGATAGGGGAACTGTAGGCTGGGCTTGCATAGAACCCCTGTCTGACTCAAATCTATCCCATTCCTATTTCCAAATAATGTAAATGATAGCTGTCTTTTAATGCAGAAAAAGTTATTTCCCTCAGACAATAAAACAAGAATACAAATAAAGCATGTTAAAATAAAATACAATATATATTAGTAATTATTTTCCCCAGGTAGTGGATGACATCTCTGGATTATTTTACCTGTTATAGGAGAGCTGAGATCCAATCCCGTTATAATGTCAGTGTGCTGTGTTCCGCTCCTATGGAGAGAAATGAAATCCTTTGTCAGAGCTCTCTTTATATAGACCACCACAAATTCTTCACCAACTTTCACTTTCACTTGTTATATTTATCCCTTTGTATTCTCAGTGGTCTCTTCTGAGAAATCACGTGTTTTATGTGCAATAATATATTGAAGGTCGTACAGTCTATGATTTGCTGCAGGCAAACAGCAAATGAAATGCAAATACAGTAAAATAAACAAATACTGTACAGGACTGGGGTCTTTCCTAAATGGTTGTTCCATTTTTTAACACTAGTTGGGATAGTGTGTCTGTGTGATAGGGGACTTTTAAATTAATCATTTTGTGAGTTACCACCTGGATGAATGACTGTCTTATATTGCATAATGATATTTATTAGGGCTATTACTGATTACAATTTTCGTGTTCGATTAATCGATTTTTTTTTTTTATCGATTAATCGACTAATTTTGATTAATTATAACGCACATATATTTACAATTTTTTAACATGTATTTATTTATTTGCCAACGAAGGCAAAAAAAAAAAAAAGATTGCTTAGTATGACCATACACTCTTAATCCCTATGATGCTTGGACAATTTCATAATTGCCCTACCTGATAATATTTTCCATCCTCAAAACAGCCACAGTTGTCCATTGACTAATAATTCTTCCCATCAAAGAAGAAGCCATCATTGCACTCGCAGCCTTCTGAGCAAGTTTCGGGACATTTGGCAGGGGCTGTAACACCAGCACAAGTTGTGGAGCACACATCAGCACAGACTTTGTATTTGCTGTTGGCTGGGGGGAGCGTCGGCATCACCGGACTCCTCCCCCCTTCCCTTCATTAGCAGACGGAGGCACTTGAGTAGTCGGGGGGAGTCCGGTGACATTGATGTCCGTGACATCACCGGATCTCTGACAGAACTCCCTGAAGACCCGGAAGCTGGTGGAGAGGTGAGTACCGATCAAAAGAGTTTTGATTGATTATAAAAAATTTACGATTAATCGAGGAATTAATCATTCATTTCCACAGCCCTAATATTTATGTATAACATTTGGTGTGGAGAACTTCTCAATGGAATTTTGGGTACCTTGGGGTTGATTCACTAAAGGCAAATAGACTGTGCACTTTGCAAAGTGCAGTTGTTCCAGAGCTTAGAAAATGAGGTAAGGTTTCCCTTTGTAAAGAGTACCCAATCACATGTAAGCAGGGGCGGACTGACCATTCGGACACTCGGGCACTTCCCAAGGGCCCCGGGCCACTAGGGGGTCCCATCAGGGTTGCCAGCCTCAGTAAAACCAGGGACAGTATGTAAAAATCTGTGTTTTTTTTACATCTGTTTCTGAAATGTCCCTTACCGACATCCTTTTGGTCTAAAAATTCCGAGATTATAGCTGCCCCACCTCTTCGGTAACTTCTCAGCCAATAGAAACATGTCTGTGTATACTGTGTGTGTGTATACTGTGTGGCCCCATAATCTCTGATTGCCTGGGGGCCTCATAATCTCTGATTGCCCGGGGGCCCCATGAGTTGTCAGTCCGCCCCTGCATGTAAGGAAAATAACAAAACAGAATTTTTGCTTGCACATGATTGGATGATGGAAGTCAGCAAAGCTTCTACTCATTTACTAAGCTCTGGAGCAACTTCACTTTGTAAAGTGCACAGTCTATTTGCCTTTAGTGAATCAACCCCTTTATGTCTTTATTTAACCTCTTGCTTACGGGGCACTTAAACCCCCTCCTGCCCAGACCAATTTTTAGCTTTCAGCGCTGACGGTAATGACGCACTGATTGGTCATTTATAGGCGGCACTATGGGCACTGATGGGTGGTACTGTGGGCACTGAAGGGTGGCGCTGGTGGGCACTGGTCGGTGACGCTGGTGGGCACTGGTAGGTGATGCTAGTGACTCTCCACAATCTGGAGCGATGTCCCTCTTGCAGCCACCGGTGATCGGCCGATTACTGGCTCTGTTTACATCACATGATCACCTGTGTTTGGCTGACAGCTGATCACGTGGTAAGGGGTCGAGATTGACCCCTTACTCCGATCTGTGATCAGGCGAGGGGGTACCACTACATATTAATTTAGGAATATGGGCTTTGACATGGCCGATGAAATAGACCATGTTAGGAAGAGGATTAAAGAGGTATTAACTGAAAGAGGAAAACAAATTATTTTTCAAGTGAGAGTAAAACATCTGAAGCAGGATAAAAAAATATTCTAGATTTTTCTTTCAAGAAGGTTTGTAAGGAAAAAGGAGTGTTTGAGGGTGTGTATTGAAGTGGCAACGAGGGTCAGCTTATGTTGCCATAGTTATGCTACAGAAAGGCTTATTTCGAGTTTCAGCTAGGAATCATTTTCTGAAATTTCATGTTAAAAATCATTAGTGACAAGCTGCGGTCAGACACTGAACTCACTCACTTACCCCCCCTCCCATCTGAGACATCTGTTAAGCTTTTGTTTCCTGTGTTATGATATGTTAGCTGATTAACAAGATAGATAAGGTAACCACAAAAGCTACCTGCAAACTTTTGCAAGAGTACAAAGGTTATGCTTTACTAAATTGCTTTAGGTTGGCAGTTTTAAAGCTTAATAAAGTCCAGATGCAGCGCTCAAATTAAATGTCAACAAGTGAAATGTAGTTGTGTAAAAAAGTCCATTATTCAGAATACAGATGATATGGAAAAAATCCTCCACCAAGCTTCAGTGCACAAAACAAAAGCACACCACACCCCCGTGCTATATCAATATGCTTACCAGAAAGATATATAAATCAAGAGGTGTAATCATATGATGCAAGAGGTCAGCAGTTGGACTAGGTTGATTGCATTTGATAGATAACCATCCAGTTTCATCAAAGTAGTAAAGGCAGGACTCACAACAGTGGATCAATATATTGTGCTAGGTATAATCTCCATCATATCAACAGGAAGAGGCGCCTCTAAAGATATCCACATTGGATGAAACATGTCAGGCTGGCTGATGCCAATACTGATGTGAACCGCAGAGTTTTTTTCTGTATGCCTTGATGTCCCCTAAGATTGTAGGACACACCTTGACCTTATAAACCCATAAATCATAAATTTAATAAACACAAACAAGCCATTTTGGCAAAAGAATTGGCCGCGGCACCTTTATTGGTTTAAACATTTATTTAACATAACTCTTTTATTAAAATCATAAATTCAACCAACACAGAATTCTATCTCCTCAGTTTTCAGAACTCGAGCAGTAGCACCATTTAAAATATAATTAACAGTCCCCCCCAGAATCTGGGGTGACCCTACCACATAAGGGTGCACGCGACAGGGCGGGAGGGAGGGAGCTCCAATCTTCTTGCTAAGGGAAAGAGGGCAAGCCCCTTTCCTGCTATCCTTAAATAGCCTCAACTGCCTTCCAGAACATTCCCTTTTCCTTGATTGGCTCTTCCTGCCTACCATTCTCTCTACCTTAAAGGGGCCACAACCTTTTTAAACTAACACTAAAATGTATGCTATCTATCTACCCAACAGAAAAGGGGGAGGGGGGGAGACCACAATCTCAGGAAAGTGGACCCATATTGTGTCCCCTTTTTCATGAGATTGTAGGACACACCTTGACCTTATAAACCCATAAATCATAAATTTAATAAACACAAACAAGCCATTTTGGCAAAAGAATTGGCCGTGCACCTTTATTGGTTTAAACATGTATTAAACATAACTCTTTTATTAAAATCATAAATTCAACCAACACGGAATTCTATCTCCTCAGTTTTCAGAAGTCGAGCAGTAGCACCATTTATAATATAATTAACAGTCCCCCCCAGAATCTGGGATGACCCTACCACATAAGGGTGCACGCGACAGGGCGGGAGGGAGGGAGCTCCAATCTTCTTGCTGATCCAAAGGGAAAGAGGGCAAGCCCCTTTCCTGCTATCCTTAAATAGCCTTAACTGCCTTCCAGAACATTCCCTTTTCCCTGATTGGCTCTTCCTGCCTACCATTCTCTCTACCTTAAAGGGGCCACAACCTTTTTAAACTAACACTAAAATGTATGCTATCTATCTACCCAACAGAAAAGGGGGAGGGGGGGAGTCCACAATCTCAGGAAAGTGGACCCATATTGTGTCCCCTTTTTCATGAGATTGTAACTCTTTTATTAAAATCATAAATTCAACCAACACAGAATTCTATCTGCTCAGTTTTCAGAACTCGAGCAGTAGCACCATTTAAAATATAATTAACAGTCCCCACATGCCGGGCTTGAGTAACAAGGACGGCCCACCCCCTCCGCCGCGGCCACGGCATTCTCAATACTGTTTTGCAAGCCCAGATTAAATATATCAAGACCCACTTCTTTTTTGAATCAATCTTTTTTTTATTGAATTATCAAAGTTTACAGAGCACAGTACAAAACGGTACAAAACAGGGAGAAAATAAAAAATTTATAAAAAAGAAAAAGAAAGGGGTATGCAGTGAATAAAACTGTAGTTACAGTGAATACTCTCCATGTTCTAATAATAAAGTCGTAGTGTATGTATAGTATACAAATGGTTATTGAAACAGCAATAACAGTTCAAACATCAATAGCAGTCAAATCAAATAGTTCCAGTTGACAACATGGTACAGTATTCAAATATTTTTAAATCTATCAGTCCATATTTTCCAATCACTATCGAATTTCTTGCAGCAAAGCAAATTAATGGCAATCAACCTTTCAAAAAAGTGATTCTTATTGACCAGTGCAATAACTTCCGATATATATTAATGGTAGTAGTACTCTTCCAATTGCGAAGTAGAAGATTTCTGGTAGCCAGTAATATATGAGTTACCATTGCTCTATCCCCTCGTGGAAAAGGTTCCAAGCCTATGTGTAACAATGCTAGAGAGGGGTTAGGGGGAGTCAGTATACCCGTGAGGTCTGAGATTAGTTGGAACGTTTTGTTCCAAAGGCTGGTCAGACTTGGGCAGCTCCACAGAGTGTGTAATAAGTTGCTTACTTGGCCACAATTTCTCCAGCATAGTGGAGATGATGAGGGAAAAAAAGGGAGAGCCTATATGGGGTGTAATGCCACCTATTGGCAATTTTCAGAGTCATTTCCCAGTGGTTTACACAGTGCGAGGCTTTCTGAATGGTACTGAATGCGTGTAACCATTGGTCATCAGAGATATCAGTGTCTAGTTCTTTTTCCCCATTTACTGAGGGCTGAAGATTTGGAGAAAGTGTGTTTATCATGCAGAAGATTATAGAATAATGATATACCCTTAGTGGGTTGCGTGGTGTCGGAGTAAAATCTCCAGGCTTTGGAGGGTATGACAATATTAGGCGAGGGATGTGCCCTCAGGAAATGGGAAATGCGCGTGCATGAGAACCATAAGTCCCTGGGAAGGTCATATTCGGTCATAATTGTTTCAGTCTTTTTAGGTATACAGTCTGTAAATAGGTCTTGTATATAGCATATATTATGCGCCTTAAAGCGTGTGGTTCTGAGATATGGGATTTTAGCCTCTAAAAGTTCAATTGGGAATTCGTATAAGACCTCCTTGCGATCTGTGGACACATTTGAAAGGAGAAATCTCCAAGTTTGTAGGGTTAATTGCAGAGTAGGAGATAGACCTCCGGAGTCCCACAGATCCCATATGTCACCCATTAGAAAGGTAATGAGGTCATTCGTTGGGGTAAGTGCTTTTTCAATATCGACCCATAATGCATAATCTGAGTGTGAGAACCAGTGTTTTAACTGGCCAAGTCTAGTGGCCCATAAGTAATCCTGTATGTCCACATAACCTGCTCCTCCTATGGACTTATGGGGTGAAAGGCTGCTACGTGGACATCTAGCTCTTTTGCCGCCCCAAGTAAATTTCCAAGTGGCTCGGGTGATGGAAGTAATATAATGTATAGGTATAGGATTGGTAGTGAGCGAAAGATGTAAAGGATTTGTGGCAATATGGACATCTTGAAAGCCGCAATTCTACCAAGCCAAGAGATTTCACATTTACCTAAGTCTTTGAGTTGTTTTTCCAGTTTGACTAAAAGCGGTTTGAGATTTATGTCTGCCAAGGTAGATGTATTGTTAGATACTAGAATGCCTAGGTAAGTGATGCATTTGTTAATCCATGAGTATGGTAGGGAACTTTGTAGTCTGCGTTTGACATGTTTGTGCACCCCTAGATCTAGGATCTGGGATTTGGTGAAGTTTACCTTGTAGTAAGAAACTGCTCCGAAATCCGAGAGAGTTTCGTGTGCCTTCGGTAGAGATGTCAGAGGGTCAGTTTACAAAAGTATAACATCGTCTGCGAAGAGGTTAATAACATGTTTGGTCTTACCTATCTGAAAGCCTTTAATGGCATCATTCGTGCGCATAGATTCTGCTAATGGCTCAATCATTAAATTGAATATAGTTGGAGAAAGAGGGCACCCCTGACGAGTGCCATTGGATATAGCGAACGGTTTGGATAGTAGCCCTGCAGTATAGACTTGTGCCGAGGGGCAAGAATAAAGGGCCATTATTGCAGTAAGTATTGAACCTTTGAAACCAAATTTTACTAGTACAGCTTCCATATACTGCCAGTGCACCCTGTCAAACGCCTTCTCTGCATCTATGGGTAGAAGCAGAGAAGGCGTTTTTGTGGATGCAGCGTAATGAATGATATTGACAATGCGCCGCATGGCATCTGAGGTCTGCCTCCCCCTCACAAATCCCATCTGGTCTTTTGGTATGATATTTGGAATTATATCAGTCAATCTTTTCGCTAGTAATTTGGCATACATTTTAATATCAGAGTTTAAGAGAAAGATTGGTCTGAAATTGGCTGGGGTGGTAGGCTCTTTGCCAGGTTTTGGAAAGGTTATGATGTGAGCCCTCAGCATCTCGGGTAGAAAAGATGAGGTTTCTCCAGCTTTGTTGAAAACCTTTAGTAAGTGTGGGGCGAGTTGTTCTCTAAAGACCTTGTAGTATTCATTCCCGAAACCATCAGGTCCTGGGGATTTACCATTCGGTAATGATGAGGTAATTTTTTCAATCTCTGGAATTGTGAACGGGGCATTAAGTATTGACAGTTGTTCCTCTGACAAGGACGGGAGGTTAATTTTCTGCAAGAAACTTTGGATACTCTGTGGGGTTGGTTGGGGTGTTGATGCATCTGCATGCAAGTTATAAAGAGCTCCATAAAAATCTGCGAATTGGTCCGCAATATCCTGTGGGTTCGAAATCTTATTGTGTGTGGTGGGGTGAAGTAGGTATGCAATTTTGGTTTTGGTGCGTGCAGCTTTTATTCTGTGTGCCAGGTATTTCCCTGCCCTGTTGGCATTAGCGTATGAATTAACCACTTCAGCCCCGGACCAATTGGCAGCCAAAGGACCAGGCCCCTTTTTGCGATTCGGCACTGCGTCGCTTTAACTGACAATTGCGCGGTCGTGCGACGTGGCTCCAAAACAAAATTGGCGTTCTTTTTTTTCCTACAAATAGAGCTTTCTTTTGGTGGTATTTGATCGCCCCTGCGGTTTTTATTTTTTGCGCTATAAAAACAAAAATAGAGCGACAATTTTGAAAAAAATGCAATATTTTTTGCTTTTTGCTATAATAAATATCCCCAAAAAATATATAAAAAAAATGTTTTTTTCCTCAGTTTAGGCTGATACGTATTCTTCTACATATTTTTGGTTAAAAAAAAAATCGCAATTAGCGATTATTGATTGGTTTGCGCAAAAGTTATAGCGTTTACAAAATAGGGGATAGTTTTATAGCATTTTTATTAATATTTTTTTTTTTACTAGTAATGGCGGCGATCAGCGATTTTTATTGTGACTGCGACATTACGGCGGACACATCGGACATTTTTGACACATTTTTGGGACCATTGTCATTTATACAGCAATCAATGCTATTTAAATGCATGGATTCCTGTATAAATGACAGTTGTAGTGAAAGAGTTAACCACTAGGGGGGGGGGGGGGGTTTATGGGCTCTGACGTGTGTGTGTTTTTTTACATTAGGGGGCGGGGCTGACGTCATTGATTGGCTTTCCCGATGACCGGGAACAGCCAATCAATGACAGGCAGCGTAGGAAGCGTGGGGAGAGGTTTGTTTACACAAACCTCTCCCCGTTCTTCAGCTCCGTAACCCGATCGCGGGACACCAGCGGCGATCGGGTCCGCTGGTCCCGCGGCCGGGGTCACGGAGCTCCTGACCGGGTATATCTACATGGGGCGGTCGGGAAGCGGTTAAGTTGTAACCTTCTTAGGTGTTTGTCAAATTGTTGTGTAAGGAGTTCCCTCAGAGTGTCCCTAAGATCGGATAGGGTGGCAGCTATGGCTGGAGTGGGGAGCATTTTGTTTTGTGTTTCTAACACCTGGATTTCAGTCAGTGTATTATTAAGCTTGGTTTTTAATTTTTTCTTCTCTATTGCCCCTAGTTGAATAAATATGCCCCTCATAACCGCCTTATGGGCGTTCCAGACAGAAAACGGGTCAGGGATAGCGTTGGTTTGGAAGTAATCCGTGAGATGCTTAGATATAGTAGGAGATGGTTTAGGTTCTTGAAGGAGCCTTACATTACATCGCCAGATAGAGGGTGAGGGGGAAGCACCCTGCATATTGAGAGTTAGCGTGATCGCAGCGTGGTCGGACCACCCGATATCATGAATCATGGTGGACCGAACACGCTGCAAGAGCCACTTGTCGGTCATAAACATATCTATCCTAGAATATGTACAGTGTCTTGTGGAGAAAAAGGTGTAATTTCGTTCATTCGCATTGAGACATCTCCAGGCATCAAACAGGTCATGAATATTGAGGAGATTAAGCAGGTTAGATGGTCTCTGCGGGTTGGCAGTTGTAGTGTCCAGCTTGGGGTCAGCTATGAGGTTGAAGTCACCTCCAACGATGAGATGTCCGTACAACATGGAATTGGCTTTCCTGAGAACCTGTTTAACAAACATCAGTTGGTGCGTGTTCGGTGCATAAAGTGTCACTATGGTGAACGGCTTGGCGTCAAAGTCACCTGTAATGATTATGTACCTTCCACTGTCGGCTATGAAAGATTCCTTGAGTTTGAAGGAGACAGTGTCCTTAATGGCCACCGTAACACCCCCTTTCTTGCTATCCATGGTGCATGCTAAAAATATATGCGGGTATGCTTTGTTAGTGCAAGTTGGTTTTTTTTGCAGTTGGAAGTGCGTCTCCTGAATGAGGAGTACATCCGCCTTGTGCTTGCGGGCCTCTTGCCACATGGAGAATCTTTTAGCGGGGTGATTTAATCCCCTAACATTCAGAGATAAAAAGGTGAAAGTCATTGTCGACAAAGGAGATTCGTGTGCGTAGCAAGGTGCGTGTGTACTCACTGTGATGGCGGTAATCCTGTCTTCGGTACATCGCAGAAAGCTTTGCAGTATCGAGTGTCACTGAGTTGGTGGAGAGAAAGTCCTGGGGTAGTATTTCACTGTAGCTATAACGAGAGATAATGAAAGAAAGGGAAGAACAAAAAATAACAAGGATGTGTTGTAAATATGTAAAAACGGATCTGAGAACTGATCCTCGTGCAGACATAGCTGCTAATCTTGGTAACGGGGTGATAGGAGTTTAGACGTGAACTCCATCAGCCAGAGAGATTTGAAAAAACTTTGTGGATGATTCATGAGCTACTTCCAGCATGTTTCTTGCTGTGACGTTTGTGTGAAACCACCTGCCAATCTTCTTGGAGCTGTTGTGGTTGTGGCATGGAAGGGGAATGGGCTGCTTGGTCTGGGAGAATCCCCCAATGTTGTAGGGTGGCAATGCCTTCATCCAGAGTGGTAACTGATTTTGTTACTCCGTTGTGTGTGATAATAAGGGTGGCTGGGTATTTCCACTTGTGCGGGATTCTATGGTTCCTCAGGGCTTTAGTTATAGTAGCTAGGTTGCGCCTCCTTTGTAGTGTGTACCTAGACAAATCCAGCAGGATTTGCAGATCTGCATATTGTTGGGGAACAGCATCTTGTTTGCGTGCAGCTTGGAGGATCTGTTCTTTCACATGAAAGAAGTGGATTCTTAACAAGGTGTCCCTTGGCATGCCTTCTGGCAAAAAGGAGGGCTTGGGGATCCTGTGGATCCTATCTATAATTAAGTCCTGAGCAGTGAGAGCAGGTACTAGCGTGGAAAACAGTGTTTGGGCATATTGCAGGAGCTGAGGCGCTGGGACGGATTCTGGGATTCCTCTCAGTTTAATGTTATTGCGTCTGCTTCTGTCCTCAAGGTCTGAGACCTTGTCCTTCAGCCATGCGATATCCTCCCCCTGTGCCGCATGAGCGTCCACCATAACATTGTATGTAGTAGTGTATTCCTCCATTTTGTGCTCAATCCTGTCTACTCTGACCCCAATAGCTTGTACTTCCTTGTGGCATTGATTTATCCCTTTCACCATGTCAGTGTGCAGTGCAGATCTGAGAGACAGTAGCATTTCCTTCAGCACGGTGTCTGAGATGGGCCTGTCTGCTGTGGGAAAGTCTGCTATGAGGTCAGGAGTGTGAGGAGATGCTGCTGCAGCCCCATGTCCCTGCTGAGCGCTTACCTCCATGTCCTGGGTGTCCTGTGGCCTGTCAGGGGAGGTCAGCTTGGGCTTGGATTTCGCTGGGCTCCTTGTGGAGGGGCTGGATGTGCCCGAGGAGGGTTCACTGTGGGGGTTGCTGTGCCCCTGTGCTGTGCAGAGGCCTCCGCCTCCATTCCTGAGGTGATGGTCAGCAGAGCGCGGTGGTAGCGGGCCTCCGCCGCCATTTTGCGTAGGCCCGCCGGACTTATCGGCAAAGAAATTTGGCATTTTCTGGGGCTGTGGCGCGGTTTTCCTCCGCTTGGTCATCTCCACAATGTCCCGCCGGTCTCCGGTGTAGTTTTGGGGCTGATTAATGGGCTGGTGCGCTCGGATGCAGAGCAATCTCTCTGGCTGGCAGCAGAGCTCCAAGATCAAGCGTCCATTTTAGGGCTCAGTCGCCACGCCCCCAGATTGTAAGCTCTTCTGTGCAGGGCCCTCTTAATCCTCTTGTATTTTATTGTATTATAACTGTATTGTCTCCCTTTTATATTGTAAAGTGCTGCGTAAACTGTTGGCGCTATATAAATCCTGTATAATAATAATAATAATATTGGGCACAAAGTAGAGATGCAGATAATAGAGTGCAGTGCTAGGTTTAAACACAAGTTGACCCTGTGCATGAAAACATATGTAGAATGGGTACAACACAGTATAAATGGGCAATATAACATAAACAGCATAAATTCAAATAAAGTGCAGCTGTGCAGTGCAATGTGATAACTTGTACTATGCACCCAAATAGTGTTTTTTAGTGCAGTCCTATGCGACAATATATGGTGGAACCAAAGTCGCATACAAAGCGCACAAAAGTGCAAATGAGAAAAATGTTCATATATTGCTGGAATCCAATATAGTGACTTCAAAGTGCAGCATATAATGTAGATCAGGTGCTCATCACCATGTTTCCCGTCACATCATTAAGATAAAAGGCTTACCAGAAAGCCTGCGACCTCCTTTACTCAGGGGGGTCAAACAGCGCTTTAAGTGGAATCAACGATTTCTAGAAAGTCTTGCTTACAGAGTAAGGGTCTTGGTATTGTTACTTGGGGGTAAATGAAAAAGATTTATGGGACAAGATTTTTTTTTTCTTCTCGATGTCTCACTGTACAAGGTGTCGGCAGAATGGACTCTCCACTCCGGGTGTCACTTCCAAGTGACATCCGGAGTGGAGATTCCTTTCTGCTGACACCTTTGAGGAGAAGGAAAAAAAAATAAAAAAAAAATAAAATAAAATCTTGTCCCACAGGTCTTTTTTGTTTACCCCCAAGTAACAATACTAAGACCTTTACTGTGCATGCAAGACTTTCTACACTATTGGAGCCTTTTTCTTTTTTATGTTACCATATCCTGCCATCTACACCACTGGGACTCCATTGGATGTCTATGGATCTTTCCAGAAAGGAACGCCAGAGCCTTCCATCGGTGAATCGTTAATTCCACTTAAAGCGCTGTTTGACCCCCAGAGTAAAGGAGGTCGCAGGCTTTCTGGTAAGCCTTATCTTAATGAGGCGACGGGAAACACGGTGATGATCTACATTATATGCTACACTTTGAAGTCACTATATTGGATTCCAGCAATATATGAACATTTTTCTCATTTGCACTTTTTTGTGCTCTTTGTATGCGACTTTGGTTCCACCATACATTGTCGCATAGGACTGCGCTAAAAACAACTATTTGGGTGCATAGCACGAGTTATCACATTGCACTGCACAGCTGTACTTTAGTACACACTATAGAAGAAGGCCATTTGTTCATTTTCATTTCATAGGTTTACAACCACTTTCAGAAGCTCAATTCTTTACTGTGTTACATAGAGATATTTCTTCCCTTAACATACTGTAAAGCAGCCTTTTTCAACCAGGGTGCCTTGAGGGTTCTTCAGGAGTGCCTTAGCAAAATGCTTATAAATTGCCCAAAAATTGTATATAAGCCGGAAAATGGATGAAGTATGTCTTTTACTTACACAAAGCCACGTGTTTTCATTGTGCACCATTATAACCTTCCAGCTGCCTGTGTCCTAACGACCAATGACGTCATTGGTTGATGAGGAGGATGTCAGGTTCCTGCATATCTTCCTATATACTTCCCCTGCTCCTCTTCATCAACGATGGAGTCACATTAGCTGAGTGAGGGAGAAAACTGAGGTAGAAGAGAAACGCTGAAATACTAGTCATGTACCAGTGTGCAAAGGTATATTTGCTTCGGAAGAAGTCATCTCTTCTAATGTTGGGTGTCCTACGTGTGTGGATGTTGCTGTGTTATGTAAAACTGTTTTGCCGCGTACACACGGTCGGAATTTCTGATGGAAACAGTCCGATGGGAGCTTTTCAACAGATTTTCCGACCATGTGTATGCCCATTGGTCTTTTTCTGTCGGAATTTCCGACGGACTTTGGATTGAGAACCTGTTCTTAATTTTTCAGACGGAAAACCTTTCGATCAGATTTTCCGATCGTGTGCTCGGAAACAATTCAACGCATGCTCAGAAGCATTAAACTTCCCTTTTATAGTGCTGTCGAATGTGTTTTATGCCGCTGTGTTACTGAACGTCAGAATTTGGTGTGACCGTGTGTAGGCAAGACAGTTCAGAAAACCATCAGAGCTTTTTCCGACGAGAATTCCGACCGTGTGTATGTGGCATTTGTTTAGATGACATTTTAGATTGGGGTGCCTACAGATTGTGCAAATTTTTTAAAAGGTGCCTTGATGGAAAAAAGGTGGAGAAACACTGATATAAAGTATAACTATATCTGTGCATTTTGCTGAGCTTCCTTAACAGATTTTTACCCCCTCCCCCACCCCAGATGTATACTTACCTAAATTCTATGGCCAATGACTACATTCATTTTCACAGTCTTGGGTTAATATGTTCTTGCTGTTAAATCTGCTCAAAGTGCTGCAAGCCATTTTGGTGGAGGAGGAAAGGAGGGTGGGTGTGTGTGTGTTTTTTTTTTTGTTTTCAAATATAGAATTTTATTAGACACCAAAAAAGGGTGATGCCCAAACAGTAAAAAAGGTTGTAAACATTTCTGTGAGGTACAGAGTCCATAAACAGTACAGAACATAAATCAGGCATGTCTTATTTCCAGCTTACGTGGTAGCTTTAAACCTTGGATCAAATGCTCGTATCTCAAGAGGCGTACGTTCACAAATATCAAATTCCGTGGAAACGTCAAGAGGCACCTTTTCTAAAGAACATAAACACTATTGGTGTTGGGGGTATATTAGGGTAAGGGAATGTTCCTCAGCTTGAGGGAAAGAAAGGGAACAGAAGGGGAAAGGGGGGGGGGGCAGAAGGGGAGAGGGGAGGCACGGCGGTGGCAGATAGGTTGAATAGTAGCTTGGGATCAGGTAGGGTCTATGACCCCAGTAGGCGTGTCCCTTCATCGGAATAAATGAAGATTATCCATTTATTCCAGGTTTTTGTGTAGGTCTCACTTCTGTGTTGCGCAGTGAGGATTAGGTCCTCCATCTTTCTTACTTCCTCCACCTTCCTCAGCCAATGTGCAGTGGTTGGTGTGGACTGTTGTTTCCAATAAAGGGGTATACATGCTTTAGCCGCATTAAGCAGGTGGCGGACTAGTGATTTTTTGTATGCTTTGGCCGAGATCTTTGAGTGGTGTAGGAAGAGCGCCGCCTTCTCCGGGATGTTATATTCCGTGAGACGTCATGCAGAGGACGTCTCCCCAGAAGTCTCTCAGCCTGGGGCAGGACCAGAAGACAACTTTTGAAGACCTTTTAACCCCCACCAGCATCCAGAGGTCCCACCGGCCCCCCTAGAGTCGTGGGGGGCGTGTTCCCCAGCAACAGAGGCATGTACAACCGCAGACATCCCCCCTCACATAATATCCCACCGCAGTCTCTGAGAGGTGGTCTCCGTGGCCCCATAGCAGCAACAGTGCAGACGGTCAGCACGAACAGGCCACCCAGGTCTCCTGACACCCCTATGGTCAGTGAACTAAGGAGAGGGCTGAGCCACATATGAATGCGCCTCTTCCGTGTCTCCCACATAATCCCTCTCGCCACCCACCAACAGCTAGCAAATCGGGCCAACAGGGCCAAGGGCAGTAACATTTCACGGATAAGAGCATCTGCAAGATTACGTAGCCTGGCTGAAGGTAGATGCAGGGAGATATGAACTGTCCCAAGTTTAGCGTAGTGTGGGTGTCTCACAAGAGCGGGGATGAGAACTGAGCTTAGTCAGTTACACAATACTCTGGACCCTCTGAATGGAGGAGTGTTCAAGGGCCGGGATGGTTTGGAATGAACCAGCAGTGTTCAGGCCACGCGGGGTGGTGGAGGGGAGAAGTGGCCGCACGCATGAAATACCTGCAGAAATGTCACAGTCACCGGGGAGAGGGGGGATCCCAATCGCCAGTGGCCAGGGTCAAGCCATCGGCCAGGGGGGTAGTACATCTCAGTGGGCATCATGTGGAGGGCAGATAGGGGCAAAAAAAGGGGGGGTGTCCGGTCGATGTGGCTTGCAAACAGCAGCTGGTTACTCACACTTCCCGGACTTCCTCTTGGGACAGGGTGCGCGAATGATGTCTGCTTCTTGGTGGCCTATGCGGATGATTTCTGTGGGGCCTCGCGAAGCTCGGCTGGCCCTGGAAGCATGGGATGTAGCCCAACCAATCCGGGATCTCGACGGCTCTGCTGCCAGAAAGGTGAAGAGAGCTGGCAGGGAAAGGATTGTTGGTCTTTCCGGAAGGTAAGCCACAGGGGTAAGCCCCACCGATAGGTAGCCTTGTGCCTCCTGGCCAAGTCCAGAAGCTGTTTCAAGAGAGCTCGGAGCTGCAGCATTGCCCTGGAAAGGTCTGGCAGGATCACATTTGCGCCATCAAACTCCAGCTCACCCGCTTCCCAGGCCCCGTGGGCAATGATCTCCTTGTGGGTGTAATGGTGGAGACGGCATATTATGTTCCGGGGTCTGGAGGGATCGGTCGGGCAGGGACCCAAGGCCCTGTGAATCCGGTCGAACTCTACTCGCTCCGGGAGTTGTTCGCCCTTCTACTCTCCAAAATAAGTCTGCGACCGTAGCCGCCAAGTCAATTGGGCCTGTAGCCTCCGGTAAACCGCCAAGGCGCAGGTTATTTCTCCGGCTCTGGTCCTCCATTTCCTTCATTCGGAGCTGAAGCTCTACCGTCACCTCGGCTTGACCGCTCTGGAAGGTCTCCAAGGCAGTGACCCTCTTGTCCAGTGTTGACAGGGAGGATTCGCTCGCTGCCAGCCTGGTATGTAACGTCTGGACCGCTTGTTTGACAGCCCGGAGTTCCTTCTTGTGTGCGGCCTCCATGGTCTTTTGCCCCCTTTTCTTGGCATACTGACCAGACTGCCAAGGCACACCTCAGGTCTATTTATGTTGTATGTCTTGTCGCGTGTTTATGTGATCCATATCGGTCTCAGTCTTATGACCATAAATATATATATGCATCTATGTAGACATCTTCACTTATACAAAAAGTGTGTTCAATAAAATAAACACTCACTTGCACCAGGAGCCCCAAGCCACGACCATAATTTAGAAGGCCAATATGGTGGCCTGAATTTATGGGAGGGGCCCAGGGGGTATTTAAGCAGCCCACTCTCCCATGCTCTTTGTCGGTTCCAGTGCGCGATACCCTCCCTCCCTTCCCTTTTTCAGGGCACTTCTCAACACATACTTCTCCATAATTACCCATTACTTACCTTTGGGTATGCCCCTTTTCTTGGCATACCGACCAGACTACCAAGGCACACCTAAGGTCTATTTATGTTGTATGTCTTGTCAAGTGTTTATGTGATCCAGGGCCGGGACAAGGGGTGGGCAGGAGGGACGGCTGTCCCTGGCGCAATGGTATATTGCAGGGGTAGGGGGCACCCTGAACCTAACCCCAAAGGAAAGGGGGCGCGGTTTGGCATCTTTGCCCTGGGCACTTCATGACCTTGTCCCGGCACTGATGTGATCCATATCGGTCTCGGTCTTAGGACCATAAATATATATATGCATCTATGTAGACATCTTCACTTATACAAAAAGTGTGTTCAATAAAATAAACACTCACTTGCACCAGGAGCCCCAAACCCCAGCACCAACCCCCAATGAATCACCAGAGCCCTTGATACACAGAGAGCGGACGTAGATGAGCACATTTGTCAGGATGTGGGGGCATACAAGGTAGCTAAAGATATAAAGTATATATACGGTAAATAATCCTAAATGCATTTTCTTAATATGGGTATTTAACTGGGTGACCGCACCCTTTACTTACATATAGAGCTGATAGACATCCACTAGTAAAGGAAGAGAAAAAGTGCAGCGCTCAAACTATAAATGATGATAAATATCAAAGTGATTGCTCAAATTAAAGTGCAATTGTGCAACCAAAATTAAATATCAATGAAATGCACAAATACAATGACAAATAGATACTCCAGACAATCTGTGTAAATATGCCGTGGAAAAAATAAATATATATAAAAAATGAAAGAATCAACATAAGTAAAGTTCATGTGTAAATAAAGTGTCCATATATATATATATACAGTGGTGTGAAAAAGTGTTTGCCCCCTTCCTCATTTCCTGTTCCTTTGCATGTTTGTCACACTTAAGTGTTTCGGAACATCAAACCAATTTAAACAATAGTCAAGGACAACACAAGTAAACACAAAATGCAATTTGTAAATGAAGGTGTTTATTATTAAAGGTGAAAAAAAATCCAAACCATCATGGCCCTGTGTGAAAAAGTGATTGCCCCCTAAACCTAATAACTGGTTGGGCCACCCTTAGCAGCAACAACTGCAACCAAGCGTTTGCGATAACGTGCAATGAGGCTTTTACAGCGTCCTGGAGGAATTTTGGCCCACTCATCTTTGCAGAATTGTCCTAATTCAGTTACATTAGAGGGTTTTCGAGCATGAACGGCCTTTTTAAGGTCATACCACAACATCTCAATAGGATTCAGGTCAGGACTTTGGCTAGGCCACTCCAAAGTCTTCATTTTGTTTTTCTTCAGCCATTCGGTGGTGGACTTGCTGGTGTGTTTAGGATCATTGTCCTGCTGCAGAACCCAAGTTCGTTTCAGCTTGAGTACACGAACAGATGGTCGGACATTCTCCTTCAGGATCTCTTGGTAGACAGCAGAATTCATAGTTCCTTTTATCACGGCAAGTCTTCCAGGTCCTGAAGCAGCAAAACAGCCCCAGACCATCACACTACCACCACCATATTTTACTGTTGGTATAATGTTCTTTTTCTGAAATGCAGTGTTCCTTCTACGCCAGATATACTTGGACACACACTTCCACTTTTGTCTCATCGGTCCACAGAATGTTGTCCCAAAAGTCTTGGGGATCATCAAGATGTGTTGTGGAGAAATTGAGACGAGCTTTGATGTTCTTTTTGCTCAGCAGTGGTTTTCTCCTTGGAACTCTGCCATGCAGGCCATTTTTGCCCAGTCTTTTCCTGATGGTGGAGGCATGAACGCTGACCTTAACTGAGGCAAGTGAGGCCTGCAGTTCCTTGGACGTTGTTGTGGGGTCTTTTGTGACCTCTTGGATGAGTCGTCGCTGCGCTCTTGGGGTAATTTTGGGCGGCCGGCCACTCCTGGGAAGGTTCACCACTGTTCCATGTCTTCGCCATTTGTGGATAATGGCTCTCACTGTGGTTCGCTGGATTCCCAAAGCTTTGGAAATGGCTTTATAACCCTTTCCAGACTGATAGATCTCAATTACTTTCTTTCTCAATTGTTCCTGAATTTCTTTGGGTCTCGGCATGATGTGTAGCTTTTAAGGATCTTCTGGTGGACCTTACTGTGTCAAGCAGCTCCTATTTAAGTGATGCCTTGATTGTGAACAGGTGTGGCAATAATCAGGCCTGGGTGTGGCTAGAGAAATTGAACTCAGGTGTGGACAACCACAGTTATAGTATGTTTTAACAAGGGGGGCAATCACTTTTTCACACAGGGCCATGATGGTTTGGATTTTTTTTCACCTTTAATAATAAACACCTTCATTTACAAATTTCATTTTGTGTTTACTTGTGTTGTCCTTGACTATTGTTTAAATTGGTTTGATGTTCCGAAACACTTAAGTGTGACAAACATGCAAAGGAACAGGAAATGAGGAAGGGGGCAAACACTTTTTCACACCACTGTATATATATATATATATATATATATATATATATATATATAAACAATCAACAAAAACATATGTGAATCAAAAATATGATGTATAAAAAATATGATGTGACTTGATAGTATAACTCATTCCATTTGACCACGTAGAACCCGTCACCTCTAGACACCAATTATAAGATGGAGGCTTACCAGATCCCCAGGTGACCCACTTGTAAGGGGAGGTCAGATAACGTGAGTCAGATCACAAATCCCACTAAGGATGCCCAGGTGCCAGAGGTTATCCCGATCTCCCAGGTGTCTCACCAGGTGTCTCCCAGGTGTCCCAGGTGTCTCCCAGGTGTTTCAGGTATCTCCTACTCCTTGGACTTGGATGGTCGCTTACAGCAGATTTCCAAAGTGTATCACCAAAAAAAGATAAAATGCTCCAAATCATGTGATACAGTTTAAACAGGGGGTTTTATTGAAGCTTAATGCTCAAGCAGTTAAAAAAGACTCCCACGAGTCACAGACAGGTAACATGTTAAAAAACAGCAGACTGCTAGCAGAGAAAAAAAACTCCTCAATGAGAGTTTGAATTGTGATTGCACATGCACACCTCTTGGGCATGTGGGATCGCAATTCAAACTCTCATCGAGGAGTTTTTTTTCTCTGCTAGCAGTCTGCTGTTTTTTAACATGTTACCTGTTTCGTCTGTGACTCGTGGGAGTCTTTAACTGCTTGAGCTTTAAGCTTCAATAAAACCCCCTGTTTAACCACTTACCCACTGGGCACTTAAACCCCCTTCCTAACCAGACCAATTTTCAGCTTTTGGCGCTCTCACACTTTGAATGACAATTACTCAGTCATGCAACACTGTACCCAAATGAATTTTGTGTCCTTTTTTTCACACAAATAGAGCTTTCTTTGGTGGTATTTAATCACCGCTGTTTTTTTTTATTTTTTGCGCTATAAATCAAAAAATACAGAAAATTCGGTTGAAAAAAAAAATCTTTGTTTCTATTAAAAATTATTGCAGAGTATTGGCAGAGTATTGCAGTGTTGCAGTGTTGCACAGTATTGGCAGAGCATTGCACAGTGGTGGCAGAGCATTGCACAGTGGTGGCAGAGCATTGCACAGTGGTGGCAGAGCGTTGCACAGTGGTGGCAGTGTAGCTGTCACTGACCAGGGCTGTGGGCACTACACATCCAGCCCACAGCGCTGGTCCCATCTCTCCCCCTTTCCGCTTCTCCCCTCTCACTGTACCGATCGGTACAGAGAGGGGAGGGAGGAACCGGCGTCATGATGTGACGCCAGTTTGTGTACATGTGATCGCTCCGTTCATCTTTTTTTGGTGATACACTTTGGAAATCTGCTGTAAGCGACCATCCAAGTCCAAGGAGTAGTAGACACCTGGGACACCTGGGAGACACCTGGGAGACACCTGGGAGATCGGGATAACCTCTGGCACCTGGACATTCTTAGTGGGATTTGTGATCTGACTCACGTTATCTGACCTCCCCTTACAAGGGGGTCACCGGGGATCTGATAAGCCTCCATCTTATAATTGGTGTTTAGAGGTGACGGGTTCTACGTGGTCAAATGGAATGAGTTATACTATCAAGTCACATCATATTTTTGATTTACATATGTTTTTGTTGATTGTTTTTTTTTATATATATATATATATATATATATGGACACTTTATTTACACATGAACTTTACTTACTGTATGTTGATTTTTAAATTTTTTATATATATTTTTTTTTTCCACGGCATATTTTCACAGATTGTGTGGAGTATCTATTTGTCATTGTATTTGTGCATTTGATTGATATTTATTTTTTGTTGCACAATTGCACTTTAATTTGAGCAATCACTTTGATATTTATCATCATTTATAGTTTGAGCGCAGCACTTTTTCTCTTCCTTTACAGTCTTTGTGCCCAGTATCTGGGTTATGGTGTTCAGCTGCTTATATTGAGGCCTACTAAGCGCAGATTTTTCTTTACCTTTTTATCTTAGACATCCACTAGTACTGTGGCAAGACTAGATAAGGCTCATGGACATCTATGAGGGAGTTTTCCAGAGTTAGCTAAAAAGTACATGGTAAATAATGACCTAATATGGGATGATATTAAAGTATCTTAATTCCTCGCTGGTCCGAAAAAGCAGACTCAGTCTCAAGAATGCATATAGTAAACGTGAACTTTTTATTGCAGTGCTAATCCTCCCAGAGTCCCTGAAAGTGAAAGGAAGATGCAATAATAAGAAAGAGGAAAAGGAAGCCCAATGCCACAGAGTTATGCTGAGAACCGCGGAAGATAGTCACATACCTGGGTGAAAATGGATTCTATTTTATCCTAGACAAATGGCTAGCAGTGGCGGCCCGTCAATAGGGGGCGCAGGGGTGCCCCCCAAGCTACTTATTAAAAAAAAAATGAAAAGAAAAAAATTTAAAGTGTCCCTTTAAGTGGGTGTGTTAAGGGCACCAGGCACAGGGGTGCTATTGGAGGCATGACTTGTGTGTAAACACGTGATTGGGGCTAAGAAGCTCTATTGGCATACTTTAGAGTGTGCTCGGGGCTATAAGGTCTGCGCCCCGAAAAACTCCACCTCTGGCATTAGGTTTCCAGTGGTTGTAATTGATTGGGTCCGTAGAGTGGGGCTTTAATTGGACCTGCGGCATCATTGGCTCACAGGCTGCCTGTCTCCTTCAGCAAGTGAGGGGGAAATCACCAGCAGAAGAACAAAGGCTTAGGGCAGTCAGGGAGCGATAGGTCTGTGCAGAGGCAGCTGTCCATTCATCTCCCTGTGACACAGACATCCAGCAGTGCACACAGAGGGATCACACAGAAATCTCCAGGTACAGTACATGCCAGGACTGGAGGGGGAAGAAGGGGCTATTATCACTGTGTCCTGAGTGACTTTACAGCAGCAACTTTACAGCAGCAACTTTACGACCCCTCTCTCCTTGTAATCCATGTTTGTACACCTTCCCTATCACACAGATCCCCCTTCACTATCTTCTGTTTGCATAGATCTTCACTGCTCCTGCATCCTCCTGTCTCAGATCTGACCATTCCAATCACTGACTGACACCCTTTCCTTCCCAGATTACTTTTTATCTCTTCCAAACTGTTGAGCAGATCAGTACATTCTCTGCACTCATTTAAGGTGGCCGTAGGAATGAAATTAAAAAGGAATCATCTATTCTATGGCCACCTTAAATGAGTGCAGAGAATGCACTGATCTGTTCAACAGTTTGGAAGAGATAAAAATGAATCTGGGATGGAGAGGGTGTCAGTGATTGGACCCCTAAAGAGGAATGCCCAGATCTGGGACCACACTTGTAAAGAAGAACTCAGCACAGGGATGGTGAAAACCCCTCATAATGGGCACAGCAGGTGTACAGACCGTGGAACTCAGCACAGGGATGGTGGGAACCCCTCATAATGGGCACAGCGGGTGTATAGACCTGGGAACTCAGCACAGGGATGGTGGGAACCCCTAATAGGCACATAAGCTTACAGACCCGGGAACTCAGTACAAGGATGGTGGGAACCCCCATAATGGGCACAGGAGGTGTACAGACCCGGGAACTCAGCACAGGGATGGTCAGAACCCCCATAATGGGCACAGCAGGTGTACAAACCTGGGAACTCAGCACAGGGATGGTGGGAACCCCTCATAATGGGCACAGCGGGTGTACAGACCCGGGAACTCAGCACAGGGATGGTGGGAACCCCACATAATGGGCACAGGTGTACAGACCCCGGAACTCAGTACAGGGATGGTGGGAACCCCTCATAATGGGAACAGCGGATGTGCAGACCCGGGAACTCAGCACAGGGATGGTGGGAACCCCACATAATGGGCACAGGTGTAAAGACCCGGGAACTCAGCACAGGGATGGTGAGAACCCCTCATAAAGGGCACAGCCGGGGTACAGACCCCGGAACTCAGCACAGGGATGGTGGGAACCCCTCATAATAGGCACAGCAGGTGTACAGACCCCGGAACTCAGCACAGTGATGGTGGGAACCCCTCATAATGGGCACAGCTGGTGTACAGACCCCGGAACTCAGCACAGTGATGGTGGGAACCCCTCATAATGGGCACAGCGGGTGTACAGACCTGGAAACTCAGCACAGGGATAGTGGAAACCCCTCATAATAGGCACATCAGCTTACAGACCCGAGAACTCAGCACAGGGATGGTGGGAACCCCTCATAATGGGCACAGCAGGGGTACAAACCTGGAAACTCAGCACAGGGATGGTGGGAACCCCTCATAATAAGCTCATCAGCTTACAGACCCAGGAACTCAGCACAGGGATGGTGGGAACCCCTCATAATAGGCACATCAGCTTAAAGACCCGGGAACTCAGAACAGGGATGGTGGGAACCCCTCATAATGGGCACAGCAGGTGTACAGACCCGGGAACTCAGCACAGGGATGGTGAGAACCCCTCATAATGGGCACAGCGGGTGTACAGACCCGGGAACTCAGCACAGGGATGGTGGGAACCCCTCAAAATAGGCACATCAGCTTACAGACCCGGGAACTCAGTACAGGGATGGTGGGAACCCCCATAATGGGCACAGCGGATGTACAGACCCGGGAACTCAGCACAGGGATGGTGGGAACCCCTCATAATGGGCACATCAGCTTACAGACCCGGGAACTCAGTACAGGGATGGTGGGAACCCCCATAATGGGCACAGCAGGTGTACACTCAGCCCCGGGAACTTGGCACAGGGATGGTGGGAACCCCTCATAATGGGCACAGCAGGTGTACAAACCCGGGAACTCAGCACAGGGATGGTAAAATATATATAAAAAAATTCTTATATATATATATATATATATATATATATATATATATATAATGTATATATAAATATTTTTTTTTATATTCTAATAATTAATATTAATACCTGGATAGAGGCCACTGTGTGGCGAGAATGGAATAAGTGTGGGATATTATATAAAAAAAATTGATATGTATGTACATCAGACCAGGGCCGCTGATAGAAATCATGGGGCCCCGTACAGCCTACCTGACGGGGCCCCCTTCAGCTCCACCCCTCGCCCCGCCCCTGGTCCCTCCTTCAGCCCCGCCCCTGACCCCTCCCCAGACCCCGCCTTGAAACAAAATTGCAGGTTTGTCTACAAGTGATAAGCATGGGCAGCACTGTCTGCAGCACATTACAGCATTGGCGGCACGGGTGGCACTGTTTGCAGCACATTAAGGCATTGGCGGCACTGTCTGCAGCACATTATGGCATTAGCGGCACTGTCTGCAGCACATTACAGTATTGGCGGCATGGGTGGCACTGTCTCTGTAGGCAGCACATGCGTTATGGGCCATAATGCATGTGCTACTGGCAGACAGTGCCACCCGTGCCGCCAATGCCATATTCTTCCGCAGACAGTACCGCCAATGCCGTTATGTGCTGCAAACAGTGCCAGCCATGACACTAATGGCATAATGCATGTGTTACTTGCTGACAATGCCACCCATGCCGCCAATGCCATATTGTGCTGCAGATAATGCCGCCAATGGCATAATGCCATTGGCAGCATTGTGGCACTGTCTCTGCAGGCAGCACATGCGTTATGACATTAGCATCATGGGTGGCACTGTCTGCAGCAGAATATGGCATTGGCGGCATGGGTGGCACTGTCTGCAGGCATGCGTTATGGTCCATAACGCATGTGCTACCTGCAGACAGTGCCAGTGCCACCCATGCCACCAATGCCATATTCTGCTGCAGACAGTGCCACCCATGTCGCCAATACCATAATGTATATATGCTGCTGCATCAGTAGTAGATCTTGAATCCCCCCAACCCCCCCCCCCCCCCCCAAAGGAAGCACACACCTGTGTAATTTTTAGCTGGGCCCTACGAGGCACTTCTTCCCTGATCCTGCTGCTGCCTGGACTGGAGTGTCCACAAACTATTCCATTCAGACTACTTTTTTCTTTCCTTCTGCCACCGCCGCTCGCCTGAGTCGCCTCACTGACACTTCTCTCAGGAGAAGGGGGAGGAATCACTCCGCGGCGCCAGGGGGACGGCGCGATAGAGGACGCACTGGCTGGGACTTGAGCCACAGCCAGCATGAGGAGCGGGTGCGGGAGAGGCATTCTTCCGCGCCCGAAATAGATGAAATAGTCCTTCCCCTGCCGCCACCTAGTCTGCAGATAGCTATCTGCAAAAAAAAAAAAAAACATAAAAAATAACCGGGGGGTGGTGGGGACGGACTCTGAACGGCCATGGCTAGAGGATTTTTTTTATTTTTCACATTAATAATTTATCTGCTAAGCTTGCCCGGGCCCCCCTGCTGGCTGGGCCCGGTACAACTGGGCCAGCTGTACTGGCCTATCAGCGGCCCTGCATCAGACTAGTGCATAAAGGGAAATGGGCAGCAATAGGGTGGTGGGCTGGTCATGATCACAAGAGCACAAAGACATGTTACCATTTACACACATGTCAGTGGGTCCAAAGGCAACCATGTACAAAAGTCAGAGTGCCTACACTAGTGCGTGTGCATAGGCACCTACACACAGCAGCATATAGGTATGCACAAACATGTACCTATTCTAATAGGTGGTTGGAGCAAAGTTAAGGCCTTTAGCTAGTAGTGATGTTTCTTGCTCATTCAGGTTCTGGGAGGACAGGATGTATATTTTAACGGTTTCAGCATCTTGTCAGGGCGTGGTATGTCTAGATTTATGTTTGGGTCTTCCTCCTCTCCTTCCTCTTATTCGTGTTTTTTCTTTTTGTTGTGATTACTGTTGGGCTGGGTAGGGGGGGATCTGGACTAAAAAAGACAGTGGGATGGATGGAGAACCTCTAAAAGTAACTATATAGGTGTATCCGAAGGATAAGAAACTTGTGGGTCATGGTTGTGAGGATCAATTTCCAACCCACAACGGGGTCTGCATGATGAGTTGAATCAATATGTATAGGAGCCAGAGAATAATGATATCATTTTAGAAAAATCGGGATTCGCTTAAGAGGAAAGGATTTTTATAGAAGAGGTAGTCACTGGAGGGGAACTAGAGGTTCTAGATTCTCCAGAGTCTAACTGGGTGGAGATTGAAACAGAACCAGAGGGGGAGAGTGACGTTTTTTGTGTGATCTGATAGTAGTGGGAGGACGAGGGGGAAGGGGGGGTGACGAGACGGGGGGAGGAGGGTTAGTAGACTTATGCCCCATACACACGGTTGGATTTTCCGACGGAAAATGTCCTATCGGACCATGTTGTCGGAAGTTCCGACCGTGTGTGGGCTCCATCGGACTTTTTCCGTCGGAATTTCCGACGGAAAAAGTTTTATCTCCTGCTCTCAAATTTTCCGACAAAGTCCTATCAGACTTTTTCCGATCGTGTGTAGCGAATTCTGACGGACAAAGTGCCACGCATGCTCAGATCACATTACAAGACCAAAGCTATTGGCTACTAGCCTCTACGTAGTTCCGTCGTACGCAACGGATGTCACCACGTTCAGAATGATCGGATTTTCCGACAACTTTGTCCGACCGTGTGTATGCAACACCAGTGTCGGACAAAATCCGTCGGAAAAAATCAGACGGATTTTGTGGTCGGAATTTCCGACCGTGTGTACGGGGCATTCGTGTTATGGGAAATAGGATGAGTCTTGGGGATGGGATCGGAGACTGGTGGAATAAGTGGGGGGGGGGGGGGGTGATTTTCTTTTCCAGTTGAAAACTCTCTTGTAAGTATAGTCATCGAGGTCTCTTCTCAATTTTCCGAATTGCTATTGCTGACATCATCACCCTGCATCCCAGTGATGCCGAATCTGCCCCCAAACAGCCGCCTGCAGCTCCCAGATGCCAACAGATTTGTGTGTGACTATCTTGGTTACTTGGGGAGACACAGCCCAGACTGAATAATGTGTCTGGGTTTCAGTCTGCCTGAAACCCGGACACAAGTTTCAAAACCCGAACTGTCCAGGTGAATCCCAGGCAGGTGGCAACCCTAGGCGGAAAATCCGTCTCCCTCAAGGCGCCTGGGGCAATGGTGTCCTCGCCTCTATTTTGTATGCCCCAACTGGGATCACGTGTCAGAGCAGCACCTGACATCACCCAGTCCGGCCGCTGACACGCCGCGCATGCGCCGAAGGGAGGCTTGCGCACAAGGAACCTGCTGGACAAGCCGGTCCCAGTGCCTGCCGTGTACGGCGGCTGCGGTGAGTCTAGGAGACACTAGATGGGTAGTGTCTCCGGAGTGCCGCAGGGGGATGCCCACCATCTATTCCACATCCTACAAGGATGAAAATATCATTAAATCACGATTGGAAGTTGTGGATTATATGTTGATTGCATTTTTGAAAAATGTGTTATACTTATTACTGACGCGTAATTAGGACATCATGAGTTGAAATGTTGCATCCATCTCTTTCTCATCTATTTGGCTTATTTAGGCATTTATTGCCTGTATATATTATTTTCTGACACAATGTTGCAGTTTAAGTAATTAGTTTAGTGTCAGAACCATTTTGGTGGTAATAGGTAGGAAACAAGGATGCAGTGACCATGGGGTTAATTCTTTCCATGTGCTTTCGATTTTGGAAGCACGGGACACACCTGTGGGATAACATCCACCTGTATAAGGCCCCTTTCACACCTAAGCGTTTTTCAGGCACTACAGTGCTAAAAATAGCGCCTGAATAAAGCGGGTCCTTTCACTCCAGTGTGAAAGTCGGGGGGCTCTCACACTGGGGCGGTGCGCTAGCAGGACGGTCAAAAAAGTCCTGCAAGCAGCATCTTTGGAGCGGTGAAGGAGCCGTGTATTCACCGCTCCTATCCATTGAAATCAATGGGACACCGCTGGCAAAGCACCGCTGCAGCGGCGCTTTGCAGGGGGTTTTAACCCTTTTTCGGCCACTAGCGGGGGTTAAAACCCGCTAGCGGCCGAATAAAGCGGCTAAAATCACGATAAAGCAGCGCTAAATTTACCGCTGCTTTACCGCCGATGCCCGAACCATCTCAGTGTGAAAGGGGCCTAAAAGAGGGAGGTGTTTGTAGAATGCTCACACAAAGCCATACAGCCTGAGGAAGAGCAGGAATGCTCACAACTGTATACAGTAGCTGCAATTGATGTATATGATCTGACAACTTTGATGACCTGAAGATTCAGAAAAGTTTTTATTTGCATTGGAGAATGTTTCCCTTCGTTATGCTTTATATGTGTGTGTGTATGTATATCTATATATATATATATATTTATTAGCTCAAATTGTTGAAAAATCTGACAGGGATATAACCCTCCCTTACTCTATCCAAAACATTTTTTACCCAATATTTTTTTATTCCGTATCGCCAATTTGTTTATATTTAATTACTTTATAACTATCCCCCTTACATCCAAGGGAGCCCTGGGAATGCCTGTTTGACTTTTGTGTCCCTCTCAAGGAGCTATCTGGGCATTCACAGCTAAAGGAGTGCCGGGGACGTTTCATTGCCTTTCTCACGAGGTGGATCAGTGCTGATCCACCCCGTGGATATCCGCTTGCTCAGCGGGGATCCCTATGGGATAACGGGTGTCAGCGGATGAGCATCCCTATGGGATAACGGGTGTCAGCGGATGAGCATCCGCTGACACCCGATCTCGTCCGTGTCCGCTATGGTCCGTTTCTACAGACGGAGGAAAACCCTATTTTTTCATGCTGAGCGGATCGGATGACGACGGACTCTGCGGTCCGTGGTCACCCGATCTCCCATAGGGGAGAGCGGCGCTCTGACAGGTCCGTCCCTGCGCTGTGTGCAGAGACGGACCTGTCATCTTCCTGCTCAGCAGAGATCGCTCCGGCGATCCCTGCTGAGCAAGCGGATATCCACGGGGCGGATCTGCACTGATCGGCCCCGTGTGAAAGGCCCCTTTGGCTTTTTTTTTAAGCGCATTAACACAGCTGTGTGTTATTTCATGTGGTCATGCTGCTGCAGATGTTTATGTGCACAGTGTTTAGGGGCATAAAAAACACCAAAAAGCTGCATTTGAAGAGAAGCTTATTAGCATAATTTGCACACATATGTGCAGGATAATGTGCCTAAATGTGTGCGTAAATTTATTCTAGTAGCTTGAATTTAAATTAATATTCTAGTCAATGAAATTAGTTTATGTTCATATGCTTATAAACACCATACGCACATAAATACGCACATAAATACACACATAAATACGCACATAAATACGCACATAAATATGCACATAAATACACACATAAATACGCACATAAATACGCACATAAATACGCACATAAATACGCACATAAATACGCACATAAACGCTGCTAAAGACATTAGAGCCTTATTGTCTGCCAACTTCTGACAGAAGAAACACGATAAATTTGTACGCCCGTGTACATGAGACCCTAGAGTCCTACATCCAAAGGAGCCCTGGGGATGCCTCCATTGCCTTCCTCGTCACTTTCGGTGAGCAGGTGAGGAGAGGCTTCTTTCTACACAACTACTGGCTTCTATCACTACCGGAAGGGAAGGGCAGCTGCAGACTTCATGTTCCTTTTTAACCGCGCAAACAACGGCTCGCCCTCCGCCATGACATCCATCCAGAGGACATCGCTGCTCTAAACTCTGTAAGTCTTTCTTTAGAAATTATTTTTATTGTCATCCACCGGCCCTCCTGGAGATCTATTATAACTCATATTTAAAGTGGATGCAAACCCCAAAACATTTTTTTGATGTCATAATGTAGAGGATAAGATTTCCTATCACTTGAGCCCAGTCTTGCCACACAGAGTTACACCATCTCTGAGCAATCTTTTATTGTTCAGTCAAAGGGTGTTGTGAGCGCGCTCTGCTTCTGCCCAGAACGCGATCTGTGTCTCCTGTGCGCGCACTTCTCATCATAACAAGCGCGAGGTTCGTCCTTACGACGCTGGCCGGTGTCTTGCCGAGTTGGTTCCCCTGGCGGCTTGGTTCCTCTCTGTACTGCGCATGCGCAGTACGAATGGCTAGGCATCTTCCGGAAATTGCCGAACCTAAACCGATGCGAGTGAAGTCTACACCGCACAGCTCATTTTGTTTGTTAAAAAAAAAAAAAAAGTTTAAAAAAATACACTCCTAATTGAAAGGGAAAACCCCCCAGATAGCGCTCTAAAAACACGTTTTCTAATACTCTCTTCTATATCCAGAGCTAAAAGATTTATTTTTATTTTGCCCCTTGCTTACACTAATAGACCCGCCCCTTAGACTGAGACTCCCCTTGCAGAGTAGCGCCAGCATCGGTAGCGTGCGGCATCGTCTTGTACACCGACTGCGCGTGGGCGGTGTACACTTCACTCCAAACTGTTTAGCTTCAGCAATGTTCGCAAATTACGCTGCGCATGCGCAGTACAGATCTGCACCCATCCGCCGAGGGGAACCATCTTGGCAGAACACCGGCCAAGGGGAGTGTAGAGGTGGGCGGGTGTCTAGTGATGTCACGACTCCGCCCACAGAGTGCCGAAGCATAGACCCACCCATCAAATCAGGAGATTTGCGGGGCTCCATGTAAAGAAGGGGGTGACTTTTAACCAGTAGGGATACATGCAGGGGGCATGTATACTTTAGTATGATGGCAATAGTTTAGAATCATGAGTGGTGGCTTTACATCCACTTTAAAGAAAAACTATAGGCAAAACTTTTTATTTCATTTTGGATAAAGTAAAAAGACCGGTTCACGCCATAGAAACGCAGTCCGAATGCGTTCCGGATCCATTTCTGCATGTGCGTTTTGACACTTTATTTTTTTATGTTTCCGGTGCATTTTTTTTATGCGTTTTTTTTTTTTTTTTTCTTTTTTTTTTTATGCTTTCCTGTGCATTTTCCCCCCCCTCTGTTTTCGTCACCTTAAATAGGGATGTGCATTTTTGTATGTTTTTTTGGTGCATGTAGGTACATTCTAGTGCAAATGCAGCATGTTCTACTTTTTTTTCTGGAACTGGAAAGAAATGGTGTGAACTATGCCATTTGAAAAAAAAGAAGAATCTCACATGGGATCCCCTGTGAGTATGGGTGGACTTTTGTGGGCACAACAAGAGACACACACATATGTAATATAAAAATATAAATTTATTAGACAAAATAAACAAAATAATAAAAAAAAAAAAAAAAAAAAAATGTGCCCTTCACTAGCATAGTGACACTCATTTCACAATGTATAGATGCATATATACATGTAGCGCACTACTCCCTTGGGAGCTGCTGGGTAGGTCATTACAGTACTGCTGGTTTAACCCCCACTTCTTCCACCCCTCTTAGTAATTACAGACAAAGTTCAACGGTTGAACAGGAAACAATTATTACTTGTGCTGCAGCGTGTAGTATACAGATGATGCAAGAAAGTATGAACTGCCTCTTCTTATGCCATGTGAGTAGATAGAACCCTTTCCCTTGGCGAACTGGCCAATGCCCCTCTGAAAGACATTTCGGTACTATTGAAATGCTGGAAGTCCCAGGCCTCACCTGCCTTTCTCATCCCCTTGCGATTTCTTCCCAGGACAGTTCAGGAAAGTCCAGGTGCCCCCTGTCTACTCTGTCCGTTTAGCAGCTTCTTCCCGATTCCTGAGCAATGGTTCATCCCAGCCAGGATGCCTGGTTCTGTCCCCCAGGGTTTTAGTGCAACTTGCCAGCGTAAACCCTCCAGCTCTGTGGTCTCTGAACCCTCAGCCTTCCGGTTGAATTCCTTGGCTTTCCAGCGCTCGGGTCTCTGAACCCCCAGGCCTTCCAGCTAGGGGTGCGCATCTTCACTTGCCTCACGATTCGATTACAATCATCCGGTCCACGATTCGCGATGCATCACGATTAGTGCGCATGGTTTTCATCCAAAAAATTCAAGCAGTCAGAAGAACTAAATTTTCTAAATTTTATCTGTTCTTAAAAAAAAAGACAACACTACCTGCATGTAGCAAAGTGTAAACACAGCAGACAACTTAAAGATGAGCTCCAGACTGCCCCCAAATGACTACAGGAGATGGTCAGAGACTGCAGACGTGATACAGGGGATGGTCAGAGACTGCAGGCGTGATACAGGGGATGGTCAGAGACTGCAGGCATGATACAGGGGATGGTCAGAGACTGCAAACCTGCTGGACATGGTAAGGGAGGTGCCAGACTGTGCTAGCCAAGCTGACCAATACCCCGCCCCCTCACCACATAATACTGTTTAATTACCATAGCGCTCCCCTGCCTAGTGTCACCACGGACCAATTCCCATCTCTATCGACCAGCATCCACACAGTCCTCTGCTCTCCCCCCATCTCTACACAGGAAGCATGCAGATAGGGCAATAAAAAACTAAAAATGGTGTGCAGTGCTTTGTGGTGATTGTACAAAAGTCTCATTAAGTAGTGAATAAATATAGTCCTGAAATGTATAAATCTGTGATCTGATTGAAAGAAATCTTTTGTGTATTCAATCAGATCACAGATTTATACATTTCAGGACTATATTTATTCACTACTTAATGAGACTCTTTTGTACAATTTACCACAAAGCACTGCACACCATTTTTAGTTTTTTATTGCTCTATCTGCATGCTTCCTGTGTAGAGGTGGGGGGAGAGCAGAGGACTGTGTGGATGCTGGTCGATAGAGATGGGAATTGGTCCGTGGTGACACTAGGCAGGGGAGCGCTATGGTAATTAAACAGTATTATGTGGTGAGAGGGGCGGGGTATTGGTCAGCTTGGCTAGCACAGTCTGGCATCTCCCTTACCCCACTCGGTGTCCTCCCCGCGGCCCCCTTACCTGGCTCTGCATCATCCGTCACACCTGGCTGTACATGCCGCCTCCATTCTCCTCCTCCGCGCTCCACAAGCCGGCCGCCGCTGCCACTCTTAGCAGCAGCAGTTTCGAACACCGCTCCATGTCCCCGCCAACGTGCAGACAGCGCGACGCAGGGGGTGACGTCAGTGGGACTCAGGAAGCGGGAAAAGCCGGCACGGCTTACTCCCACGGCTCTTCGGCGGCTTTCGTCTCCGTTCGGTTGCGGAGGCGGGGCCTAACGCGGAGTGAGGATGACGTCATCTAAACATCGATTATTCCAGTCATAGCATCGATGCCGCATCGTGTATGGTTGATTGGCGATGCATCGATGCTATGATTAATTTCAACAGCCCTACTTCCAGCCTGTTCCTGAAGGTCACATCTTGCAGCCTTTCTGGATCTAATCTCTTCCAGGAAGCATGTGATCTCAACATATATGTTTGTACCCACCCCTGCCCAAACAAATTAATGTTTGGACCAGGGCCATATACATTGCCTGTCCTTCAATCCCTGACCCACCTCCTTTCCAGAACATTACCCTGGAGAAGCAAGGAAGGTTTCCAGGGTGAAGAACAGGTGGTCACACCCCCCTCTATTTTACTGCTCCTCCCTAACCCAAATCAAACATCCAGGCCTAAACAAAGGAATAGTAAGGCACTGGAAATTTCTCCTAACTTCTACCTATTAGCACCCACCTAAAGGTGGTGGGCACTACATACAGATACTCTTGTCCAAGAGCGGTCTTGGACAAGAGTATCTGTATTCTGACTTCGATTGTTGTGAACAGAGTTATCCCTTTGTGAAACCTCTATGCCTGGCCTGTAAAATATATAATCACTGAGGACAATCCTCATCAGATAGTTTGCACTGACCAAATACCGATTCCATTCATAAGATGCTTTTATTCTGAACATCAGGTTAAAGCAGATGACAGGATACAAACAAATGAATAGGTTGTAGTATTTATGCGGTCAAAAGATACTATTGTCTGTAGCTTACAATGCAGAATACATGTGCCCTGCTACATGTGGCTTGTAGCTGCATCCATGACACAGGAAGTACAATAACAGGAATAAGGGTGGAGCATTACATACAAAGGAAGTGTGTCATAAAAAGAAATATAAGAAAAAAAACATAAGAAAACAAGTGCATTACCACAAAAGGTCACTAGATGGCAGCATGTGAACAAAATATAAACGTCCAAAGAAAATGGTTAGGGAACAATCTATATAAATTCTATGCCCCGTTGGGGCAGCACAATCTGTATATATGTATCTATACATTAGGAAATGATTGTCCTCCTTATCTATATGCTAGTGAAGGGTACATGCACATCAGTGGCAGCTGGTGGGTGTTCTTTTTGGGGGGGGGGGGCGGCAAACAATGCACCCACATTCACACCACACCACACCCCCCCCCCCGTTGGTTGGGTCAATTGCAACCCCCCAGGTGCGTCTGTCCCACAATTACCCCATGGTGTGGGCAGCGCTTCCCTCTGGGCAGCGGCTTCTCCATATAACCTACTGTCCATGCATTTCTGATGCAGAAAATAATGCACTGGACTGCATGTGGTGTGAACCGGCCCTAAAAGGGAGGGTTTTATCCCCTGTAAGGTTTGTTTTCACTATCTGTGCTCCATTGGGGAGATTTCCCTTCACTTCCTGTCCCATAGCCTAAACAGAAAGTGAGAGGAAATCCCTGAAAATTAAAGTGATTTTAAAGTCTGTTTTTTTTCTTTAAAAATAACAAACATGTTATACTTACCTGCTCTCTGCAGTGGATTTGCACAGAGCAGCCCAGATCCTCCTCTTCTCAGGTTCCTCATTAGCTCTCCTGGCTGCTCCCTCCTGCTGAGTGCCCCCCACAGCAATCAGCTTGCTATGGGGGCTCCTGAACTGAGCCACACCTCTGTGTGTCCATTCAGACACAGAGCTGCTATTCGGCCCCACCCCCTCTCTCACCTCATTGGATCACTGACTTTGATTGACGGAAGCGGGGATCCAATAGTGCCATGCTGCCATCTCAGCCAACAAGGAGGGAGAGTCCCGGGCGGCAAAGACTCTTATGCAATATTGCTGGATTGAGATGGGGCTCACGTAAGTATTAGGGGGGCTGCTACACACAGAAGTTTTTTTTTTTTATCCTAATGCAAGAATGCATTAAGATAAAAAAGCTTCTGACTTTACAACCACTTTAAGGGAATCCATTGGGGGCCTCCAGGTCACCAAAACTAGGGTCCCTTATTGGAAGATTTCCCCTCCTATTACTTTTCTGGGGTCAAACCAAAAATTGGGAGTTTATTTCACTTTCAATGATAATGTTAAACAGGACAAATGGAGAGTGTGAATCTCCCTAATGGGGGGGGGGGGGGGGCACAGACAGCAATAAAAACCTGACAGGGGTTCTAATCCCTTTCCACTCTATCCAGCACTAAAGAAAAAGTTTTGCCTTTAGTTATACTTTAATGATTATTTCTTTGACACTTCCCAGCAGATGACTGACATCCTCCCTATCAACTGATATTGGTCATTAGGAGGTTGGCAGCTAGAAGGTTGTAATGGTGTACATTAAAACCTTGGATTTTGAGTATAATTTGTTCCGGAAACATGCTTGTAATCCAAAGCACTCGTACATCAAAGCAAATTTCCCCATAAGAAATAACGGAAACTCAGATGATTCAATCCACAACCATTTATTCATATAAAGGGATGAGCCCGATGTTCGAGTTGAACGTCGATTCGAACGTCCTTTAGACTTTAAAGCGGAGGTCCACACAAAAATGGAACTTCCGTTTTTCGGGGGGTGCGGATACCTGTATAATACAGGTATTTGCAACCACTTCCAGGCATAGACCCCCACGGGGGTCTAGGCCACTCCCCCCGCTGTCTGCTGGGAGAAGCACGAGTCCCAGAGACAGCAGGGACCATTAGGATTGTGCAGCGCTGATTGCTTCATTTCCTGATTCCCTTACCGAAAATGGCGGCAGCAGCACCCGAGAACCGAGGGACGGGTCGCCTTCGGCTGCTGACATTGCGGGCGCCCTGGACAGGTAAGTGTCCTTATCTTAAAAGTCAGTATCTGCAGTATTTGTAGCTGCTGACTTTAAAAAAAAAATAAAGTCTATGGGACACGAACATGAAAAACCAAAAGTGCTCATTTTAAAGGCTTGTATACAAGTTATTGCCATAAATAGTGTTTGGGGACCGGGTCCTGCCCCAGGGGACATGTATCAATGCAAAAAAGTTTTAAAAACTGCATTTTTTTTCGGGAGCAATGATTTTAATAATGCTTAAAGTGAAACAATAAAAATAAAATATTCATTAAAAATATCATGCCTGGGGGGTGTCTATAGTATGCCTGTAAAGTAGTGCATGTTTTTCCCATGTTTAGCACAATACCACAACAAAATTAAATTTTCTAAAGGAAAAAAAGTAATTTAAAACTGCTCGTGGCTGTAATGTATTGTCGGGTCCCGGCAATATAGATAAAAATCATTGAAATTGATTTTGGTCCCCCCCCAAAATCCATACCAGACCCTTATCCGAGCACGTAAACTGGCAGGCCACAGGAAAAGAGGGGGGACAAGAGAGCGCCCCCCCTCCTGAACTGTACCAGGCAACATGCCCTTAACATGGGGAGGGTGCTTTGGGGTAGCCCCCCAAAGCACCGTGCCGCCATGTTGATGGGGACAAGGGCCTCAGCCCCACAACCCTTGCCCGGTGGTTGTGGGGGTCTGCGGGCGGGAGGCTTCTCGGAATCTGAAAGCCCCCTTTAACAAGGGGACCCCCAGATCCCGGAATCCCCCCCTGTGTGAAATGGTAACGGTGTACAAATTTACCCCTCAAATTTCACAAAAAAAGTGTGAAAATGGTAAAAATTACATGACGCGGCTTGGTCGGTGGTTGTGGAGGTCTGCGAGCAGGGGGGGCTTATTGGAATATGGAAGCCCCCTTTAACAAGGGGACCCCCAGATCCCAAGCCCCCCCCTATGTGAATCGGTATCGGGTACACTGTACCCCTACTCATTCACCAAAAAGTGTCAAAATGTCAAATTACAGTAGATAAGTCCTTTATTTAAAAAAAAACTGTCCCGCGATGTCCATTCATCTCTGATCACTGCGTCCGATGACCCTATAAAAAAAAAAAAAAACGCAACAACTCCACCTCCATGCGAGGCTCCCGACAACTGAATCCTTATTGCAATGACAGCTGTTATATAGCTGAGGGCTGGCCACGCGGTGACGTAAATGGGTGACCCTGCCCCCTTCTGATGTCATGTTTACGTCACGGGATGGCCCCGCCCTCAGCTATATAACAGCTCAGTCCATCGGCGCTGTGATCGAAGATGAATGGACATCACGAGTCAGTTTTATTTCTTTTTATTTTTTTTAATAAAGGACTTGTTCTAAATTGTCTACTGTAATTTTTAACATTTTGACACTTTTTTTTTGGTGAATTGGTACAGGTACAATGTACTCGATACCTATTCACATGGGGGGGGGGGCGGGATCTGGTGGTCTCCTTTTTAAAGACCGGGCAAGGGTTGTGGGGGTGAGGCCCTTGTCCCCATCAACATGGGGACAAGTTGATCCCACACGGTGACATACCCGGGTGGACCCGCCAACCTCTGATGCCACGGGGAAGTCATTGGGAATCCCCGTGCATCAGAGGGGGACGGGGTCACCCGGGTACGTCACCGTGTGGCCCCGCCCTCAGTTATAAAAGAACTGTCATTACCGCTGAAGCGTCATATGGAGGCGGATCTTTTTTATTAAATTTTTCGGTCCGTCTGCTGGGCCATAGTAGAAGATGAATGGACTTCGTGGGACATTTTTTTTTTTTAATAAAGGACTTGTCCCAAGGTGTGTCTTGTGTTTGTTTTATTTTTTTTTTAACATTTTTACACTTTTTGTGAAATGGTATGGGTACAATGTACCCATTACCATTTCAAACGGGGGGCGGAATCTGGGGGTCCCTTTGTTAAAGTGGGCTTCCAGATTCCGATGAGCCCCCCGCCCGCAGACCTCCACAACCACCGGGCAATGGTTGTGGAGATGAGGTTCTTGTGCTTTGCATGTGCTTTGGAGGGCTACCCCAAAGCACCCTCCCCATGTTGAGGGCATGTGGCCTGGTATGCTCTCTCGTCCCCCCCCACTATTTTCCTGCGGCCTGCCAGGTTGCATGCTCGGATAAGGGTCTGGTATGGATTTTTGGAGGACCCCCACGCCATTTTTTCTTTATTTTGGCGTGGGGTTCCCCTTAAAATCCATACCAGACCTGAAGGGTCTGGTATGAATTTTAAGGGGGACCCTACGCCATTTAAAAAAATAAATACATTGGCGCATAGTTCCCCTTAATATCCAGACCTGGGGTATAGAATTTGGGGGGACCCCCACGCAATTTATTTTATTTTGTTTCAGGGGTTCCCCTAATATTCATACCAGACCCAAAGGGCCTGGTAATGGATGGGGGAGGATCCCATGCCGTTTTTTTTTTTTCAATTACTTTTATCTGTATTGCCGGGACCCAACAATTCATTATAGCTGCGAGTAGTTTTAAATTACATTTTTTCCTTTAGAAATTTAATTTTGTGCAGGGACTGTTCTAAACACGGGAAAAATGTGCCACTTTACAGGCATACTATAGACACCCCCAGGTACGAAATCTAAAGGAATATTTCACTTTTATTGTTTCACTTTAAGCATTATTAAAATCACTGCTCTTTTTTTTGCATTGATACATGTCCCCTGGGGCAGGACCCAGGTTCCCAAACACTTTTTATGACAATAACTTGCATATTAACCCTTAAAATTATCACTTTCGATTTTTCACGTTCATGTCCCATAGACTTTAACGGTGTTTGCATGTTCTGCTGCAAACTGAACCGGGTGGTGTTCGGCTCATCCCTAGTAGTGTTATAGGACAGTAATTTGCAGTTAAGTTGGGGTCTTTACCAGGTTTTGGAATGATTGTGATTTGAGCTTCCAACAGGTTATTTGGTGACCTTGCGCTGGTCTTCTCTGGTGATGTTTTCACTAGTAGGGATGGGCCCGGTGTTCGATTCGAACCCGTGTTCAAATCAAACATCGGCCGTTCGTCCGCTCGTTGATTTCAGAACTCTGAGGGCAGTTTGCATCAAATTCGTGTGATGCGAATGGTCCACAAGGCACTGCGCCAGTCGCAGTGCATTGCTGGCTGATGATTGGCCAAGCATGCACTGTGACCCTGCATGCTTGGCCAATCATAGAGCCAGCAGCGAGGAGAGCAATAATTGGCCACAGGCAGGATGCCTGTGGCCAATTATAGCTCAGGGGGTTTAGTACACGCCCCACACTATTTAAGGCCGCCGCGCCGGCGGCCTCGTGTAGTATGTTCCGGAGTTGAGGGAAAGAGTATTGTTAGGCAAGGACAGTCTAAATAATTTTACAATAATTTCTGTGTGGGGAAAGTGTAGGGAAAGAGGAAAAATAGGCAGGGATAGTGTGTTCTTCTCAGGCATTTGCGTGTGGGGAAAGTGTAGGGAAAGAGGAATAATAGGCAGGGATAGTGTGTGGGGAAAGTGCTGTTCTCTACCAATCCAGCCATCTGCAGGAGTTGGTGTGTGTGCTGTGTAAGTCTAGCACAGCACAGTATACAACCTGCACCTGTATCTGCCCTTCTGCCCTATTGTCATCTAATACAGCCATCTGCAGGAGTTAGTGTGTTTTTCTGTGCCTCCAGCACAGCACAGTATACACCAACAGTCCATACATACATACATACATACATACATACATACATACATACATACAGTATATACCTACATTCCCTGTCTTGTTTCGCCTGTATACTGCGGTTCAGAGTATATATGGTTTTAGGTATAGGGTTTTATTTTGGATGCAGGGTTTCCCTTAATATCCATACAAGTCCCAAAGGGGCTGGTAATGGGCTGGGGTGGGGGGGGGGGGGGGGGGGTGATGGGGTAGCCATGCCATTTTTCTCAAATATTTTCATTCATATTGCCAGGACAAGACATGACATTAAAATCGCAAGCAGTTTTAATTGGCTTCTTTTTTTCCTTTAGTTCTAAACATGGGAAACACATGTCACTTCACAGGCATACTTTAGACACCCCCAGGTACCATATTTAAAGGAATATTTTACTTTTTTTTTTTTTTCAGTTTATGCATCATTAAAATCACTGCTCCAGAAAAAAACGTCAGTTTTTAAAACTTCTTTTTGCATTGATACATGTCCCCTGGGGCAGGACCCGGGTCCCCAAACCTGTATTATGACAATAACATGCATATTGGCCTTTATAATTATCACTTTAGATTTCGAACGTTCGCGTCCATTGTAACTAATAGGGTTCTAACGTTCGTTCAAACTTTTGGTCCGTTCGCAGGGTTCTGGTGCGAACCGAACCCGGGGGTATTCGGCTCATCCCTATTCACTAGCTAGAACAGTCTGTCTTGTAGGTGTTCGAATCAAACGGATTATTGTGTTAGCTTTTTTTGATTGTAAAGCTATGGCTAGGTATTTACCGTTCTTGTTACTATTTTCGTTGAAATTTTTTTTGGATAAGGCAACGTTTTTGCTAATTCTATGAGTTCTTCTTCTTCTGAAAGCAGAGTACGTGTTTGGGTTAGTTCTTTAAGTGTCTGCTTAGCTTTCCATTGTTTGTGAGCTTTTTCTAAGCTTTTTCTAAGGATTGAATTTTTGACAGGAGGGCATCTATTTTGGCTTCTTTGGTTCTTTTGCGGGCTGTAGCTTTTGAAATTAGTAGACCTCTTATTACACATTTATGCGCTTCCCATTGTGTAATGGGATTGGTTTCAGGGGTGTTATCATAGAAAAATTTGGATATATGTTTTTTAATGGAGAATGTAATATTCTGGTCAGTGAGTAGCATTGGGTCGAGACGCTATGTCTTTGTGAGATGAGGAGTTTGGGGAAATTTCAGAGAGATGGAGATTGGATGATGATCTGACAAAAACATGAGTTCGATTGTTGCTTTAGTGAGAAGGGAGAGGTCTTTTTGTGATTAACTAGAAGTAATCTATTCTAGAATAGCATTTGTGCAGTGTGGAATAGAATGTATAATCTTTTTCACCTGGGTGTAACGTGTGTCGTGTAGGAGAAGATCATGTAATTGGATTTTGATTTGGCAGAGGGCACGATACGGTAGAGAAGATGTACCTGATGAGGTGTCTTCTAATGGGTTAAGGGCTATGTTGAAGTCTCCGCCTAGTAATAGAATGCCTGTTTGAAAGGAGGTGACATCCAGGATTACTTTTCTAAAGAAGGTGATATGTGCTTTGTTAGGGCTATGTATAATAGATACAGAGAGGTTTTTTTGAGGGAATTTTTCAGGTGCCAAAATATTGAGAGCAGAAATCCAAATAACATAATATATTTTTTATTTACAAAGAAAGATGGTTAAAAATGTTATTGTTGAACAAACATATCAAAACAATTTTTTATTTTTTTTACTTTTCAATCAGTTTTTATTGAATTTCATAACATACAGTAAAGATGCAAATTACACATTGTATGCCGTTAAAATAAATTAGCTCAGAATAGCACTTAAATAATGTCAACTCAATTATCAATGAAGTGTTACAGAACAAGAATTACTGTTATTAAAATGCTACAAAACGCAATACATTCAATATAGAAATATAAGATCAATATAGTAACATAAGATCAAATAGAAGTATATGTCCTCTAGACACCCCCATGGGGACTACACTGTGTCTAAGAGGAGAACGTTGCCACAATAATAGAACTTATCCAGGAACCTGTGTCCATACTCTAGAACCCAGAGGCAAAAGTGTATATCAATCTGTTAGATATGAGTGTTACAAAAAGTTAGTAATAGTCGACCATTGTTCCCATGATGCCCACTTGTTTTTTTCCTTGGGTAATTTACCCTCACTGGATGCCATCATTAATTCATAACTATAATGTAGGTTTACGGTATCTAAGAGGTGAGTGATAGAGGGAGTTGTATCTGACTTCCATAATCTGGTTATAGTTAACCTAGCTGCCAATAGGATATGTGTCGTCACATGACGAAATGAAAAGGGTATGTCTTCAATGGATAAATTCAGGATAGCTAGACCCGGAGACATTGGTATATCTATCTGGGATATATCTTTTAAGAGAAGAAAAACGGTTTTCCAGTATTCCTGTATGAGGGTACATTCCCAAAATATGTGGAATATGCTTCCTATGTTGGAATTACATCTCCAGCACTTATTAGATAATGTGGGATAGAATGTTGCCAAGCGAGAAGGCGTCAAATACCATCTAAGGGACAATTTTTGTGTGAGTTCCCACAACGCAGAGCTTTTCGTGGATTTGTATACACTTCGTGAAGCTTGTTCCCATTGTGATTCTGTATAAGTCGTTGCTAGATCATTTTCCCAGTGTGTATGTGGTGTGGATTTAGTAAATACACGCTTTTGGTTCAGGGTGTTGTATACAAGTGAAATACCCTTCTGTTTAGGAAATTCAAAGTGCAGGTATTTCCATATTACTGAAGAAACTGTATATAAGAGAGGTTTGATTTTGTTAAGGCATTTCAGAAGTTTGGAATATGCAATAAAGTCTGATTCAGTCAAGTGAAATTCATTTTGGAGGGTTGAAAAGGATTTTGGGTTTGAGTCATGAAATAGTTGATTTATGAATGAGATTTTTCGGTTAGACCAATGGGATGTAGATAATTCAGGTGAGATGTGGTTTAAGACTTCTATAGGTATCGGTATCTGTGTAGTAGTGGGTTCTTGATGGATAGTTTGGGTTAGAATTTTCCATGCTCTGACCGTGGCTATCATGGTAGGGGGAATCGCTTTTGGTATTTTAGCGTCTAATGGAGTGCTCAACAACCAATTTTTTAAACTAGGACGAAATAGTAAGGAAAGTTCTATATTGCACCAGTTTTTATTCGGATCTTGCTGAAACCACTCAGTTGCTTGAGCTATGATCGCTGCAGTGTGATAATCTGTAAAATCTATTGAACCTGATCCTCCCGCTAATTTGTGTATCCTAAGTATAGAATGAGCGCATCTAGGTTTTGTACCGTGCCAAATACATCGGTTGAGTATCGTTTGAAGTGACTTAAAGTAATATTTAGGAATAGGAATAGGAATGGTCCTAAACAGGTATAAAATTTGAGGTAAATGCATCATCTTGAACGCCGCTAATCTGCCAGACCATGACAGTTCCATTTTAGCTAATTTCTGAGATTCAGTACGTAATTTATCTAAGAGAGGCTTGAAGTTTGATGAAAAGAGGAGTTTAGTGGTTCTAGTGAGTTGAATACCTAGGTACGAAATGCTGTGTTCAGACCATGTGAAGGGGTATTGGGCTTGTAATAGTAATTTAGTGGTGGAATTCAATTTGAGATCTAGTATTTGTGATTTGGTGACATTTAGTTTGTAAAATGATATTCGTCCAAACCAATCTAAAACGTCTCGGGCTGCTGCTAAGGAGGAGGTAGGATTTGATAATATTAAAATCACATCATCAGCAAAAAGACTAATCTTATGAGTAGTGTTGCCAACAGTTATGCCTGAGATGTTCGAGTTCGTGCGTATGTGCTCAGCTAAAGGTTCTATAGTTAGATCAAAAATTAAGGGCGACAATGGGCAACCCTGACGGGTACCGTTCGAAATTTGGAATGGATGAGATATCATATTAGCCGAAAAAACTTGAGCAGCTGGGCAAGTATATAGTGCCATGATAGCATTATAAATATTGTCTTTAAACCCAAATTTCATGAGAACTTTCTGTAGATAGGTCCAGTGCACCCGATCAAATGCCTTCTCTGCATCTAAAGAAAGAAGCAGAGAAGGTGTTCCACTGGAATTTACGCAATGGATTAAGTCAATCATGCGACGCGTCGCGTCGGATGCTTGCCTCCCTTTAATAAATCCTGTTTGGTCTTTGTGAATCAGGTCTGGCATAATCTTCATTAAGCGTCTAGCAATAGTTTTGGCGTATATTTTTAAATCAAGGTTAAGTAAGGAGATTGGCCGGAAGTTTTGTGGGGCAGTCGGATCTTTTTCAGGTTTTGGGAGAGTGATAATTAATGCGTTTAGCGATTCTACAGGGAATTTGGAAGAATATGCAGCTTGGTTAAGAAATTTCAGCAAGTGTGGAATCAAATAGGTAGAGAATTGTTTGAAGTATTCCCCTGTAAGGCCATCCGGGCCTGGTGTTTTGTTACAAGGCAGTGATGAGATGGTAGCTAGAAGTTCTGGTGCTGAAAAAGGAGCATTTAAATAAGACAATTGTGTTTCTGTCAGAGTCGGTAAATTTATCTTATGGAGAAAGTCATCAATTTCCTCTGGGGATGGTTGGTGGGTTGTAGGGTCATTCTTGAGATTATATAGGTCACTATAGTAATCGCTAAAAGCATTCGCAATGTCTTGTGGATTAGATAGCTTCACTTTCGAGTGTGGGTGGAATAAGAAGGGAATTTTAGATTTAACTCTAGCCCCTTTGATACGTTGTGCTAATCTTTTTCCTGCCTTATTGGATGTGGAATAAGAGATGGCTTTGAATTTGCGTTGCATATGTTCGTATGTATGGAGAAGAAGCAGCCTGAGTTCCTGTCTAAGCGACATTAATTGTGCTAGTGGGACATGCAGATGACTTATGGTCTGCCTCCAAATGAGCAATTTGGGAAGTAAGGGAGTCTATTTGTTGTGTTCTTTTTTTTTTGTGAATGGAGCCCAGTTTTATAAGAACACCTCTCATTACCGCTTTATGCGCGTTCCACACCACGGCAGGATCCCCCACTGAATCAGCGTTTAATTCAAAATATTCTTTCAAATGAGTGGCAATTTCTTTGGAGTATGTAGCATGTTGTAATATGAAATTATTGGCTCTCCAGAGAAAAGAGTTCCGTTGAGGAGACGTATCATCAATAATTATCGAAATTGGGTTGTGGTCTGACCATGTCATGGTGTGGATAACAGAGGTAGTCACCTTTTGTAATAACAATTTATCAACAACAAACATGTCAATTCTGGAATACGACTTGTGTTGCGGGGAGAAATAAGTATAATCCCTCTCTGATCCATGGTGGCATCTCCAGACATCGTAAAGATCAGACGATGTCAGGATTTGCCCCAGGGGAGAGGGTCTTCTCTTATCCGCTGAAGTAGTGTCCATATAAATATCTGCAACCATATTAAAGTCTCCGCATACAAGGAGATATCCTTGTTGTAACTCTTTAATTTTGGTCAAAGTCTTTTTGACAAAATTTGCCTGTCTAGAATTGGGAGCATACAAGTTGAGTAAGGTATATTTAGTTCCATTAATCATACAGATTAAAATAAGAAAACGACCATTGGGGTCACCTATTTCTTTTATGAGGTGGAAGTCAGTGTCTTTCTTGATCGCTACAAGCACTCCTCTCTTCTTGGAAGAGAAATTAGAATAGAAAATATGGGGAAATTTGTTACTGCGACATAAAGTGGCTGAAAGTGGGGTCAAGTGTGTCTCTTGGACACATAAGATATCACTATCAAGCTTTTCAGCAGTATGCCACAAAGATTGTCTCTTTGCTGGGTGGTTGAGACCCTTGGCGTTCAAGGATACTATCGTGAATGGCATATTTCCTGTTGTGGCTAAGTGATGGATCGTGGGAGACTATAACACTTACAGTTTGCAGATATTTCTTGGTGTATACAGTAAATTCAGTTCCTTTCGGCTTATCAGGATACCTGGGTTCCGTAACTAGATGTATTTCTATAAAACCTGGAATGAAATTACAATTATATATAACAGCTATTTAAAAATATAGCAAAAGATATGAAAACAGGATGCGGCAGATTTGTGTCAAGCAAAAAAAAAAAAAAGCAAAGAGTCAGCTTTTACTGCTGCAGTGTGGAACAGTTAATACCAAAGGCAAGTGAGATCAAACAAAATTCCTGGAGGGGACGCTATAAACGTAGTTAGCGGACCGCTCAGGAGCCAGATACTTCCATAGGTTGATGATTCCGGGATCTTTGATTGTAGTGATATGTTGAAGGACGTTTTGGAAGAAGCGAAGTTTCATCTTTGTGGTATTCCGGGATTATTCCCCATTCTTTCAAAAGTTTCAAACCCTTGTGTAGGTCATTTATTATATGAGTGGATCCGTTTTTGGAGACAATTAGTGTGGCCGGGTAGCGCCATTTGTATAGAATCTTATGGTTTTGCATTCCTTTAGTTATGGGGTTCAAATCTCTACGTAGTTGAAGCGTATATCTTGATAAATCAGGAAATATTTGAACACCCTCAAACGGACGTGGTAGAGGGCCTTTCAATCTGGCTTCTGACATCATTTTTTCTTTAATATGGAAAAAATGGATCCTCATAAGTATATCTCTAGGCACTGATGCAGCCAGGTGTGAAGGTTTTGCAATTCTGTGTATTCTGTCAATTATAATGTCACGTGGCGTAACTTCAGGTAGAATAGTGCGTATAAGTTCTTTGGCGTATTTGGGTAATTCTGGAGTTGTTATATTTTCGGGGACCCCCCTTAACTTGACATTGTTTCGTCTAGAGCGGTCTTCCAAATTTGCTAATTTGCCCCTTATCCACTCTTGTTCATCTTTTACCTCATCAATAGAATCAATGATGTCATTGACTGTGGAGGAGCATTCCATCATACCTTTCTCAATAGTGGATACTCTGTTATCTATTAGACTGACATCTGTAGTGAGTTTAGTAAATAGAGTGGATAAATCAGTCACAAGAGAGGAATGCAGTGATATTAACATCTCTTTCAGTGTAGTGTCAATAACAGGCTGACCGCAGGTTGGGAAGGATGCCATTGAGGAATGTAAGGCCTGGTTAGATTGTAGTGGAATAAAAGCCTGGGGCTCAATTTCTGAGTGAGGTGGCCGCTGTGCTAGAGCATCCATTCTCATTTTTGCCTTAGCTGGGCTGTTCATTAAGGGATCCCCCTCTGTGTCATTGTCATGGGAGCTAGACATCTCCCTGTTTGGTGAGTCACCAGAAATGTTATTAGGGATTTCTGTATGTTTAGTCTGAGGCGCTGCTATGCCTTCAGCTCCATTTTGATTCTGACTGACCAGCGCTTCAGGAGGGTACAGGAGTGTGGTGAGCTTTTGGGGCTTGTGGTCCCCAGTTCTCTTACGGGACATTGTTGTGGGTCACTACCGGACTAATGTGGGGAAGTTTTTGTACAAAAATACCGGCTCCAGCGGTCCCTAATCGTTCCGGTTCGTCTCCCTCACAGCAGAGCTCAGCACTAAGCGTCCATCTCTCTTGCCGGCTGGCCACGCCCCACCAGCGATCCGCGTAAGGGGCGGGTCCCGGCCCCTTACCATGTGATCAGCTGTCAGCCAATGACAGCTGATCACATGATCAAAACAAAAGCTTGGTGATTGTTTTTTTTTTCTCCTCACGCTGACAGCGGAGGGACATCTTAAAGGGACATCGGTCCCGAAAAGTCAGAGGCAATTATGCCACCTGTCAATGCCCATAGGTGCCACCTGTCAATGCCCATAGGTGGCACTTGTGGGCATTAAGGATGAGCCCGGTGTTCGATTCGAACCCATGTTCGAATCGAGCACCGGGCGTTTGCTCGCTCGGTGAGCCCAGAACTATTGGGGCCGCTCGCATCAAATTCGTGTGATGCGAGCGGCCCCGCACTGCATTGCGGCCCGCGCAGAGCAATGCTGGCTGATGATTTGCCAAGCATGCACTGTGACCCCGCATGATTGGCCAATCACAGCGCTGGCAGCGAGGAGAGACATAATTTGCTACAGGCAGGATGCCTGTAGCCAATTATAGCTCAGGGGCTTTAGTACACGCCCCACGGTATAAGAGGCCGCCGCGCCGGCGGCCTCGCATATTATGTTTTAGTCAGTGTCAGCGTGTCAGTGTGCTGCTGACAATATGTGCTCTATTTCTGGGGATATGTGTGTGCATGCTGTTAGAACAGCATTGCAGTATCACATCTGGGGGGTGTCTATAGGTGGCCTGTGAAGGGGGGCAGGTTTCCTGTGCTTAGAACTTTCCCTGCAAAAAAGTGTATTTTTTGCAGGAAAAAAGCTATTTAAAATCACTCGCGGCTAATGAATTGATGGCTCCTGTAACACAGAGAACTGTCATTCATTAATAAAAAACAAATTCAATAACCAGGCCCTTCAGGTCTGGGATGGATATTAAGGGGAACCCCAGCCAAAAAAAAAAAAAAAAATGGCGTAGGGTCCCCCTCAAAATCCATACCAGACCCTTGAGGTCTGGTATGGATTTTAAGGGGAACCCTAGCCAAAAAAAAATGGCGTGGGGTCCCCCTCAAAATCCATACCAGACCCTTATCCGAGCACGCAACCTGGCAGGCCGCAGGAAAAGAGGGGGGACGAGAGCGGCCCCCCCTCCCGCCTGAACCGTACCAGGCCACATGCCCTCAACATTGGGAGGATGCTTTGGGGGTCTAAGACCCCCAAAGCACCTTGTCCCCATGTTGATGAGGACAAGGGCCTCTTCCCCACAACCGTGCCCGGTGGTTGTGGGGGTCTGCGGGCGGGGGGCTTATCGGAATCTGGAAGCCCCCTTTAACAAGGGGACCCCCAGATCCCGGCCCCCCCCTGTGTGAAATGGTAAGGGGGTACAAAAGTACCCCTACCATTTCACCAAAAAAGTGGCAAAAATGGTAAAAATGACAGGAGACAGTCTTTGACAATTCCTTTATTAAAATCTTCTTTCTTCTTTCTTCATCCTTCCTTCGGTTTCTTCATCTTCTCCTTCCTTCATCTTCTTCCATCTTCTTCTTCCATTTTCTTCTTCTTGCGCTGGTCTTCTCGTCCTTCTCGTCCGGCATCTTCTTCCGTCGGCGTCGGTGTCTTCTTGGGCCGCTCCGCGCAATGGGAGGCTCCCGCTGTGTGAGGCTCCGCTCCATCTGACAGGTCTTTTAAAACGGAGGGCACCTGGTGACCCCGCCCCCCTCTGACATCATGGGGAAAGCCATCATGGAATTCCCCATGACGTCCCTGTGCGTCAGAGGGGGCGGGGTCACCAGGTGCCCTCCATTATAAAAGACCTGTCAAAAGGGTCTGGTATGGATTTTGAGTGGGACCCTACGCCATTTTTTTTTTTGGCTGGGGTTCCCCTTAATATCCATCCCAGACCTGAAGGGCCTGGTTATTGAATTTGGGGGGACCCCTACGCTTTTTTTTTTTGTTTTTTATTAATGAATGACAGTTCTCTGTGTTACAGGAGCCATCATTTCATTTTTTTTATTTTTTATCAATGACTTTTTTTTATGAATGAGTTTCAATGAATGACTGTTCTCTGTGTTACGGGAGCCGTGAATTAACATTAGCCGCGAGTGATTTTAAATAGCTTTTTTACTTTCAAAAATGACACTTTGCGCAGAGACAGTTCTAAACACGGGAAACATGCGCCCCTTCACAGGCATACTATAGACACCCCCCAGGTACGAAATTTAAAGGAATATTACACTTTTATTGTTTCAATTTAAGCATTATTAAAATCACTGCTCCTGAAAAAACGTCCGTTTTTAAAAAAAATTTTTGCATTGATACATGTCCCCTGGGGCAGGACCCAGGTCCCCAAACACTTTTTATGACATTAACATGCATATTAGCCTTTAAAATTAGCACTTTTAATTTCGAACGTTCGCATCCATTATAACTAATAGGGTTCTAAAGCTCACACGGACTTTAGGTCCGTTCGCGGGTTCTGGTGCGAGCCGAACGGGGGGTGTTCGGCTCATCCCTAGTGGGCATTGATAGGTGGCACTTGTGGGCATTGATAGGTGGCACCTATGGGCATTGATAGGTGGCACCTATCAATGCCCACCAGTGCTGCCAATCAGTGCCACCTAAAAGTGCTGCCTATCAGTGTAACCCATCAGTGTCCATCACTGCCACCCATCAGTGCCCATCACTGCCACCTATCGGTGCATGTCACTGCTGCCTCATCAGCGTACATCAATGACGGACAAAAATTACCCATTTAAAATTCTTATAACAAGATTAACGGAAAAAAAACGTTTTTTAATTTATTTATTTTAATCTGCCTTTTTACATTTTTTTAACAAAAAAATCGCAGAGGTTATCAAATACCACCAAAAGAAAGCTCTATTTGGGGGGAAAAAAATATAAAAAATGTCATTTGGGTACAGTGTTGTATGACCGCGCAATTGTCATTCAAAGTGTGACAGCGCTGAAAATTGGTCTGGATAGGAGGGGGGTTTAAGTGCCCAGTAAGCAAGTGGTTAAAGGAACAACAGCTTAAATTTCAAAAAAGTATGTGGGTCAAAGTTATGATATAGACCAACATGTCGACTCACGACAGTTCCCATTTTGTCTTTTATAGATATGGAATACATGGTCCCTTATTCGCTTGAAGAAGGATAGTTTTGTTTTGCCCTATGTAAAAGCATCAACACAGGCATTGCATGAGGTATACCACTCCTAAGGTCTGGCAAGTAACCCTGTGTTTGGTAGAGTACTGTTGTCCATTAGGGAGGATAATTTTTGTTCCCATTATGGATAAATCGGCAAACCTCACAGCCATCATAGGAGACAGTCCCTGTTCTATATAGATTTTGGTTAATCTTTATAGGGTTGTGATGACTATGTACTAGGTCAGTGATGGTGAACCTTGGCACCCCAGATGTTTTGGAACTACATTTCCCATGATGCTTAACTACAATGCAGAGTGCATGAGCATCATGGGAAATGTAGTTCCAAAACATCTGGGGTGCCAAGGTTCACCATCACTGTACTAGGTGGTCTTTAATGGACTATATATGTTTAGGGCTATATATGTTTGATATGGTAATTGGTTTGCCCCATGAAGAGCCTTTTGATGAAAAAAAGTAGTGACCTTCATCGTCAATTAGGGAGTCTGTGATCTCTAAGGGGAGATTTTTTGAAAGACAAATGGCAACTCTTGTTTTGGCTGTTAGTCACGTGTAAAACTGTGGGAAACGCCTTATTAGCAAGTTTGGGAATGTTATTCAAGCGGAAGTGAGTTTCTTGCAGTAGTATAATCTCTGCTTTGAGTTTTTTCATATTGTAGTTTGGCTCTTTTTTCTGGTATGTTGAGCCCTTTAGTGTTGAAAGAGACCATCTTAAGGGTTGTCATTTTTATTGTTAGTATATATTCAGTTTATTGCAAATCGGGGTGGGGGAGAGGGGGAAAGAGAATAAAAAATATTAGAAAGCCCAACTCCTCTCAGTCTCTGAGGGGAGGTAGGTCAAGAGCTATCCAGCTGCTGTACGAGACCTGCCTTGCAGCCTACATTAAGAGATGTCGGGATTGTTCAGCCTTGGCTTTATTTGCCTTTACTGTGGTGGGACGTGGCAGGATAGAGCAAGACGGTACCGATGTGAAGCGTACTTCTCTAAAGGAGGGTTGAATAGATGTAGTGTTTGATAAGTAGTTTTTTTATGAATAAAGTGTGTGGGAGTCGTGTATCCATTACACTTTTGTGGTCCATTATTACTGTGTATGTGTGTATATGTGTGTGTATAATATATATATATGTGTGTGTGTGTGTGTGTGTGTGTGTATATATGTAGGTAGGTAGGTGTTTGCCTGGAGTTCAGTTTTAATACCTTATAAGGTATTTAAAAATACCATGTCACCCTGACCATGCAGGTCAAAATAAGTGTCTGTGCTAAGCCCACCCACTGACTACTTTTTTACTACTCTAGCGCTCTCCTGTCATTCCTCTGTGGCCATACTGCAAAATACATGGCACTATTTCGTATGGGGAAGCACGTGACCACCTTCCATTATGCAGTGCTTGAGTCTAATGCCCACCTGGTAGGACTGAGCTATGTTGCATCATGGTGAAGGTGACATCACTGCTCCCTCTGAGCTATGATATCAGCCACAAGTGTTGGGGGGGTCGCTGGACAGATGAGTATAAAGTGGATAGAGTTGGGCTTTATACACACACTCACTTTGCCTAGGATAAGGAAGTTGTTGGGGTCTCTTTAATATGAATAGAACAAAAAGTCGAATAGTGTAAGCTCCCTTTTATCTTATGCAGAAGGTTAAAATTGTCTAAATTGCATTTCTTCTGTTTTAGGTGTAAAATGTTGAGGCATTAAAGAATCAAATCTCCAACATTTTTGAAGAAGGAGAAGCTTGAACAGTTAGACTGGAAGACTAGAAGATGGCTATGAAGGACACTGTGAGAGATTTCCTTGTATATGCGCTGGAAGAGCTTGAATCCAGAGAACTGCACAAATTCCAGAGAAAACTCACTGACATGAAGATTGATGAGAAGTATAAGAAAATCCCAAGAGGTCGTCTTGAAAATGCAGAAGCTGATAAGACTGTTGATATCATCCTGGATTTCTATAGTGAATCTTATGGCTGTAAACTTACATTTGATATCTTAAATCGTATTAATGAGAGACAAGCAGCAGACGATCTCCGTAAAAACTTAGAAAAAAGTAAGTAATATGATAACACAAAAGATAAAGTACAGTAATATACATTCACCTGGTTATCACATACAGAGCACATGTGGGCCCAGAGCAGACATCTCATGGGTTGGCCTCCTCTCCACTCCAGGGGATGATTTTCCTAAATTCCAGACCTGGTGACCACACTAGAAGTGAAATCGCCAGTTAGACAGATCTTCTGCCTATATCTGAATTAAGGAGATTTCCTCTAATGTCCTGTCCCACAGACATGACAAACGTCAGAGCAAATTCCCTAAGTGTGGTGAAAAAATTGCCACTGGGGAAGGATTGCTTGCTTTTGCTGAAACAAATACTTTTTTTATGGAGGACAATACAGGAAAGGCACTCCTGCAGTTTTGTTAATATCCACATTTATTGTCTTATGCCCTGTACACACGGTCGGACCTTCCGACCACAAACTCCATCTGATTTTTTCCGACGTATTTTGGCCGAAACTTGTGTTGCATACACATGGTCGGACAAAGTTGTTGGAAAATGTGATCGTTTGGAACAAGGTGACGTTTGTTGCGTACAACAGGACTACGCAGAGGCCAGTAGCCAATAGCTTTCATCTTGTCATTTATTCTGAGCATGCGTGGCACTTTGTCGTAATTCTCTACAAACGATCAGAAAAAGTCCCATCGGATTTTGTTGTCGGAAAATTTTAGATCCAGCTCTCAAACTATTTCCGTCTGAATTTCTTACGGAAAAAGTCCGATAGAGCCCACACACGATCGGATTTTCCGACAACATAATCCGATCGGACCTTTTCCGATAGGGCATTATATCAAATATTAAAGGATCTGTCTATTCAAATGTATTTGAGTTCTCAATAGGGACTTCAGTTCTTATTTCCTCCCACCCATAGTGACAGGAGCCAGTACTTTCAACCACCAGAAAATACCCCATATTCCTGGTCTGTGTATAACCTAAAAATGTAGGATTTGTTTCAGTTTGATAGAGAGTTGCTGTGATGTTCTTTATGCATGTTCAGAAACTACAGTTTAATCACTACATGTCTCTTTTCTGTACCCTGCACAACCACAAGCCAAGTCAGAACAATGGACAAGCAACATATTTCATGAGGCTCCCAACGAAAAATGTGGATTCGCTCCTTCCCATGCATCTTCCAAAGGTAAGTAATGGTTCCACACTCCATCACTACACATCACACCCAGGGGCTTTGCATCATTCATATTCACTTTCAATAATGCTCATAACAATATACACTGGTCAGCAGTGATGTAAGTAACTGAGTTAAAATAAACTGAGTTACCTAACGCAGTTACTTTAGAGGGTAACGAGTAATCTAACTGATTACTTTTCCCCCTCATGGTAACTCAGTTACCATTACTTTGGCTTAGTTACCCCAATTACATCTACCGCCACTAGATGGCAGTAGTGTACTTCCGGTGTCCTGCCGATAAAGTTCCCCCGCCAGATAAGGACCCCCTGTACTGCGCAGGGCATGCGCAGTACGAAGGACTACGGAGCTTCCAAAAATTGCCGAACCTAAACAGCTCTGAGTGAACTCTACACCGCGCAGATGCAGTTAACATGTAATTGTACGAGGCGATGCCGCACGCTCCCGATGCTCGTGCTACTCTGCAAGGGGCGTCTATCGTGTAAGTAAGGGGCGGGTCTAGTATTACTGTAACCAAGGGGCGCATTTATTATTATTATTGTTATATATCGAGCTCTGCCCATTAATTTAACATTCGCCCTCTTCTGTAGCCATCCGCCCCATACACGATATAATAATAATAGACCCGCCACTTGCTTACACGCTATAACAGATCTGCCCATTGGTTAGAGTAATAATAGAGCAGCCCCTTGGTTACACGATATATAACAATAATAATAAATGCGCCCCTTAGTTACACGTATAGAATATTTTAAAAAAAAGTCAGTTACTTTGCTGAGTAACTAATTACTTTTCCAATGTAGTAACTGAGTTACTAACGCAATTACTTTTTGGGAGAAGTAATTTGTAACTTAACTAATTACTTTTTTAAAGTAAGATGACCAACACTGCCTGTCAGGCATAACATTTTGACCACCTACCTAATATTGAGTTGGTCCCCCTCCTGCCACAAAAAAAAGCCCTGACCCATCCAGTCATGTTAACTCCATTGGGCAGACTCGCACTAAATGTGTAAACCCTTCCGCACTGATGGATATAATAAGTTGTTTGGAAATTATATTGCAAAACTGTAAATTAAATAACGTATTCTTCTACCAATGCCAGCAGCTATAAATAAATATAAACCCCTAAATGATATAACAAAATAAAAATTACAGCACTGATTCAATAATATAAAATATTCTTCAGTGTGAAAATGCATGCACAATAAATCATTCTATAAATATTGTGATCAACTAAAGTCCCCCAAACAATACATGAAAATACTTTTAACCAAAACTAAATTCAAGCGAAAAAAGTTCAAATAAAGCAATCCAATGATGTCATGACTAAAAAGTTCCCATCACCAACACTATTTTTCCAAGTGTAGAATAATCTTTGAACAAGGTGACCACCACCACTGAGGCTGGATTCACACCTATGCATTTTTTGTGCTTTTTGCATTTTGCAGATTTGCACCACAATCCATTTAACCGCTTAAGGACCGCTTCCTGCACATTTACGTCAGCAGAATGGCACGGCTGGGCAGATCAACGTACAGGTACGTTGCCTTTTAAGAGCCCAGCCGTGGGTTGCGTTTGCGACTCGGCGGCGCGCTCGCGACCCGGTCCTGAGCTCCGTGACCACGGCTGCGGGACCAGACCCGATCGCTGGGCAGATCAACGTACAGCTACGTAGCCCTTTAAGAGCCCAGCCGTGGGTCGCGCTCGCGACTCGGCGGCACGCTTGCGACCCGGTCCTGAGCTCCGTGACCGCGGCTGCGGGACCAGACCCGATCGCCAATGGTGTCCCGCGATCGGGTCACAGAGCTGAAGAACGGGGAGAGGTCTGTGTAAACGAACCTCTCCCCGTGCTTCCTACACTGTCTGTCACTGATCGGCGGTTCCCTGTCATCGGGAAAGCCGATCAGTGACGTCAGACGTAAAGCCACGCCCCCTACTGTAAAAAAAAAACACACAAACACTGAGGTAACCCCTCCCCGCCCCCTAGTGGTTAACTCCTTCACTGCTAGTGTCATTTACATAGGAATCAGTGCATTTAAATAGCACTGATTTCTGTATAAATGACAATGGTCCCAAAAATGTGTCAAAAATGTCTGATGTGTCCGCCATAATGTCGCAGTCACAATAAAAATCGCTGATTGCCGCCGCCGCCATAAAACTATCCCCTATTTTGTAAACGCTATAACTTTTGCGCAAACCAATCAATAATCGCTAATTACAATTTTTTTTTACCAAAATTATGTAGAAGAATACGTATCGGCCTAAACTGTGGAAAAAAATTTTTATATATTTTTTTTGGAGATATTTATTATAGCATTTATATTATATTTATAGCGCAAAAAATAAAAAACGCTTAGGCGATCAAATACCACCAAAAGAAACCTCTATTTGTGGGAAAAAAAGGACGCCAATTTTGTTTGGGAGCCACGTCACACGACCGCGCAATTGTCAGTTAAAGCGACGCAGTGCCGAATCGCAAAAAGGGTGCCTGGTCCTTTGGCTGCAAATTGGTCCGGGGCTTAAGTGGTTAACATTGTTTCCATGTGTATCCTCCTTTGTTACTAACACGATCTCGGCTAGAGACCGATTTATGCAGGTCAAGTTCCTCCACAGAGCCTACTACACCCTGAAACGATTGACAATCATGAACCCCAACGCCCCAGGTGTGATCTAGGGTCCGCCTCCTTCCTCCACATGGTATGGTCCTGCCCCCGCCTCGGGGACTATTGGTCGAGAATAGCTGACACTCTTGACCAGATCACCTCCTTAGATGTGGGAACTAACCCCAAAGCAATGTTGTTAAATATTTTCAACCCTAGTGTACGGGGCAAGTATACCAAATTGTTCCTGACTTATGCCATAGAAGGACCAATGGAGGACTTCATGGCACCTAGCAATGAACTCGGTGCTCCAATGTATACCTATGCCAATCGCAATTGCCCTAACAAATTCTACAAGAAATGGTTGGGATGGATAGATGCATGGGGTACAGAGGTAGCAGACGACATTCGAGGTATTGCTGATGTACCTGATCCATGATCATGAACCACTGATAAGATCTTTTGAATTAACTACTGTTTATACTAAGTAAAACCGATTATGTAGTCGAGGTCCCTCCTCTTCCTCCCCCCCTCTCCCCCTTCCCCCTCCCTCATCTCTCACCTATCCTGCCTCCACCCCCCCCCCCCCACCTTTCCCTCCAGGACCTCCTTGCCTAATTTCGCTCTGATCTACTGCCTCCAAACCAGTATTTACCTGCAATGTTAAGTAACAGCTTTAAACCCCTCTCTCCTGTCTATGTTAACAAACCAATTGTCTTGTTACAACCAATGCAATAATATAACTGTAACTAAATGTGTCTCTGCATCGCTTGTACTGTTAACTAATTTTGAATAAACATTTTTATTGTGAAAAAAACAAAACATTGTTCCCTATGGAACACGTTCTGTAGTGCAAACTTGCAAAATGCAAAAAGCACTACAAACGCATAGGTGTGAATCAGGCCTGATACAGGAAAATGCACTTACTGGAAGTACGTAAATATCTCACTACAAACACAACTTGTATTAATCCAAAGATCTTCCAAACAGCTGCAGTCCTTTTATAAGGTTTCACCTCCACTGCTGTCCTTTCCCCATTCAGGGGATTTCATAACCAGCATAAAAATAACAAAAAAAGAGGCTCTCGTAGTGTAGTATCTTAACCACTTCAATACCGGGCACTTTCCCCCCTTCCTGCCCAGGCCAATTTTCAGCTTTCTGCGCTGTTACTGTTTTAAATTCCGTTTGCGCAGTCATGTTGCACTGTAACCAAACATCATTTTTATAATTTTGTTCCCACAAATAGAGCTTTCTTTTGGTGGTATTTGATCACCTCTGGGGTTTTTATTTTTTGCTAAACAAATAAAAAAGACCGAAAATTTTGAAAAAAAATTATATTTTTAATTTGTTTCTGTTTTTACATTTTTGTAAATAAGTAAGTTTTCCCCTTCACTGATGAGGCTGCACTGACAAGGTGGTACTGATGGGTACTGAGGAGGTGGCACCAATGAGGTGGAACTGATGGACACTGATAATGGGCATTGATATGTGACACTGATAGGCGGCACTGATATGCAGCACTGATGGGCACTGAAAGGCTGCACTGATGGGTACTTATGGGTGGCACTGATGGGCACTGTTAGGTGGGCATGAATGGGCACTGATAGATGGCACTGGGTGGCACTGATGGCCGGGCATCACTTCTAAGGGGGCACTGGCAGGCATTAGTAATGGGCACTGATTGGCACCATTTGTGGGCACAGATTAGAATCCCTGGTGGACATAGGTGGCATACCTGGTGGTCATCAGTGGTGGCCATCCCTAGTGGTCCTGGTGGCATCCCTGATGGTCCTGGGTGGGCATCCTGGGGGGGGGGGCTGTACTGATAATCAATCAGCACAGGCCCCCCCTGTCAGGAGAGCAGCCGATCGGCTTTCCTCTACTGGCGTCTGTCAGACACGTGTGGGGAAAAGCCGATACATGGCTCTTCCTGTTTACATCATGATCAGCTGTGATTGGACACAGCTGATCACAAGGTAAAGAATCTCTGACGGAGACTATTTACCTAGATCGAAGTTGCGGTGTGTCAGACAAGTCTTTCTTTACACACACATGATCTTTAATGGACACACGGTCAGAATTTCCGACGGAAAATGTCCTATCGGACCATGTTGTCGGAAAATCCGACCGTGTGTGGGCTCCATCGGACTTTTTGAGATCCTGCTCTCAAATTTTTCGACAACAAAGTCCGACAGGACTTTTTCCGATCGTGTGTAGTGGATTCCGATGGACAAAGTGCCACGCATGCTCAGATCACATTACAAGACCAAAGCTATTGGCTACTAGCCTCTACGTAGTTCCGTTGTACGCAACGAACGTCACCACGTTCAGAATGATCGGCTTACCTGTAGTAAAAAGTGGTTGTAAAGGGTTTACAACCACTTTAACACACTATGTATTGCTGGTTGCTAAGAAACGGGCTGGGAAGCTGGCCGCCATGTCCTTAACAACCGATGAGTCATCAGCTGTCAGCGGGGTTCCCCACTGAATGTAAAAAAAAAAAAGAATTGCCAGCCAAAAAAATAAATAATCAGGAAAAAAAACAATGTGGGGTCCCCCCCAAATCCATACCAGGTCCTTTGCGTCTGCCTCCCGCCCCAAAGCACTTTGTCCCCATGTTGATGCGGACAAGGGCCTCTTCCCCACAACCCTGTGCTGTGGTTGTGGGGGCCTGCAGGTGGGGAGCTTATTGGAATTTTGGAAGCCCCCTTTAATAAGCAGATTTCCATGGGGGCACTTAGGAAAGAGGATAAGCCTGGAGCGCTGGCGGGGGACCCCAGAAGAGGAGGATTGGGGCTGCTCTGCAAAACCATTGCACAGAGCAGGTAAGTACGACATGTTAATTGTTTAAATAAAAAAAGAAAAGCAGCTTTAATATCACTTTAAAGACTGACTAAACTTTTTTTCTATTTTGCAGACATAATAAATGATTTCTTTGAATTTGCACAAAGATTAAATATGGGAAAATACGTAGTTTTGAAACTTAAACTAAGTGATGTCCTGAGCATTGGTTCCGAAGATTTCCTACATAGTCAGCCTAAGAATGATGAAGACCTTCCCTGGTATTTATTATGGAAGCTTATGGCTTTAAACACAACTGCATTGTTCAGACAGTTTTCTGCAACAAGAGATTGTAACCAAATTGTCCATGTGTCAGTTTGCCGTCCCTCTACTGCTCCCTCCTGGTGAGAAGTCACACTGCACCCTCATGCTTTGGGCAATGAGGGACATAGTGAAGAAGTGGAGACCTCAGTCATTAGCGGACAGTAAAGGGTTCAGAGAAGAAAATGTGGTTAATGTTGCCATGCCAATCTTCTCTTTTGTCAGGCTTGGAGAAAAAAAACTATCTAAATCAAGGGTTTTAAACCAAGTTCTTAATCCAGCTCAGTTACATCATAATTTCTTCATACATGACAGTTTGGAGGGAGGAAACATAGAGAGAAAAATATCTGATGGATTGGTAGAAGTATACTGGTATTTTCCCAGTGGTAAGTCTGATGTTTTGCCAGAGCCCATCACAGTAACCAACCTACGAGGAGACCTGCAGATACATTTGAAACAGTTCAAGTTCCTGACTCGAATTTCTTCTGTTGTGTTTATATTCATTGAGGATATTTCTGAGAGGGAATTCACACTGCTATCATCCTTCCCTACCACTGACACCCAGTATTACTTCATTGTTACTCATGACACAACTGTGAGTACACAGACACTGAAGGCTCTTACAAAACTAAAGACAGTGCTAAAGTTGAAAACGTCAGATATAATAATACATGAAGGCAAGACAAATAAGGCAGAACTTGTAAAAAAACTACATAGTAGTATTGTTTGTTTCCTAAATAATAAACCAAAAGAAAAGAAAATGAGAGACCTTGAGAAAGAAACTCATGGATTGGACATCCAAGTGGATGAGAGAGTTCCTGAATGTCAGAAGGCCAGGGAACATGCCAGGAAAATTACAGAAGAAATAACAAATGTGACTGAGTACAAAAAGAACACGATGAAGTTACAGGGAGATCTCTGGAGACAGTTATCTGAAGTGGAAAAGGAATTTTGCAGAATGACAAAGCAAGGTGGTAAAGACACACAACAATATCAAGATGACCTGATAAAGAAACGCATTTCACTACATAAGGAACAATATAAACATGATCTGCCCCATGGTTTAATGCTCTTTATTGATGCAATCACTGATTTGTCTGAGACTGAGAAACAATATTTTCTGAAATGGATGAAATTTGAACTCGATTCAGTTGCTAGAAGTCATCTTTCTATTCTACAAGCTGAATACAAAGAAAAATATAACAATATCTCAAGTAATAAAGAAGAACTCAGACAGATAGACCAGAAAATCTCTGACAGTTCTTTAGGAATTGAACATTTTCTACGTGAGATGGGACAGTTTTATGAAGCTGAATGTTCTATGTTTAAAGAAAAAAAAATAGGTAAAAGACAAAGAAAATTTATTAGACTTCCAGGAATTGCTGCTGATCTCTTGTTGGATGGTTTCCCATTGGAGCTGATAGATGGAGATGCCTCCAACATCCCCCTACGGTGGATAACTGATGTTCTATATGAGTTGAACACCAGAACAAGGAGGGAATGCAGAATGAGAGTAATCACTGTGCTGGGAGTGCAGAGTACAGGGAAATCCACTCTTCTCAACACCATGTTTGGTCTTCAGTTCCCGGTGGCCAGTGGAAGATGCACACGAGGGGCCTTCATGACTCTTCTTAAAGTGAAGGAGGACTTCCAGGAGGAGCTGGGCTGTGACTTCATCCTGGTGATTGACACTGAGGGGCTGAAAGCTCCAGAGTTGGCTTCCTTGGAGGGCAGTTATAAACATGACAATAAACTGGCCACACTAGTGGTTGGGTTGAGTGATATCACCATCATCAATATGTCCATGGAAAATACAACAAAAATGAGAAAGGATATTTTACAAAATGTGGTCCATGCTTTTCTTAGAATGAAAGAAGGATGGAAGAGACCCAACTGCCAGTTTGTACATCAGAATGTGAGTGATGTGTCCGCTCATGACAAGAACATGAGAGACAGGAAGAAACTTTTGGAACAACTGGATGACATGACAAAAGTAGCTGCAGAGATGGAAAAGAAAAGTGAAATTAAAACTTTCAGTGATGTGATGGATTACAATCTGGAGAAAGACAACTGGTACATTCCTGGGCTCTGGCTTGGTGTCCCCCCAATGGCTCCAGTAAATTCTGGGTATAGTGAACATGTGTCTGAATTGAAAAAGTATTTATTAGAATTAATGACAAGCAAAGGATCCCTGCACAGGCCTTTAACTATTCCAGAATTTATAAAATGGATAGAAAGTTTATGGAACGCTGTAAAGCATGAGGAATTCATCTTCAGTTTCAGGAACTGTCTGGAGGCAGAAGCTTATAATAAACTGTATATAGAATACTCACAGTGGGAATGTGAGTTCCGAAAAGCTGTCCATGATTGGATGATCCGTACAGAGACAAAGATTAAGAATCAGACTGCAGAGAGTCTAAATGATGAACTTTGCTATGAATGTAAGAATGAGCTCAACAATTTGTTAATTATTAGAGAAAGTAAAATGTCAGAATTGCTGGAAAACTACTTTAACAATAAAAATGAAAATGTTCATCTAATAGAACGATACAAACAAGATTTTATTCTGAGCATACATATCCTGAAGGAGGAACTAAAAAGGAATTCTCTTGTGAAGTTGGATGAAGCTGTCTCAATTCAGAAAGGGAAATTAAAGATTCCGAATATGCAAAATATTTCCCAGAAATTGATTGAAGACAAAATCACAGATCTCCTTAAGAGGTGCCGAGAGAAGAAAAAAAGGCCGAACAATAAAGAGTTAAAGAGAGAATTTGAGGAGATGTGGGAGAAAACACTGACAGATCTACAGACAGAGGAATTAAAAACACGCAATGTCAGTGGATCTATGTTTTATCAGCTAATGAATGATATGAGCAATAAAGGACCAGCTGTAAATGAACACTTACTGGGTGTGAAGGACTTGGCAGATATCACACAGACTGATTTCAAGATGGATGAGAAATATATAGAGAAGCATTGGTTTACAAAACTGACAGATATATTGTGGAACAAAAATGAGCATTTTGACATAATAAATGATTTTGCTCGTTCTCTTATAGATAAATGTAACAAATATATCAGAGAAAAGGTGGAAACTGGAGAGGACTATTGTGACAACTATTGCCAGGAATTACTTCATATGATCACAACAGAGATTTCTAAACAGTCCAAAAATCTTAATTTGTCCTCATGGTTTGAAGTGGATATCAAGATTCACATTCTTAGAAAAGCTTCCAGAGAGTTTCAGAAGATGAATGAGAAATTCATTAGAGAGAACGACCCAAAACTGTGTTTGGAGAAACTAAAGTCTGGATACTTAGAAATGTTTATCAGCATATTTCAAGAGAAAGCCAAAGAATTCTGTGAGCGATGCCTAAAACCAGCAATGATGGATCATGTTTTCCGCCATCTTGGGCAGAAAATAGTGGATAACATAGAGGGCAGTCCAGACAACAAGACATTCAGCAGTAGAACATTCTTTCAAGAGTTTTTAATGAAGGAGCTGCTGGAAGAAATGTCCTTCCAGAAATATGTGGACTATATGGGTGACTATGAGAAATATACAAAAGACTGGATACTAAATTACACTGAAACTTATGCAACACCCCAAATCCTAAAACCATTACAAGAAAACCTGCTCTCTTCACTGGTCAAAAAGATAAATGGAGCTCTTACTGAAGACAGCTCTGTTAAAAGATCATCAGTCTCAGGTCTTTTGAAAAGTGTATGTGAGATACTAAAGGAAGAATTAGTGATCCCACAGAATGAGATGCAAGCGGTCACTTACCAGAACACAACTGATGTTGGACAATTTTCATCTGACATTCAGCAATTCCTCCAAGATACAGAAACAGAAGTCTTATCAGAGCTGCAATCTATGGATATAAAGTCTGTACTCTCCAGGGTGACGGTGAAGCCTCAGGATGTATTGTTCAGGAAGTTTGTTGGCTGTGGGAAGCAATGTCCATTCTGTAAAGTCCCCTGTGAGGCCGGAGGTGATGAACACAAGGAGCACTTTGCTACTATGCACAGACCACAAGGACTGGGAAGAGACAGACGGAGTGATACTAAAATCTTAATCACTGATATATGTAGTACAGCTGTTGTATCTGATGTCACATTTAAAAACTCAGACACAGAATACAAACGACAACCATACAGAGAGTATCGTACATATTATCCAGATTGGGCCATCCAACCAGATCCCAGCATGGAGTCCTCAGATTACTGGAAATATATTTTTGTGATGTATAATGAGGAGTTTGCTAGAGAATATGATGCAAACCCAGCAGAAATACCAGATGGCTGGAAATCCATCACAAAAGAAAAAGCTCTGCAAAGCTTAAAGAGAATGTACTATAGCTAAACAGAGAAGACAAATCAACAACATGTAATTCCTCATCAAACTTATTATCTGCAAAACATTTTATTGTTATTAAAAATATTTTATTAATTTTCTCTAATTGGAGAAACATTTAAAATATTTTCCTCACAATTATGGCCCCAGTAATCGGGGTGTGAACAGAATGTCTGATAATCCTCATTCCCCCGATGATATAATGGGCTCATTACTTCTCTCAGAAGATTCCAGAACATCCCAATACATATTACAGATGATTGTTGTGTCCATTGACTATGACATTCCCAGCACTGCACTCAAAATGTTTAAGTCGCTTTAGTTATTGGATATATCTCTCCAGGAATGTTTTCTTGTACTGTGATTATAATATAATAAGACAGAACTTGTATTTTGCACTCATGTTAATGGATTTCATTATTTGTGCTAAAAATAACCATTTTAGTATCTACAGAACAGAGGTAGGGAAGGTATTTACAAGAAAGTTTGTTAAAATATTAGTAATGTATGGGGATGTATTGGAGAGGATCGCTCTCCCCAACAACATTGGATGTTCTTATATAGAGGGGAATTCACCAAAACAGAGTCTGGAGCAGCTGTGCATGACAACCAATCAGCTTCTATCTTTTATTTTAAAAGCTTAATTGAACAAGCTGAAGATAGAAGCTGATTGGTTGCCATGCACAGCCGCTCCAGATTTTGTCTGCTCCAGTTTTGCTTAATCCCCTCATTGTGTTCTGGTATATACCGTCTTTCCATTACTTATAATGATGTACTTATAATAAATGTGCGCAGCAATTTGCCCATTGAAAGTACATGTACATTCATTCTATGTGAATGGGGCAAATGAACAAATGTCATTGGCAGGGCTGCTGTTAGAAATCACGGAGGCCCCATACAGCCTACCTGACTGGGCTTCCCTTGGGCCAAAGGTGACAGAGGACATCAATTTATTATTCCTTTTCTCAGCAACCTCAGCTGCACAGATGAATAGAAATGCTTCCTACGCATTTACAAGCAGAAACATAGCAAACACAGTTTACTATGCTTCCTTGCTGAATGAACACAGGAGTGATTGGTACCGATCACGCACTGTGTTCATTTAGGAAAGTAAGGGGGCCAGAGAATGACATATTTACCAATCCCTTCCCTCGCTCTCCATCCTGAAACATCTGTCTGTGTGCCTACAGCATCTGCCAGTGGGAGAGGACAGAAGCCGGGGGGGCTGCGGGGGAAAGGGACACACAGGGGGGGCCTGAGCAGATGAAAGCAGTGCATGTGCTAGAACCAATACCCCTGCAGTACAGCCGGAGGGTGGGAGAGGAGGAGAAGCTCACAGCACTGCAGGTAGGGTTGCCACGTCATCCCTTTGATTCAAGACACATATGAATTACACGGGTTCTGAGGCTGATTTAATGCAGATAAGGCACTAAGTGAGTTTAATTACCACCTTAATCAGACACAGAACCCGTGTAATTAATGTGTCCTGGATTAAAGGGATGATGTGGCAACCCTACCTGCAGGGGGAGGCAGACAAGGATCAGTGTCTGCAATAAGGCAGTACAGCCGGCCCTCTTACTCAGCAGGTGCCCCGGTCCCCCTTTTGAACTGATGGGGCCGGGGTCCAGTAAGGGAAGTCTGGCTGTACTGCCTCATCAGCAGCCCTTGTCATTGGGTAGACATGTGCAATTCGTTTCGTTTTTTTTCGTTTTTCGTTTTTTTTCGTTATTTTCGTTTGTTCGTTTTCGTAACGAATGAACGAATCGTTCGAATCGTACGAATCCTATTACCGAATCATTCGAATCGAACGAATACGAAAAACAACGAAAAACAACTAATTAGAAACAACGAATGTACTAATGAAGAAAATACGAAAAACGAAAACGAACGAAAAAATTCGTACATTCGTAACTTTTTATTTTTGTTGAATTGGTAATTTTCTGTGTCCCTTACAATGGTGCTGCTAAACGTGCTTCGAATGGATTGAACAAATTTCGTACATTCGTAACTTTTTTTTCGATTCGTAACTTTTTTTTTCGATTCGTAATTTATTTTTATTTTTTTTCGATTTGTAATTTCCGTATCTCTATTGAACAAAAAAATTTGTACATTCGTGACTTTTTTTTCGATTCGTAAATTTTTTTTTTCGATTCGTAACTTTTTTTTTTTCGATTCGTAAATTTTTTTTTTTTTCGATTTGCAATTTCCGTATCTCTATTGAACAAAAAAAATTCGTACATTCGTAACTTTTTTTCCATTCGTAACTTTTTTTTTTCGATTCGTAAATTATTAAAATGTAATAATTGCATACACATTACATAAAATTATGAATTATGCTCCAATTACGAATTTACGAATGTACGGATAAATACGAATGCGTCCGAAAATTAAACTAACGAAAAAACGAATCAACAAAAAAATAACTCTTACGAATATACGAATCGTTACGAATCCGAACACCGACGACTTACGAATGTACGAATCGTTACGAATCAATGGAAACGAAAAAAACGAAACGAAAAAAACGAATTTTTTTCGGAAACGAAAAAAAACGAAACGAAAATAAACAAATTTTTTTGTTGTGCACATGTCTATCATTGGGCCATTTCCTGTGGTGGACATTTCATTTTATTCAAAATACTGGATTTGGCCACTAGAAGGTGCTAAATAGTTTCTCTCTTTAGTGCCATCTAGTGGCCAAATACAGTGTTTACCATTTTAAATCAATGAAAAATATTAATCCAGCACATGAAATAGACTAATAATAATTGTGTGTTTTGCCCCCATTCACACAGAATGAATGTACATGAACTTTCCTGGGCAAACTGCTATGTGCATTTTGTAACCCTAAGTTTAAAAAAAAATTAAATGATTTTAGGTGTGTATATTCCATGTATAAGCACATTGTATAGTCATGTTAATCTCAGTGATGTATTCTTCCTATCATTACTTCATGTATAATTTGGATAAATTAATCCTTTCTCATTATCTTTTATTGTGTTATATTTCGGAATGATTATATGGGTGTCAGCAATGATGATCAGAAGTTAAAGGGTTAGGGGTGGGTAAGTAAGTAAATTGTTCAATTAGATTATATTGTCTGTTTAAAGCTGACCTATCATCACATATACTTTTTATGTTAAGTGTATGATTGGTAATATTTAACCCTTCCAGGTATTCATTACCTCTCCCAGAGATCACAGAACTCCCCCTGACAATGTCTTCATCTCATTTTCACTTCAGACAGCGCCATCTTTGTTCAGGCATCACCCAGGGTCACCATCTACTGCCAGGGATGAGATATTCTCCCGCTCTACAAGACTCTGGTCCGGCCGCACCTGGAGTAATGCTGTCCAGTTCTGGGCACCAGTCCTCAAGAAGGATGTACTGGAAATGGAGCGAGTACAAAGAAGGGCAACAAAGCTAATAAAGGGTCTGGAGGATATTAGTGATGAGGAAAGGTTGGGAGCACTGAACTTATTCTCTCTGGAGAAGAGACGCTTGAGAGGGGATATGATTTCAATATACAAATACCGGACTGGGGACCCCACAATAGGGAGAAAACGTTTTTGCAGAAGGGCGTTTAACAAGACAAGTGGCCACTCATTAAAATTAGAAGATACAATTTTACCTTAAACTATGTAGAGGGTTCTTTACTGTAAGAGCGGCAAGGATGTGGAATTCCCTTCCTCAGGCGGTGGTCTCAGCAGGGGGCATCGATAGTTTAAAAAAAAAAAAATTAGATAAACACCTGAACGACCGCAACATACAGGGATATACAATGTAATACTGACATATAATCACACGCATAGGTTGGACTTGATGGACTTGTGTCTTTTTTCAACCTCACCTTCTATGTAACTATGTCGGCTCAGGGATGACAACGTCAAATAAATCATTGTGCCTGTGCAGTTCTCAGCTGTGTTCACTAATGCCTGACACAGATCAGCCTTTGCTGCAGCCTCTCACCTTATGACTTGCTGCAATTTTATCATTTTGTGGTCCTATCACTGGGGGAGGGGAGACTGAGGAAATGCTCCCTCCTGCCCGCAGCAGACTGATGACATCATCTCAGCCTAGGCAAAGTTTCAAAACAGATTTCAAGGATGAAGATGGATTTTTAATGATAAAATGTGGAACTTTAGAAAATGATGATGATGTTTACAGTGACGTGTCAGTAATTCAGTCATGCAGTATTATAAAGTTACTGCAATGATTAAGGATTGGGTTTAGGCAACAGATTACAGCGGGGTTGCCACCTTTTCTTCAAGCCAAACCCGAACACTTTCGCGGTAATCGGCAATTTTTTTGTAGTACACGCTATAGGATTGTAAAATACCTGGGACACCGTTTGGGTTACCCAAAGAGAGTAGTAATGAGGTGTGCTACAGTGAACAGTGGCTGTGGCCACATTGCATTAACAGTAGGGGGACTTAAAGGGGCGTGATTAAACAAAACAAAAGCATTCGTGTACCCATAAAATATGATTTCATTAATAAAAGAAATGTCAGTTAAATATGGAACAAGCCTACCTTAAAAGTGGACACTGTCATCCAGTAGAGCAGTGGACGGAGTCTGTGGGTGGACGGCGTCTGTGGAGCAGAAGATGATCAGTAGAGCGGAGTCTGTAATACCATGCTTTCTCCTGCAAAAGCTTCCCTGGTTGCTAGGACACCAGTCCAGAGGCCCTCAATACACTGCTTCTGGTGGCATCGGCGTCGGCGGCTGGGTGGGAGAGAGACAGCGCACAGACAGTGCAGTGTGACCCGGCGGCAGGACATTAGCCCCGCTGGAGCGGGGGAAAAAGGGGGGAATGCGTGCTGTTTGGGGGTAGCTGACAGAGGGGAGGGGGCAGCTGACAGAGGAGGGGGTAGCTGACAGAGGAGGGGGGCAGCTGACAGAGGAGGGGGTAGCTGACAGAGGAGGGGGGCAGCTGACAGAGAGGAGGGGGTAGCTGACAGAGGGGAGGGGGGCAGCTGACAGAGGAGGGGGTAGCTGACAGAGGGGAGGGGGGTAGCTGACAGAGGGGAGGGGGTAGCTGACAGAGGAGGGGGTAGCTGACAGAGGGGAGGGGGTAGCTGACAGAGGGTAGGGGGTAGCTGACAGAGGGGAGGGGGGAGATGACAGAGGAGAGGGGGTAGCTGACAGAGGAGGAGGGTAGCTGACAGAGGAGGGGGTAGCTGACAGAGGAGAGGGGGTAGCTGACAGAGAGGAGGGGGTAGCAGACAGAGAGGAGGGGGTAGATGACAGAGGGGGGGGGGGTAGCTGACAGAGGAGAGGGGGGTAGCTGACAGAGAGGAGGGGGTAGCTGACAGAGAGGAGGGGGTAGCTGACAGAGGAGGGGGTAGCTGACAGAGGGGAGGGGGTAGCTGACAGAGGAGGGGGGGTAGCTGACAGAGGGGAGGGGGTAGCTGACAGAGAGGAGGGGGTAGCTGACAGAGAGGAGGGGGTAGCTGACAGAGGAGGGGGGTAGCTGACAGGAGGGGGTAGCTGACAGAGGGGGGGGTAGCTGACAGAGGAGGGGGGGTAGCTGACAGAGGAGAGGGGGTAGCTGACAGAGGAGAGAGGGGGTAGCTGACAGAGAGGAGGGGGTAGCTGACAGAGGGGAGGGGGGAGATGACAGAGGAGAGGGGGAGCTGACAGAGGAGAGGGGGTAGCTGACAGAGGAGGGGGCAGCTGACAGAGAGGAGGGGGTAGCTGACAGAGGAGGGGGGTAGCTGACAGAGGAGGGGGGGGAGCTGACAGAGGAGAGGGAGTAGCTGACAGAGAGGAGGGGGTAGCTGACAGAGGAGGGGGGGGAGCTGACAGAGGAGAGGGAGTAGCTGACAGAGAGGAGGGGGTAGCTGACAGAGGGGAGGGGGGAGATGACAGAGGAGAGGGGGTAGCTGACAGAGGAGGGGGCAGCTGACAGAGGGGAGGGGGTAGCTGACAGAGGGGAGGGGGGAGATGACAGAGGAGAGGGGGTAGCTGACAGAGAGGAGGGGGTAGCTGACAGAGAGGAGGGGGTAGCTGACAGAGGAGGGGGGTAGCTGACAGAGGAGAGGGGGTAGCTGACAGAGAGGAGGGGGTAGCTGACAGGAGGGGGTAGCTGACAGAGGAGGGGGTAGCTGACAGAGGGGAGGGGGAGATGACAGAGGAGGTTGGTATCTGACAGAGGGGAGGGGGGTAGCTGACAGAGGAGGGGGGTAATCTGACAGAGGGGCGGGGGGTAGCTGACAGAGGAGGGGGGTAGCTGACAGAGGGGAGGGGTAGCTGACAGAGGGGAGGGGGAGCTGACAGAGGGGAGGGGGTAGCTGACAAAGGAGGGGGGTATCTGATAGAGGGGAGGGGTAGCTGACAGAGGAGGGGGGTAGCTGACAGGGGAGGGGGGGTAGCTGACAGGGTGGGGTATCTGACGGGGGAGGGGGGTATCTGACAGGGGAGGGGGGGTATCTGACAGAGGGGGGTGGCTGACAGACAGGCGGGTGGTAGATCAGATGACAGAGAGACCTCACCTCAGCCAGGAGACAGCGCGTGCCAGGCAGATTTGACCAGTCACCAGTCCAATCACAAACCCTTATGAACGCCGCCCGCAAATGACAAATTCAGACAATCATAGGGCGCCCGCTCCCGCTGCCCACTGCCCCCTCGCACAGTGACATAGAGTACATTGAAGGTGGCGGGCACGGGAATCGGGATGCACCGCTATAGATGTTGTGGCCGGGGCCAGAGGATGGTTGAACAGTTTCTATATGTGTCCGGGTTTCGGGCGGGTTGAAACCCGGGCACATGTGTCAAAACCCGGGCTGTCCGGGTCAAAACCGGACAGGTGGCAACCCTAGATTACAGTCTCAATTTTGGTGTGATAACAAATTCTTGTCAATTGATTGTAAATTTCACTGGTGCTAAAAACATCTAACAGAGGTGATGAGAACAAAAATAAACACCTTCTATACACAGCTTGTGGTCTTGTGTTATTATTGAACCTCTTGCAGCCCGGCCATTGTACATGTATGACCAGTCCCCTCCCCTATCATGCCACAATGCCCTCTGGGAGCTCCTGTGCATGGAGGGTCCTGTGATCTCACTGTGATTGGACACAGCAGACCATAGGAAAAAGGTACAGAGCCAATGAGAGTGGCTCTGTGCCATGTGGTTGCTGTAAACAATCATTCCATCACAGAAAGTAAAAAGAAAAAAAGGCCGCAGTGAGCAGTCATGTTTGACTTATTGGCCGGTTATCAGGAAGCTCTTGTACACCGATCGGAAAGAAATCTACATTCACCGTCATTCACCCCTCTACAGTATATATCAGATCCATCTTGTCTTTGATCTGACCTGTATATTGAAGTAGAACTATTAGCAAAACTTATTTTTTTTTTCATTTTGGATAGAGTAAGATTGGGTTAAAATCACATTGAGGAGATTTTCCTTCACTTCCTGTCCCATAGCCAAACAGGAAGTGAGAGTAAAGCCTTCTAAAATGAGTTAATTCCTAGTTGTCACCAGGGTTATCAGAACGAGTGTCCCCATTGGAAGATTTCCTGATATTCCTGTCCTGCAGACAACCCAAAATTTCAGATTTTCTTTTACTTTCACTTTCAGTGAAAATGGTGAACAGGATTAATAGAGAGGAATCTTCCCAATAGGGACACAGACAACAATAACAACAACCTGAGAGGTGTTCCAATCCCTCTCTATTCTATTCACAACAAAAAAAGTTTATAGTTTTTTTTAATAATTATACATTAACCCCTCACCTCCTCATTCCTCTATGTATGACCTGTACATTAACCCCTTCACCTCCTCTTCCCTCTATGTATGACCCATACATTAACCCCTTCACCTCCTCATTCCTCTATGTATGACCTGTACATTAACCCCTTCACCTCCACTTCCCTCTATGTATGACCCATACATTAACCCCTTCACCTCCTCTATGTATGACCTGTACATTAACACTTCACCTCCCCTTCCCTCTATGTATGACCTGTACATTAACCCCTTCACCTCCTCCTCCCTCTATGTATGACATGTACATTAACCCCTTCACCTCCTCATTCCTCTATGTATGACCTGTACATTAACCCCTTCACCTCCACTTCCCTCTATGTATGACCCATACATTAACCCCTTTACCTCCTCTATGTATGACCTGTACATTAACCCCTTCACCTCCTCTTCCCTCTATGTATGACCTGTACATTAACCCCTTCCCCTCCTCTTCCCTCTATGTATGACCTGTACATTAACCCTTTCACCTCCTCATTCCTCTATGTATGACCTGTACATTAACCCCTTCACCTCCTCTTCCCTCTATGTATGACCTGTACATTAACCCCTTCACCTCCTCCCTCTATGTATGACCTGTACATTAACCCTTTCCCCTCCTCTTCCCTCTATGTATGACCTGTACATTAACCCCTTCACCTCCTCTTCCTTCTACGTATGACCTGTACATTAACCCCTTCCCCTCCTCCTTCCTCTATGTATGACCTGTACATTAACCCCTTCTCCTCCTCTTCCCTCTATGTATGACCTGTACATTAACCCTTTCACCTCCTCTTCCTTCTATGTATGACCTGTACATTAACCCCTTCACCTCCTCTTACTTCTATGTATGACCTGTACATTAACCCTTTCACCTCCTCCTTCCTCTATGTATGACCTGTACATTAACCCCTTCACCTCCTCTTACTTCTATGTATGACCTGTACATTAACCCTTTCACCTCCTCCTTCCTCTATGTATGACCTGTACATTAACCCTTTCACCTCCTCTTCCTTCTATGTATGACCTGTACATTAACCCCTTCACCTCCTCTTCCTTCTATGTATGACCTGTACATTAACCCCTTCACCTCCTCCTTCCTCCTATGTATGACCTGTACATTAACCCCTTCCTCTCCTCTTCCCTCTATGTATGACCTGTACATTAACCCTTTCACCTCCTCTTCCTTCTATGTATGACCTGTACATTAACCCTTTCACCTCCTCCTTCCTCTATGTATGACCTGTACATTAACCCTTTCACCTCCTCTTCCTTCTATGTATGACCTGTACATTAACCCCTTCGCCTCCTCTTCCTTCTATGTATGACCTGTACATTAACCCCTTCACCTCCTCCTTCCTCCTATGTATGACCTGTACATTAACCCCTTCCCCTCCTCTTCCCTCTATGTATGACCTTTACTTTAACCCCTTCACCTCCTCTTCCCTCTATGTATGACATTTACTTTAACCCCTTCGCCTCCTCCTCTCTCTATGTATGACCTGTACATTAACCCCTTCACCTCCTCTTCCTTCTATGTATGACCTGTACATTAACCCTTTCACCTCCTCCTTCCTCTATGTATGACCTGTACATTAACCCTTTCACCTCCTCTTCCTTCTATGTATGACCTGTACATTAACCCCGTCACCTCCTCTTCCTTCTATGTATGACCTGTACATTAACCCTTTCACCTCCTCCTTCCTCTATGTATGACCTGTACATTAACCCCTTCCCCTCCTCTTCCCTTTATGTATGACCTTTACTTTAACCCCTTCACCTCCTCTTCCCTCTATGTATGACCTTTACTTTAACCCCTTCGCCTCCTCCTCTCTCTTTGTATGACCTGTACATTAACCCCTTCGCCTTCTCCTCCCTCTATGTATGACCTGTACATTAACCCCTTCACCTCCTCCTCCCTCTATGTATGACCCGTACAATAACCCCTTCACCTCCTCTTCCCTCTATGTATGACCTGTACATTAACCCCTTCAGCTCCTTCTCCCTCTATGTGTGACCCATACATTTATGTATCTAGGGCACCATTATCAAGTGCCAAGTTTTTTTGTTTTTTTTTCGAAATTTTTTATTAAGAGAAAAAAAAAATACATTAATCCTAGAACAAATGACTGTTACAAATGATATGTTACAGAGATATAAGCATCATGTTGCTATCTAGTAACAGTAGATAACAGTACATAACAGTAAATAAACAGAGTTGCAGGTATGGTACCGTCCTGTCTGCAGAGGTTGCGAGAGTAAATGTAGATCACCATCCACTGATATAGATCTACTAACATATTTTCCGGACTATTTGGTGTACTCTAGTAAATCTATGGCCTTATATGTTCAAACAAATATGTCAGAGAAATAAAAATGGCAAAAACATTAGCAGCGCTATAAAAGTTACAAATAAATAAAAAAATTACCGTCAATCAAATTGCTTGATAAAACAATAAATACAATAAAATTCACTGTAAATACATATAGTGATAATACAATGATCAATTACAGTCCATAAAGTGCAAATGTAATTGCGTCATAAGGCATTCCAGAAAACAAGTTATCAGCGGTTCCAGTGTAGAAAAAAACTCCTTTACCACACCACTTGTGCCATAGCCCTGCAGGACATCTATTTACCAGACCCAGCTGGTTTATACGCTTATCAGGCTGATAAATGGTCTCTTATTCACTGGGCGCTTCCCATCTGTATTATGTCATCATTTTTGGCCTCCTGCATCAACTTCTGATCCAGATCATTAAAAACTGTGATAATTCCTTCAAGAATGGTCCTTTTACTCCCCTTGGCAGAAAGAAGCAGAAGCTGGTAAACCAAAGGGGGCATTTCTTGGTCTTAATGCTTTCTCCACTACAAACTGCAACTCTTCTGTACGTAAGTACTCACATCCATGTACACTTGGAAGGGTTTTGAGTAATCAGCGTAGGGCAAGAGAGGTGTGGATGTCAGGTCTGGTTTCACAGCATGAAAGGCTTGCTGCTGCAGTTTCTGCCACTGGGACTGGATCGAGGGCAAAGATACCCTTTTTCTCTGCAAAGGTTGACTGCTTAACAGTTGGGTGATAGGTACAGTGATCTGTGCATACTTAGGGATGAACCCCTGATAATAGCCCACTGGGCATGTGTGGACACCAATGCGAAAAGGACATGCGCCTGCGTCCAGTGTCATATTTACCACTTGCCTACTGGGCACTTATACCCCCTTCCTACCCAGGCCAATTTTCTGCTTTTTAGCGGCTGTCGCACTTTGAATGACAATTGCTCGGTCATGCAAAGCTTTACCCAAACAACATTTTTTGAGACAGATTGAGCTTTCTTTTGGTGGTATTTAATTACCACTGAGGTTTTAATTTTTTGCTAAACAAACTAAAAAAGGAAGTTTCTTAGTTTCTGTTATAAAATTTTGTAAATAAGTACTTTTTCTCCTTCACTGATGTGCGCTGATGAGGCTGCACTGATGGGCACTGATATGTGGCAATGATGAGCACTGTGGGCCGGTTCACACTGCAGCGATGCGGGAACCCTGCAAATGCACTGTGGGTTCCCACATGCGAACTGCTGGGAGTGTCAGTTAAAAGTTAATGACACCCCCAAATCAGTTCACATATTGCAGTGTGATCTGCAAATTCAGAGAGGAATCAGATCGCATGGGTGATCCGATTCTGCTGCGGACCAAAAAAAAGGGTCCTATGCGAGTTTTTTTTTCCGAATGTGATGCGATTTCAGCCATACTATCGCATCGGTCAGAGAGTGTATGTGATTTGCGGTGCAAATTACATCCAATCTTGGACAACTCTGCAGTGTGAACCTACACTAACAGACAGCAATGATAGCCACTGATAGGCGGCACTGACAAGCACTGACATGCAGCACTGATTTGCATCACTTGTTGGCACTCTTGGGGCTGCACTGATGATCAGTGCCCTGATCATCAGTGTAGATGTCCCCTGTGTGGATTTGCTAGTTATCGGCTCTCCTCTCACGCTGTCAGCGTGAGGAGAGGAATGCCAATAACCATCAAATCCTGTGTACACTGTGATCAGCTGTGACTGGACACAGCTGATCACATGGTAAAGGGCCATAATTGGCTCTTAACCCCGATCTGTGATCAGCTGTTTCCCAAGGACACAGCGATCACAGAGCGCGCCACCCACGTGCCGCAGCAGGTTGTTCACGAGGGGGGCCATCATGGGAGGACATCCATAGGCGCCCCCCCAGGCAATGTGCAACCACGCTGTAGCCGTCTTTTTGCTATAGCATGGTCTTAAAGAGGGTAATGACAATTCTGTAGTAGAACACTCGCCATGTATGAGACATTAATTTTGTTTTATCTCTGGGACTCTATGCAACACCCAAACAATAGGTGAGGCATCCTTTGAGGGGTTAACCCTCTTCTTCCGCCTGCAATAATTTTCTGCTGAGCCAATTTGTTGTTGGCCTCTGGGTGATCCCATTCTGAGACTCCCAGGGCCCACTGGGGGGGTTGGCAGGGTATTCTCATCGACTGACGATGGTGGACATTGACTAATTGGTTTTATAATAATAACGGCTGTGTTTGGTGTCATATTTTTGAATGGTATGTAATCTATCTAATATCCAGCAATGTTTCTAATGTCTGAAATATGTACTGAATCTTTACGAATGTCAATTATATTGTAGAAACTTTGCCATCCTTCCTCTACTTACTGGGTGAAGAGGGCATATACAGTATCCACACCAAGCTTCTATCCACATAGAAATTACTCAGCTATTGATAAGTTTTATCATTTGTGCTATTTTTGTATGCTTTTACAGTATATGTTGTAATAAAGTATTGTGATTTAGTTTATCCTAATATGATTTCTAGTTGCCTTTAAAGTTCCACTATTGAGAGTTCTTCCTTTGCTCTTTAGACTTTTTTAAGGATGATGCCAACAATTTGGTGTGTTTGTTTTTTTCTGGTGGATATAAGATAATAGCTGACAACTTATAGGAAAGAGTATCTTAGTGATTAAATTTGGGAAAGGCACTCTAATATCTCCTCATCAGTGCCGCTTAGCAGTGCCCATCATTGCACCCCCATCAGTGCACAGTTCTGCCTATCAGTGCCCATAAGTGCCGCCTATCAGTGCTGCATTTTAGTGCCTCCTCATCAGTGCATGTCAGTGAAGGAGAAAACATACTTCTTATTTACAAAATTGTCTAACCGAAACAAAAACTTTTTTCATTTGTTTAGCAAAAAAAATAAAAAACTGTGGTGATTAAATACCACCAAAAGAGCACTGTCTCCCACACAATTTTCATTCAAAATGTGACAGCGCTGAAAGCTGAATATTGGCCTGGGCAGGAAGGGAGTAGAAGTGCCGGCATTGAAGTGGTTAACATTATATTAAAGTCTTGTTGTTTTTTTTTTGTTTGTTTAAAAATAACAAACATGTTATATTTACCTCCTCTGTGCAGTTGGTTTTGCACAGATCAGCCCGGATCCTCCTCTTCTTCGGATCCCTTGCCAGTGCTTCTGGCCCTTCCCTCCTGTAGAGTGCCCCCACAGCAAGAAGCTTGCTCCATTCAGACACTGGGCCAGGGCTCAGCCCCACTCTCTCTCTCCTTATTTGCCCACTGACTTTGATTGACTGTCTCAGCCAATCAGGAGGGAGAGTCCCGGACAGCTAAGTCTCTCGTCCAACATTACTGCATCGAGATGGGGCTCAAGTAAGTATTGGGGGGCTGAGGAGGGCTGCTGCACACAGAAGTTTTTTTTTTTATCTTCATCTAGAATGCATTAAGATAAAAAAAAAACTATCTTTAGAACCACTTTAACAACAGCGACTGCTGGTTCTTTAAAAATTGCATGCCGGGACCACTACCTAATTACCGAATGCATTTTTTTTTTTTACCTTTTGTAAATTGACTTTAACTCCTGTTTTATGGGGTATTTACCGAGCGTTTTTGCTTTATGCAGTAAATACTCTGACCTGGAAATCCACATGCTTAGGTGGAGGTAGTCCTAGCCAAAGAGGCAAAAACTCCATTGTGGAGAATATAATAGCTAAGCAGCTTTTTTCATTACAAAATTACTTTTTATTGTGAAAAAAAAATGATTGATAAGACATATTTACAGAGTACTGGCTGTACAGTCCTGTGGCCAGAATGGCCTTCTAGCTTAATTGTTGGTATGCTGAATTATCAGCAAATGTAAACACAGACAACAGACACTACATAAAATGGAAGAGGTACAAAAGACAAATATGGCTAAACTACTTTTCAAATATATATCCCTTACAATTAAAGTAATTGAACCAAAAAGTACCCTAGACTGTGATTGCAAAAGGGAAACAAATCAAACACAGAGATTTCTTTAATTTAGTCATTGTTGCAGTGTCTGGTGTGGATCCAGGTGACTTTTCCTTCAAGTTTTGCAAAGCTGCACATGAAATAGATGCTGTATTGAGTCTCCAAACATTTCTTTATATATATAAATGTCTCTTAACAATCCACAAGTCACCTGGCTTTAGTTTTAGATCCTTCCAAACTTTTAGGATCTGGGGAAAAAACACATAAATGAGTTTGTCAAAAACCTTTAAAAGATCAGAAACATTCTCTGTGAGACCCGAGTGGAGGACTTCGGCTGCTGACACAAAATATAAGCAAGTGAGTAGACATGTGCACAACAAAAAAATTCGTTTTTTTTTTTTCGTTTCGTTTTTTTCGTTTCCGAAAAAATTCGTTTTTTTTTTGTTTTGTTTTTTTCGTTTCCGTTGATTCGTAACGATTCGTACATTCGTAAGTCGTCGGTGTTCGGATTCGTAACGATTCGTACATTCGTAAGTCGTCGGTGTTCGTATTCGTAACGATTCGTACATTCGTAAGAGTTATTTTTTCGTTGATTCGTTTTTTCGTTAGTTTAATTTTCGGACGCATTCGTATTTATTTGTACATTTGTAACATTCGTAGATTCGTAATCAGAGCATAATTCATAATTTTATGTAATGTGTATGCTATTATTACATTTTAATAATTTACGAATCGAAAAAAAAAGTTACGAATCGAAAAAAAAAAAGTTACGAATCGAAAAAAAAGTTACGAATGTACGAATTTTTTTGTTCAATAGAGACACGGAAAATTACGAATCGAAAAAAAAAAAAGTTACGAATCGAAAAAAAAAAGTTACGAATCGAAAAAAAAAAGTTACGAATCGAAAAAAAAGTTACGAATGTACAAATTTTTTTGTTCAATCCATTCGAAGCACGTTTAGCAGCACCATTGTAAGGGACACGGTAAATTACCAATTCAACAAAAAAAAAGTTACGAATGTACGAATTTTTTCGTTCTTTTTCGTTTTTCGGATTTTCTTCATTAGTACATTCGTTGTTTCTAATTAGTTTTTTCGGATTTTCGTTGTTTTTCGGATTCGTTCGATTCGAATGATTCGTTAATCGGATTCGTACGATTCGAACGATTCGTTATTCGGATTCGTACGATTCGAACGATTCGTTCTTTCGTACGAAAACGAACGAACGAAAATAACGAAAAAAAACGAAAAAAAACGAAACGAATTGCACATGTCTACAAGTGAGTAACACACTCCCAAACCAAACCCCATAGGGAAAGAGTCCAACATCCCCTTAGGGGCTTGATAAATTATAAGAAAACACTCAGGCAAAAGTTTTCAAGTTTCTTACTCTACTTTGTCCGCTACATTGTAGACAGTAGGGAATGTAAAAATAAAACCTCAAAACTTCTAGTAAGGACTCTCCTATAAAAAATTATTTCCTCTGTTACTCTCTGTACTTACAAACTACTTCTGATAACACTTTTTACTGTGGCCTTTGCAGCAGCATTTGCCACTGGACATCCATAAAACATGTCCATACAGACAAAATGCATACTCATAAGATCCTGACTTGGGCATCTGGATATATCTTATTGTAATCTCTGGAAGGGATGTTCAGCTTTTGGTAACACCTTTGGTAACAGGTAAAACAAGAAGTGGTATGTTATAAAAACAACTGTGGAGAACCCTGGCTCTATCCCGCGCTCATTTACTAAGGCAGCCATAACTGCTTGTGACTGATGACACAGTCCATGTGTCAAGCTGGAGGGAAAAGAGTGACTGCCAGACATAAATGATCACCTTTTCCAATGTCCTGTTTCATAAGAAGTTGCCCACTGTGGACCACTTGTTCTTCTCGTTCAGGGGTCCTTAAAGTTGAATTATTAATCCCAGCTATACTGGGCCAGAACTAGGGTGGAATCTGTGAGTTGCACAGACCCAGCAAGTGTCCGGGGCTGTAAATGCAGCATGCTTAGTCAGTCTGCTTCCAGTTTTAATGTTAGTATGGCTACCTCAGCAAGAACCTGGAAGGCTGAAAACAGCCAATCAAATTAACTTGCTTGATTGGTTTACCTGCCGAAGTAAAAACAAACTTCTGGCCCTTCAAATGGAACCAAAAGCTCTCTAATTCTCTACTATCTATATAAATATACACTCTTTTTATAGCTCACAGGCTTTGCTAAAACATGGAGCTCTGCTTCTGGAGCTGGGGAAAAAGGATCCAATGACTCTATATACAGAGTATCCTTCTGGGTGATAAACTGCATACTCAGTATAAAACCGGGAATAACTCTACAAAATATTAAATATCTGGGTCTTCAGGGAGTGTGTCCTGCACTGGGCTCACAGCAGCTGATTCCTACGTCATCAATTTAACACATGTGGTCTCCCCCGTCTACAGCCTCCTCCAATAGGGGCAATAAGGTGGCTGGATTAAAATGTACGCATTTTTCATTGTTGGATTTGTACATAAACAAACTCATATTTTAAACCTTTCATTAGACAAACATTTAGTTAGCTAATAGCACCTTTGCATAAAGGTATAGCTCTGATATATCGGGGTGAACCCTTCATTACTGGGTCCAGCTTGCATAACTATATTACAATGGTTTGTTTTCTATCATGCTGTTTGTGTAAGAACTCCAGTTTCATGTTTCAAAAAGACAACTTTTTCCTGGCAATATTATAATAAATGATAACAATACCCTGCGGTCATGGAGAGATGTCCGAAAATCCAAAATATTCTTCTGCTTATACCCACAGCACTTACAAGGAAAAGGGGCACATCATTTCACAATCCACACATTCTGCTTTGGATTCAAAAAATAAAAATAAATAAAAACAAACAAAGCGCTCAGCCACATCAAAAACTATAAAACAACTGGCTGCAGGTGGGATCTATCCTAACAGGGTGTGTGGACTTGATGTGATGGGTCTGTCATATTTAAATTGTATTTATTATTACTCTCACATCATGGACCGCACATCAATTTATTATAAGACCTTTAGATTTCATTTTTGTAGAAAAACTTCTTATGTATCCCATCCATCTTGGCTTTGTTAAACATTATGGCAGCTGCATTCCAATTAACAACCTCATCATTATCTTTTTTCTTTCCACTCAATAAATGTAAAATTACAAAATTGTTATCTTAAACTAAATGAATCCCAATTTTATCAATTCCCCATTAACCTGGATTTCATTTCCAATCAAAGGTTGTCTGAACCAGTTACAATATATCTATATTATTAATAAAATTGTTAAACTCATATTAGAAATTAATACTCAAATGATAATTTCAATATCACACCCTAATATATATCCACAGATAAAGGTCCATAAAGGGGGACATATTACTTAATTTTACTTAATTCCCTTTTTTAAATGCACTGTTTCCACTATCAAAGGATATTCAATTTGTGTAATACACGGTTACATGTAACCTTCCTTTTACCATGTTTGGAAAACAGATTAAAAAATAATTGTGATCACATTGTTTATCATTAGATTCGTTAACCCGGCAAATAAAGTTATAAATGTTTTGTCTAAAAAAACTGAAATTGGCATGGTGTCCTTCCAGCTTATCATCGACCTCTCATCCCAGCTACATTCTTTCAGGAGAGCACAAAGGAGGGGGTCACATCTGCGTACATGACACACACAAGCGATAGAACTACAGGTTCCTGCTATCACGGTCCTTACCGTGCCAAGCAGACGGCCAGGCGGGGTTGCATCCCAGGTGGCCCTGGCTGGTCTTGAACTCATGGCCTTCTGTTTAATGCTCCTATTTCCTACCTCTGAGCCACACCTCAGTTCCTTTCAGCCTGCTTTCCAACCATGCCTAGTTCAGCATGAAGTACTGAGGGTGATACTCTGATTACACCTGTCACTCTAGGATCAGTTGAGACAGGTTGTCTAATCCGCTGGGTATAAAAGACTGCCTCACTCTGAGGGCCTTGTCAGTTCATTGTCTCATGTTTGCCAAATGTTCCTGGTTTCTGTTGCAGTGTTCCAAGACTGACCCCGGCTTCTGACCCTGGCTCCGTTTATCGTTTATCCTGTCTTCCGGAATCCTTGACTACGGCTTTACCTTGACTATCCCTTGGCAATTTCCTGTTAAAGCCCCGTGCACAGATTCACAGCTCAGGTAGCTTCTTACCTTGCTACCGAGTGCTGTGTGTATTTGCAAGGGTGAGCGTACATCTCTGCAATATGGACTCCAACCAAGGTAAGCCATTACACCAGCATTCACACACATACACAAATATCTCTCTAAAATCGCTTACATTTTTCCCATTTGTACACAACACATGCATATCATTCTCTCACTTTCTTTTAACTCTTTTAAATACTTCCTTGCTAAATTTCTGCTTTCCTTATTTTGTTCTGATATCCTTTGCATCCAATGTATTGTAATGCCATACTTCACATACTGTACCTTCTATGATCAGACGGGCAGCCATAGTGTTCATCCCATCTTCCCTCTCTGACAACGTATAAAATATTCTGTTTTAACTCTCATTTCTCTGTTTCTTGACTTTACTAGTTGTAGTGCCTAACCCCCAAATTCATCCCACAACTTAACATCAAAATGTCCCTTTCTGTCTAGTGTTAATTGTCACCCTTGTTCCCTCCTGCTCACATAGATCTATTACATGTATGGGCGCTTTTGCCCACAGTTAAGATGGCGGAACGGCCATCTCCTTGCCTCCCGCAACGAGGCTTGGTAGCATAAGTACTGGTGACTCACTGTGCGCCCTATCCCCATTGAAGACGTCTATTGATGACGAAACGCGTCTGGAAGGACGCGCAGTGACGTCACCACGTTTGTCTGAAGAAGGAGGAAGGTCTCCATATTGACGCCGGCCGGCGCTTTCTTTTTTTAACATTCAAAGAAGATTTTTATTGAAGAAAAAACAAGATACAAAGCACAAGTACAAAGCATAAGTACGAGGCATAATGTGAACCAATTTGTACAGTGTAGTCCAAACATGTAATCGAGACAGATTTAATGAGCCGAATAGCTCAAAATACAGGTGCACCAACTGAAATGGGTCTAAACTTCGATTACTTAACTCTATAATGTCCCTTAGGCAGGTAAGACTATAATTCTGGATAATCACCACTAGAGTGAGATACGAGACCTTCTGGATGTACATCTAACCTAGGTTTTGGTTCCTCGAACAACCTTGTGTAAGTAAAGCGGTAGGGTGAGGAAAGGCGGATGAAGAGTGAGTAAAGGAGGTAAAGGAAAAATAGTAAGAGAGAAAAAAGAAAAGAGGTTAGTAGAGAGGATAGCCTTCCAGACTGGATGAGCATACCATTCCGGATTTGCCCCCATCCCATGGTCTCACCGTATACCCGGTGGGTCTGTCGCGTCCGTCGCGTCGCGGACGAATGTTTGAAAATGGTCCAGGGTTGCCATGTAGCCAAAAAGGCCTCGGCTCTCTCATTCGCCTGGGCTCTCGTGTTTTCCATTTTGTATATTTCAGAAACCTTGTGAAGCCAGTCCTTAGCGGACGGCACCCGTGTGGATTTCCAGTGAATTGGAATCAGGGCTTTAGCTGCGCTTAACAGATGGATGGTGAGGGAATGCTTGTATTTGCTCAAGGACCAGTTTGTAATGTGCAGTAAACAGCATGCGGCATCTAAAGAAAGCGTGGTTTCAGTTATTGATTTGATCAGGGCCTTCACCCCTTCCCAAAAAGGAACAATCAAAGGGCAATGCCACCAGATGTGAGATAGGGAACCAATGTCCCCCAGGCACCTCCAGCATAGGTCTGAGACCTGGGGATTCCATTTGTGCAATTTCTTAGGTGTATGATACCACCGTGTTAATAGTTTGAAAGCTGTTTCTTGGATTTTGGTGCTAATGGAACACTTGTGTGCTAAAATGCAAGCATTTCCCCATTGTTTAGCAGAAATAGTTATTTGAAGTTCCTCCGACCACCTCCTCCTGAGTCCGTCATCCATTGGTCTCATCTCCTCTTGAAGCAACGTGTGAGCCTTTGAAGTGGTGCGAGCCCGAGATTGCAGGGAGAGGCCTCCCTTGCGTCTCCCACTCCTGGTCCCCTGGTGTGGGAACAGGAGAGCCAGGAGTGAGGAGGAGCACGGGTGCCTGGCAGGATCAACAGACCGGTGGGAAGGAAACAGGTTAGCTGAGCAGGCGGGATCTCTGGAAAGCAGGCTCACAGGTAAACTGGATAGCAGAGCTGGCAGGATCGCTGGAAAGCAGGCTCACAGGTAAACTGGATATCAGAGCTGGCAGGATCACTGGAAAGCAGGCTCACAGGTAAACTGGATAGCAGAGCTGGCAGGATCGCTGGAAAGCAGGCTCACAGGTAAACTGGATAGCAGAGCTGGCAGGATCACTGGAAAGCAGGCTCACAGGTAAACTGGATAGCAGAGCTGGCAGGATCACTGGAAAGCAGGCTCACAGGTAAACTGGATAGCAGAGCTGGCAGGATCGCTGGAAAGCAGGCTCACAGGTAAACTGGATAGCAGAGCTGGCAGGATCGCTGGAAAGCAGGCTCACAGGTAAACTGGATAGCAGAGCTGGCAGGATCACTGGAAAGCAGGCTCACAGGTAAACTGGATAGCAGAGCTGGCAGGATCACTGGAAAGCAGGCTCACAGGTAAACTGGATAGCAGAGCTGGCAGGATCACTGGAAAGCAGGCTCACAGGTAAACTGGATAGCAGAGCTGGCAGGATCACTGGAAAGCAGGCTCACAGGTAAACTGGATAGCAGAGCTGGCAGGATCACTGGAAAGCAGGCTCACAGGTAAACTGGATAGCAGAGCTGGCAGGATCACTGGAAAGCAGGCTCACAGGTAAACTGGATAGCAGAGCTGGCAGGATCACTGGAAAGCAGGCTCACAGGTAAACTGGATAGCAGAGCTGGCAGGATCACTGGAAAGCAGGCTCACAGGTAAACTGGATAGCAGAGCTGACAGGAACTGGACAACGGCTTGGCAAGCAGGTTCACAGGTAAACTTGGATAGCAGAGCTGACAGGAACTGGACAACGGCTTGGCAAGCAGGTTCACAGGTAAACTTGGATAGCAGAGCTGACAGGAACTGGACAACGGCTTGGCAAGCAGGTTCACAGGTACACTTGGATAGCAGAGCTGACAGGAACTGGACAATGGCTTGGCGAACAGGTTCACAGGTACACTTGGATAGCAGAGCTGACAGGAACTGGACAATGGCTTGGCGAACAGGTTCACAGGTGAGCTTGGATAGCAGAGCTGACAGGAACTGAACACAGGAAACGGAACCACTGAATGGACTGGAACCAACAGGTGAACAGGCTCGTTACAGAGGGTCAGACTGCAGACTGGACAAAGGCTAAACAAGGAACCAGAGTTCATCAAGAAGTCAGGTAATGAATCTGAACTAGGGCAAGGTACAATGGATCAGGCAGGAGGATGGTCACTGGAAGCCGGGGTCGGGTACAGGCAGAAAGCAGGATAGTCCTTATGGCAAGCCGGGTCAAAGGAACAGGTATAACAGGATCAGGTTTCTTTTACTACACCACAACGCTGTAGAGCAGACAGCAAAGACCGTCTGCTCAAGTCAGGCTTAAATAGGCCGGCTGGTGCTAACTAGGGCGCGCGCCCGTCTCCCTGTGCGCGGTTGTGCACGTGCCCGCGCCCGGGCGCGCATGCGCATGCGCAATGGAATCTGAGGGCCAGGACGGCCCGGGTTTAGATTTCTGGCAGGATCTTCATGACATTGCCCCCCTCCTAGGGGCAACCTCCGGGTGCCCCTCTGGGCAAATCTCTCAGGATGAGCTCTTTTGAAGGCTTGAACTAGACTCTTAGCATGGATATTACACTCGGGCTCCCAGGAATTCTCTTCAGGACCATATCCCTTCCATTTGATCAAGAACTGATTCTGATTTCTCCTTTTTCTAACATTTAGTATGGCCTCTACCTCATATTCTTCCTCGCCATCTACCAAGACTGGGTCCGGGGGTACAGTCCTTCTGTTGGAAAAGGGGTTGGAAGTGGAGGGCTTTAACAGGGAAACATGAAAGACTGGATGGACCTTGAGGGAATCAGGAAGTTCCAACTCATAGGCTACTTCATTAATCTTTCGTTTGACTGGAAAGGGACCTAAGAACTTAGGGCCCAGTTTCTTTGAGGGACAAGCCAACTTCAGATTCAAGGTGGAGAGCCACACTGTGTCACCCGGTGCCAGTACCAATTCTCCACGCCTCTTTCGGTCAAAGACTGTTTTGTTATGTTCCTGGGTCCGGGCCATGGTGTCCTGCAGGAGTTGGTTATTGGAAGCAAAGAAGTCAATCTTCTCCTGGACTGCGGGCACAGTACATTCAGGAAGAGAATTGGGCAGGAATGAAGGATGAAAGCCATAGTTGGCGAAGAAAGGTGTCTGTTGGGTGGCCGAGTGGATAGCATTGTTATATGCAAACTCGGCAACTGGTAACAGGGAGATCCAATCGTCTTGGGAGAAGGAAGAAAAGCATCGAAGATATTGTTCCAGGGTCTGATTGGTTCTTTCGGTCTGCCCATTGGTTTGAGGGTGATAAGCGGAAGAAAACGATAGCTCAATGTTGAGGGCCTTGCAGAGTGATTTCCAGAACCGAGAGGTGAATTGTACCCCTCGGTCGGACACTATGTTGGCTGGTAACCCATGGAGTCTGATGACTTCTCGGATGAACACTTGTGCGGTTTCTGAGGCAGAAGGGGTGCCCTTCATGGGAACAAAGTGTGCCATTTTTGACAGACGATCAACTATCACGAAGATCGTAGTGTGGTCCTCTGCTGGGGGCAGTTCCACAATGAAATCTATGGACAGCATTTTCCAGGGGCGATCTGGGACTGGTAATGGCTTGAGTAAGCCCCAGGCTTTGGTTCTGTGACTTTTGCTCCGAATACACACAGTGCATGTTTCCACAAATTTCCTGCAGTCTTCCCTTAGCTGAGGCCACCAGAAGGTACGTTGTACCAATTCAGTGGTTTTGGTGACACCAAAGTGTCCGGCAAGCTTGTGATCATGGCACAATTCCAGGACGGTTACCCGCAGACCCTCGGGAATGAAAATCTTATCCCCATGCCACAATAGCCCATCCTTGGCCTGCAACCCAGGACCGGGAGTGGGTATGAGGCCACTGGAAGCCCGCCTGAGCTGGGACAGTAGGTCTTCCTGTAGCAGGAGAAAGTTTCCAGGGGCAAGGATAGTGTCTGGAGGGGAACCATCCTGGGATTTGTGATACATACGAGACAGAGCGTCCGGCTTCGCGTTTTTGGAACCCGGACGATATGTCACGTGAAAAGTAAAACGAGAGAAAAATAAGGCCCAACGGGCCTGTCTAGGTTTTAACCTCTTGGCAGTCTTCAAGTACTCTAGATTTTTGTGATCTGTGAAGATCAGGATTGGGTGAGTAGCCCCTTCTAGCAGGTAACGCCATTCCTCGAGGGCGGTCTTTATGGCCAGTAATTCCCGATCCCCCACATCGTAGTTCTTCTCGGCTGGGGACAGTTTCCGTGAGAAGAATGCCACGGGGTGTAGCAGGGTTTTGATGCCCTGTCTCTGGGACAGGATGGCCCCTACAGCTATCTCTGAGGCATCCACTTCGAGGACAAAGGGCAGAGAAGGATCTGGATGCTTCAGGATAGGGGCTGAGGTAAAGAGCCCCTTGAGGGCCTCGAAGGCCCCTTGGGCCTCAGGGGACCAATGAAAACGGGTACCTTGTTTGGTGAGTTGAGTAATGGGTGCCACTATGGCCGAGAATCCCTTGATGAATTTGCGATAAAAATTGGCAAAGCCAATGAATCGCTGGATCCCCTTTTTATCTGCGGGAACTGGCCAGTCCAGGATGGCTGAGATTTTCTGGGGGTCCATCCGGATGCCTCTACTGGAGATGATCAAACCTAGGAAGGGTATGCTTTCTACCTCAAAGAGACATTTTTCTGCCTTGGCATAGAGGCCATGTTGCCGGAGACGGCCCAACACACTTTTAACATGTCCACGATGCAGCTCTAGGGAGGAAGAGAAAATTAGTATGTCATCAAGATAAACAACAGCAAAAACATCAAGGAAGTCCCGAAGCACATCATTTATGAAAGACTGGAAGGTAGCGGGGACGTTACAGAGTCCAAACGGCATCACCAGGTACTCGAAGTGCCCAAATCGAGACCGAAATGCCGTCTTCCATTCGTCCCCATCCTTTATACGTATTAAATTGTATGCCCCTCTGAGGTCCAGTTTAGAAAAGATGGAGGCCGTGCCAAGCCTCTGAAACAGTTCAGGTACCAGGGGAAGCGGGTAGCGATTTTTGACTGTGACCTCGTTTAGGGCACGGTAGTCCACACAGGGTCTGAGAGAATGGTCCTTCTTCTCTACAAAAAATATTCCTGCACCTGCAGGAGACGTAGACGGGCGGATAAACCCTTTTTTCAGGTTATCATCAATATAGTCCTTTAGTTTTCCCTGCTCCACCTCTGTTAACGGAAAAACCCTACCGAAGGGAATCTTGGCCCCGGGAAGGAGTTCAATGGGACAGTCATAGGGCCTATGGGGTGGCAGCACATCTGCCCTTTGTTTGCTAAACACATCCAGGTATGCATGGTAGACTTCAGGGATGGACTGACGTAGACCTGCCTCGTTTTCGAGGCAGAGCAAAGCAGAGGGTCCTGCGGGGGCCAAGGAGCCGCAGGACCTTTGGCAGTAGGGAGAAGAAAAGGCCACCTCTCCTGTGGACCAGTTGATGACCGGGTTGTGTGCTTGCAGCCAGGGGATCCCTAGAATGACTGGAAACAAGGGAGAAGAAATTATGTCCAAACATAACAGTTCTTGATGTGACTCTGAGATCACTGTGTGCAATGGGGCAGTCTCCTGAGTCACTGGGCCAGATTTGATGGTGGACCCATCCGCCAGGTGGACAGACAGGCCTTGTTTTCTCAGACGGAGAGGAATTCGATGCCGGGCAGCAAAAGCAGAGTCCATAAAGCAACTGCAGGCACCAGAGTCAATGATAGCTGTGGTTTGTAGGGTCCTTCCTGAGAACTGGAAGGAAACAGAAAGGGCAAGATGAGATGAAACCCCGGTCACAGGATCCACATAACTGGAGAGAATAGTGGGGAACTTACGGAGTTTAGCCGGGCAGTTCCGGACATAATGACCAGGCTCTCCACAATACAGGCACAGATTGTTGCTGCGGCGTCTCTGGCGTTCTGCTGGGGTGAGAGAAGGCCGCAGGAGTCCAAGTTGCATGGGTTCTGATGCTGAAGAGGCATGAGTAGGTTTAACAGGGTGAGCAGTGCGGAAGTGACTTGGACCCCTGGGGAGCATCCAGGTAGGTCTTGGGGACCCCAAGGTTCATTCGGCCCTACGCTCCCGTAGGCGCCGGTCAATTTGGATGCTTAGGTCTATGAGGGAATTCAGGGTCTGGGGTACCCCCACTCTGGCGAGCTCGTCCTTGAGTGCGTCTGAGAGGCCCATGCGGAATTGGTGACGGAGAGCAGCATCGTTCCAGTCGGTGTCGGCACCCCAACGCCTGAACTCAGCCACATAGTCCTCTGCTGGTCTTCGACCCTGTTGGAGAGAACGTAAGGCGGCCTCCGCAGTGGTTGAGAGTTGGGGGTCCTCATAAAGCTGCGCCATGGCATCAAAAAAGGTGGAGAGACTGGTCAATGCTGCATCCTTTTGTTCCACGAGACGGTGGGCCCAGATTTGGGGATCCCCAGTCAGTAGGGCTACCACAAAACCCACCTTGGTGGTCTCTAAAGAGAAGGTCCTAGGTTGCAGGGCAAAATGGAGTTCACAAGAGTTACGGAAAGTTCTGAAGCTACCACGGGCACCCGTAAATTTCTCTGGAGTAGGTACCTTGGGCTCAGGTGGTAGCATCACTATAGTCTGGGTAGGTGCAGGCCCCGTTGGGGGTATTGCTGGGTGAGGAGTTCCTTGGGTACTGGATGGACCAGACAGGGCCAGTACCCGTTCCTCCAGCCGGGTGTACCCCTGCTGGAGGTTCTTCACCGCTTCGGTCAGACCTGCCAGGTGTTGGCATAGCCCCTCCATGGCGGGGGCTCCCTGCTCGGGCTCAGACATGGCTGTCTGCTACTGTCACGTACCTGGTGGTGCGAGCCCGAGATTGCAGGGAGAGGCCTCCCTTGCGTCTCCCACTCCTGGTCCCCTGGTGTGGGAACAGGAGAGCCAGGAGTGAGGAGGAGCACGGGTGCCTGGCAGGATCAACAGACCGGTGGGAAGGAAACAGGTTAGCTGAGCAGGCGGGATCTCTGGAAAGCAGGCTCACAGGTAAACTGGATAGCAGAGCTGGCAGGATCACTGGAAAGCAGGCTCACAGGTAAACTGGATAGCAGAGCTGGCAGGATCACTGGAAAGCAGGCTCACAGGTAAACTGGATAGCAGAGCTGGCAGGATCGCTGGAAAGCAGGCTCACAGGTAAACTGGATAGCAGAGCTGGCAGGATCACTGGAAAGCAGGCTCACAGGTAAACTGGATAGCAGAGCTGGCAGGATCACTGGAAAGCAGGCTCACAGGTAAACTGGATAGCAGAGCTGGCAGGATCGCTGGAAAGCAGGCTCACAGGTAAACTGGATAGCAGAGCTGGCAGGATCGCTGGAAAGCAGGCTCACAGGTAAACTGGATAGCAGAGCTGGCAGGATCGCTGGAAAGCAGGCTCACAGGTAAACTGGATAGCAGAGCTGGCAGGATCACTGGAAAGCAGGCTCACAGGTAAACTGGATAGCAGAGCTGGCAGGATCACTGGAAAGCAGGCTCACAGGTAAACTGGATAGCAGAGCTGGCAGGATCACTGGAAAGCAGGCTCACAGGTAAACTGGATAGCAGAGCTGGCAGGATCACTGGAAAGCAGGCTCACAGGTAAACTGGATAGCAGAGCTGGCAGGATCACTGGAAAGCAGGCTCACAGGTAAACTGGATAGCAGAGCTGGCAGGATCACTGGAAAGCAGGCTCACAGGTAAACTGGATAGCAGAGTTGACAGGAACTGGCCACGGCTTGGCAAGCAGGTTCACAGGTAAACTTGGATAGCAGAGCTGACGGGAACTGGACAACGGCTTGGCAAGCAGGTTCACAGGTAAACTTGGATAGCAGAGCTGACAGGAACTGGACAACGGCTTGGCAAGCAGGTTCACAGGTACACTTGGATAGCAGAGCTGACAGGAACTGGACAACGGCTTGGCAAGCAGGTTCACAGGTACACTTGGATAGCAGAGCTGACAGGAACTGGACAATGGCTTGGCAAGCAGGTTCACAGGTACACTTGGATAGCAGAGCTGACAGGAACTGGACAATGGCTTGGCGAACAGGTTCACAGGTGAGCTTGGATAGCAGAGCTGACAGGAACTGGACACAGGAAACGGAACCACTGAATGGACTGGAACCAACAGGTGAACAGGCTCGTTACAGAGGGTCAGACTGCAGACTGGACAAAGGCTAAACAAGGAACCAGAGTTCATCAAGAAGTCAGGTAATGAATCTGAACTAGAGCAAGGTACAATGGATCAGGCAGGAGGATGGTCACTGGAAGCCGGGGTCGGGTACAGGCAGAAAGCAGGATAGTCCTTATGGCAAGCCGGGTCAAAGGAACAGGTATAACAGGATCAGGTTTCTTTTACTACACCACAACGCTGTAGAGCAGACAGCAAAGACCGTCTGCTCAAGTCAGGCTTAAATAGGCCGGCTGGTGCTAACTAGGGCGCGCGCCCGTCTCCCTGTGCGCGGTTGTGCACGTGCCCGCGCCCGGGCGCGCATGCGCATGCGCAATGGAATCTGAGGGCCAGGACGGCCCGGGTTTAGATTTCTGGCAGGATCTTCATGACAAAAACATAAACATAAACATAAATGTGGAAGGGGAGGGAGGTGGGGGGGGGGGGGTGATAAGTTAGGACATGATTTCAGCATAAGCGGCATAAAGGCAAACCAACCGGCCCAGATCTGCTTCGCAAGGTCGGCTTTCCCCCTGAGTGTGAGGGTCATATCCTCCATTCGATGTATGTAATCTACTTTCAATAGCCATTGACGTAGGGACGGAATAGTCCTCGTCTTCCAGAATTTGGGGATAAGTGATTTAGCTGCATTGAGCAAATAGGGGGTCGCTGAACGCTTGTAGGGGCCGATTGGTTTGCCTGTACAGTGGAATAGGACATACCATGGGTCGTTAGGAACGTCACAACCTTGAATTTCTTTGATCCAATATAGGATCGCCAACCAGAAGGGGCGTAACCTGGGGCAGTACCACCAAATATGAGCGTGGTTCGCCCTCTCTCCACATTCCCTCCAGCAGAGAGGCGAGGTTTCTGGAAACAGCTTGTGTAAGATGGCGGGGGTGTAATGCCATCTGGATAGGAGCTTGTAGTTAACCTCTGCCATTTTGGAGGCTCCTGAGGAGGAGTGTGTCATTATTAGAATGCTCCTCTTCTGTTCCGGTGAGAGAGTCCTGTGGAGGTCCAGCTCCCAGCTATGAATAAATGCAGGGTTACCGCCAGGTTGTAGTGAAAGTAGAGCTTGGTAAAAGTAAGAGATGGGTTTCTCAATGGGTTGGGGTTCGAAGAATGCCAGCTCAATTGGCGTCAGGTCAGCCACAGATCTGAGGGGCTTTGGAAGGGAGTGGACAAAAGCAGAGAGTTGATGGTGTTTCCATTGGTCCATGAAGGAGATGGGGGATGTGCTGAGTAGTGTGGGCAATGGGAGTATCTCCGATGAGGAGGTAACTTGATGTAATAGGGTTTTTGACCCCAGGTACCAATGTTGAGAGCTAGATGCCAGGTTGCCCGGTGGGAAGTAGTTGTGGCCCAAGAGTGGGAGTAGAGGGGAGTTGTAGCCCCAGGCTTTTGATTTGCATAGGGAGTCCCATATCGCGAGTGAGGATATGGTGAGAGGGGAGGTAGTTGGGGCCAAGGACCTGAATTTCTTTGGTATCCACATAAGTGTTGAAAGTGTGGATCCGCAAAGGTCAGATTCCAGTGTCACCCATAGTTTGGTTTCCTTATGATACTTCCAGTCGGAGAGTCTGTTTAGTATAATCGCCCGGTGATATAGGCTAAAGTCCGGTAGGGCAAGGCCGCCCTCACTTTTGGGTTTAATAAGGAGAGACCTTGGAAGTCTCGGCCTCTTCCTGTTCCATACATATCTCGATGTCAGGGAGTTCAGCAGTGAAAAAAAACCTATTGGGATCCCGTACGGGATCATTTGCAGTAGAAAGAGCACCCTGGGCAGCAGGTTCATTTTTATGACTCCCACCCGCCCCAACAAAGAGTGTGCAAGCTGTGTCCATTTTTGCAGGTCTGAGCGTAGCGCGTTGAGAAGGGGTATAAAATTTGTCCGGAAGAGAGCTGCTGGGTTGGGGGTGAGCTGTATCCCCAGGTACTTCATATGCTTAGCTTGCCAGGTGAAGGGGAAGGATTGTCTGAGGTGGGTAGCTGTATGGGGGGGGACAGTAAGGTTCAGGATTTCTGACTTTGTCATGTTGATTTTGAAGTTGGAGATTTCGCCAAACGCCGTGAACTCTGACATGAGGTTGGGTATAGTTATTAGGGGCTGTCGGATGTAGAATAGAATTTCGTCGGCATACGCCGCGTATTTATGTTCCGTCTGGCCCACCACTATCCCATGTATGCTAGGGTTAAGTCTTATCTTGGACAGGAAGGGTTCTAGTGAAAGTGCAAATAAGATAGGGGACAGGGGGCATCCCTGGCGCGTGCCATTATGTAGGGTGAATGGGTCACTAAGCGTACCATTAATGCGTAATTGGGCTGTTGGATAGTTATAAAGGGCTTCGATTTGGTGAAGCAGGGGGGTGTTAATACCCAGATGTGTAAGCGTTGCCATGAGGAACTCCCAGTCCACCCTATCAAACGCTTTCTCGGCATCAGTAGATAGTAAGAGGGTGGGCTGGGAGTCCCCACGGGCATGGGCTATAAGGGATAGGGTGCGAAGGGAGTTATCCCGGGCCTCCCTCCCCGGTATAAAGCCCGTCTGGTCTCTCGATACCCACTTAGGGATCAGGGGGAGCAGACGGTTTGCTATGGCCTTAGCGTAGATCTTGGCGTCGATGTTTAAAAGTGAGATTGGGCGGTCGCTCCCACAGCTAGTTGGGTCCTTACCGCTTTTAGGGATGACTGTGATGTGGGCATGTATGGTCTCAGGGCGAAGTGAGCTACCGTCTACAGTCACGTTGGCATAATTTGTTAGCCGGGGGATTAAGGTGTCTGCATATGTTCGGTAGTATGCCACCGTGAACCCATCAGGTCCCGGGGCTCTGCCATTTGCCATGGCCTTCAAAGCTTGGTGGAGCTCGTATGATGTGAGTTCTCCCTCTAGTGTCGCTAGGGTCTCGGGGGGAGGCTGGGTAGACTGGCCCTGCTCAGGTAGTCCCTGATTCACTGCGTTTTCTCCTGTTTGTCGGTCATAGAGCGCTGGACATGATAAAGGTGTTGGTAAAATTCCCTGAACTCCTTCGCGATCCCCGGCGTGTCATACACCAGCGCCGCGGAGGGGTTCCGGATCTTGGGGATAAATGACGCAGCTTTCCGTTGTCGAAGTGAGCGTGCAAGAAGTTTACTGGGTCTGTCACCCCATTCATAGAATTGCTGGGATATCAGGTGCGTGCGCTGCTTGTGTTCCAGGTGTAGCAATGATTTCAATTCCTCCCTCTTTTCAGTGAGGGACTGGAATAGAGTCATGGCTTGGTTGGCCTTGTGAAGTTGCTCGAGCTGCCTCACTTCAGCGAGCAGTGTGGTCTGCCTATGGGTGCGCTCCCTCTTTCTCCTGGCGCCAAGTTCAATAAGTTTCCCTCTTATGTGGGCCTTATGGGCTTCCCATAGAGTACCTGGGGAGATGTCAGGGGTCGCATTGTCTCTGAAATAGTGTGTCAGCTCGTCTCCTATTGCTTTTGCGTCTATCTCGTCAGTAAGGAGGCTGTCGTTCATCTTCCAGTTAGTTGGCTTCAGGGGCAGTGATTGGACTTTAATGGTAAGGGATATGGGCGAATGGTCCGAAATGGGTGAAGTCTCCACTGCGGATTTGACTAGGAGGGGGAGGTGTTGGTGGTCAATTAAGATAAGGTCAATTCTCGAATATGTTTGATGGACCGTGGAGAAATGTGTATAGTCACGCTCGCGTGGGCCTCCAAGCGTCCATGAGCTGGGAGTCATGCATTTGTTTACGGATGAACCTCAGTTTCTTGTGTGACATGGTCGAGCCACCTCTGGAGGTGTCCAGAGATGGTTCAAGGGGTGTGTTAAAGTCTCCAGCTAGGAGAACGCATCCCTCAGAGAAGTCGCGCAATTTTCTAAGTGTGTCTGCAATAAAAACGTGCTTGGTCTTTGTTGGGTGAGTATAGGTTAGCCAAGGTGCATGGCATGGTGCCCAGGGTGCCCTTTAAAAATAGAAAGCGCCCCGAGGGGTCACTTAACATGGAGCCAATAGTGAACGCGGTTCCCTTGCGGAGTCCAATGGCCACTCCTTTGGACTTATGAAGATCAGACAAGCTGTAATACCACGTGGGGTATAAAGGGGAGTGCAGTTTAACTGTGGTGGTGTGTGTGAGGTGGGTCTCCTGTAGGAAAACTATATCACCCCTCAGATGGTCAAGGTCCCTATAAAGGGCATGTCTCTTCCCAGGGGCGTGGAGGCCCCTGACATTAAATGAGATTAATTTTGCTCGGGTCATGGTGATTCCTGTGGGTGAACCGCGTTCATGGTCAGGTCCATGTACATTTCAATACATATTACCAGTAGCGTCCAGGCAGAGCCTCGTGGGGCGAGGGAAATGAGGGGGGGGGGTAGGTGTAGAGAAAGAGGTAGAGATGGAGGAGGCACAAGAGAGGTCAGAGGGGGTGGGGGAGACAGGACAAGGCAAGGTCGGTGGGAAGCTCGCTCAGGAGTAGGGATGAGCCGAACACCCCCGGGTTCAGTTCGCACCAGAACCTTCGAACCGACCGAAAGTTCGCGCGAATTTTCGAACCCTATACGTTATAATGGACGCGAACGTTCGAAATCAAAAGTGCTAATTACAACGGCCAATATGCATGTTAATGTCATAAAACAGGTTTGGGGACCCGGGTCCTGCCCCAGGGGACATATATCAATGCAAAAAGAACTTTTAAAAACTAACGTTTTTTCGGGAGCAGTCATTTTAATGATGCATACAGTGAAAAAAAAAAGGGAAATTTTCCTTTAAATATGGTACCTGGGGGGTGTCTAAAGTATGCCTGTGAAGTGGCATGTGTCTCCCGTGTTTAGAACTGTCCTTGCACAAAATGTCATTTGTAAAGGAAAAAAAGAAGCCATTTAAAACCACTTGCGGCTTTAGGTTTGTTCTTAAGTAGAATCTGAACAGGTACATTATGAAGTGTAGCTCCATCCCAAAAAAATCAATTTTTAAGCTTTTTGGAGAACATAGGGAGGGGTTATCACCCCTGTAACATTTGCTGTCTTTGCACATCTGTTCAGAACATGTCACCTCACTTTCCGTCCCAATGACAAATGTTTTTGGAAAAGTGGGGTTTTAATTGAAACAAGGATTGGTGATAAAGTATCAGTAGAGAGGAGATACCTTTTTCCCAAATTAAATCTAACAGGATAGAATTTCCCTTCCTAGGGGTAGATTTCCTCTCACTTCCTGTTTTCTCTTTCCATTTGCAAGTAGGAGTCGTTTGTAAGTTGGATGTTTGAAAGTAGGGGCCTGGCGTATATACTCTGCAGAAATTTGCCCTATTAGATGTTGGTGTAGCCACAAGACTGGTGGGCACAGGAATGGGCCCTGCTGTGAGTTAATAGATAAAGATTTGTACTTGCATGCACCTGTTGAACCGGGCAGAAAAATTGGCGGTGGTGGTGGACGGTGTTGCCACAAGACTGTAAGCTCTCACAGTTACTCTTGGTGGGCGCAGGAATGGGCCCTGCTGTGAGTTATTAGATCAAGATTTGTAATTGCATGCACCTGTCGAACAGGGCAGAAAAATTGGGCCTTTGGCGGTGGTGGTGGTGGTGGTGGTGGTGGACGGTGTTGCCACAAGACTGTAAGCTCTCACAGTTACTCTTGGTGGGCGCAGAAATGGGCCCTGCTGTGAGTTATTAGATCAAGATTTGTAATTGCAAGCACCTGATGAACAGGGCAGAAAAATTGGGCCTTTGGCGGTGGTGGTGGACGGTGTTGCCACAAGACTGTAGGCCCTCATAGTTACTCTTGGTGGGCGCAGGAATGGGCCCTGCTGTGAACTATTAGATCAAGATTTGTAATTACCCGCCCCTGTTACACAGGGGCTGAAAAATTGTGCCTTAGGCACTGGTGCTGGTGCCACAACACTGCAACCCCTCACAGATACTGTACTTGGAGCACAGCAGTCACACGTGTTGCGAAGCATTTTTTTTAAAAATTGTAAGTACACGCCCCTGTTAAACAGGGGCTGAAAAATTGTGCCTTAGGCACTGGTGCTGGTGCCACAACACTGCAACCCCTCACAGATACTGTACTTGGAGCACAGCAGTCACACGTGTTGCGAAGCATTTTTTAAAAAAATTGTAAGTACACGCCCCTGTTAAACAGGGGCTGAAAAATTGTGCCTTAGGCACTGGTGCTGGTGCCACAACACTGCAAACCCTCACAGATACTGTACTTGGAGCACAGCAGTCACACGTGTTGGGAAGCATTTTTTAAAAAAATTGTAAGTACACGCCCCTGTTAAACAGGGGCTGAAAAATTGTGCCTTAGTCCTATGGGTGCTTCTGGGAAGAAAATATAGGTCTGTGTGATGGGACTAACACACTTCAAGTCCTATAGGTGCTTCTGGGAACAAAATATAGGATCTCTGTGTGATGGGACTAACACACTACAAGTCCTATGGGTGCTTCTGGGAAGAAAATATAGGTCTGTGTGATGGGACTAACACACTTCAAGTCCTATAGGTGCTTCTGGGAACAAAATATAGGATCTCTGTGTGATGGGAATAACACACTACAAGTCCTATGGGTGCTTCTGGGAAGAAAATATAGCTCTGTGTGATGGGACTAACACACTTCAAGTCCTATAGGTGCTTCTGGGAACAAAATATAGGATCTCTGTGTGATGGGACTAACACACTACAAGTCCTATGGGTGCTTCTGGGAAGAAAATATAGCTCTGTGTGATGGGACTAACACACTTCAAGTCCTATAGGTGCTTCTGGGAACAAAATATAGGATCTCTGTGTGATGGGACTAACACACTACAAGTCCTATGGGTGCTTCTGGGAAGAAAATATAGGTCTGTGTGATGGGACTAACACACTTCAAGTCCTATAGGTGCTTCTGGGAACAAAATATAGGATCTCTGTGTGATGGGACTAACACACTACAAGTCCTATGGGTGCTTCTGGGAAGAAAATATAGGTCTGTGTGATGGGACTAACACACTTCAAGTCCTATAGGTGCTTCTGGGAACAAAATATAGGATCTCTGTGTTATGGGACTAACACACTACAAGTCCTATGGGTGCTTCTGGGAAGAAAATATAGCTCTGTGTGATGGGACTAACACACTTCAAGTCCTATAGGTGCTTCTGGGAACAAAATATAGGATCTCTGTGTGATGGGACTAACACACTTCAAGTCCTATAGGTGCTTCTGGGAACAAAATATAGGATCTCTGTGTGATGGGACCAACACACTACAAGTCCTATAGGTGCTTCTGGGAAGAAAAATATAGCTCTGTGTGATGGGACTAACACACTTCAAGTCCTATAGGTGCTTCTGGGAACAAAATATAGGAGCTCTGTTTGCTGCCAGTGCCTGCCACGAACACACTACAAGTCCTATAGGTGCTTCTGGGAACAAAATATAGGAGCTCTGTTTGCTGCCAGTGCCTGCCACGAACACACTACAAGTCCTATAGGTGCTTCTGGGAACAAAATATAGGAGCTCTGTTTGCTGCCAGTGCCTGCCACGAACACACTACAAGTCCTATAGGTGCTTCTGGGAACAAAATATAGGAGCTCTGTTTGCTGCCAGTGCCTGCCTGCCACGAACACACTACAAGTCCTATAGGTGCTTCTGGGAACAAAATATAGGAGCTCTGTTTGCTGCCAGTGCCTGCCTGCCACGAACACACTACAAGCCCCTCTTTCTAAATGAATCTTTCTAACTGAATCTTTCTAAATGAATCTTTCTAACTAAATCTTTCTAAATGAATCTAGCAGAGTGACACAGAATGAGCCTGCTCTCTCTAACGCCGGAACGCATGTGACCGGCGCCGACGGCGTGGCGGCCTTTTATAAGAGGGGGCATGTACTAAAGCCCCTGAGCTGTAATTGGCTACAGGCGTCCTGCCTGTAGCCAATTATGGCTCTCCGAGTTTCCGGCGCTGTGATTGGCCAAGCATGCGGGGTCACAGTGCATTCTTGGCCAATCATCAGCCAGCAATGCACTGCGCCGGCCGCAATGCATTGCGGGGCCGCTCGCATCACACGAACGTGATGCGAGCGGCCAAAATAGTTCTGGGCTCGCCGAGCGAGCGAACACCCGGTGCTCGATGCGAACGTGGGTTCGCATCGAGCACCGGGCCCATCCCTACTCAGGAGGGACCGATGTCAATCGGGCGGGGAGGGTGAGTTGGCGGGAGAAGATCGGTGTCTTCGGTCTACCTTATGCCATTGAGGGTCGCTAGTTCCAGGCAGCGGTGGGAGGACGTCCGTCCATCCGGGGAGATCCGGAGGGGGTATGTTGAGGTCGCGGCAGAATTTCTCCAGGTCCTCCGGAAACCGAAGGACCGCTGTTTTTCCTTCCATCTGGGCAATCAGAGCAGCCGGGAATCCCCACCGGTACTTAATGGAGGCCGAGCAGAGAGCTTCGGTGAGCGGGCGTAGGGCCCTACGCCTATCAATCGTTTCTTTAGCTAAGTCCGGGTAAAAGGAGAGTGAGGCGCCGTCAAAGTCCAGCGGGGCCGCGTCTCTCGCTTTCTTCATAATCAGCTCCTTCTCCGGGAAGTGGTGGACTCGACAAATGACGTCTCTCGGCATATCAGTAGTGGCCGCTCTGGGGCGCAGGGCCCTGTGCACCCTGTCGATCTTCAGGGGAGCGTCAGCCGCGCGGCCTAGTAGGCCGTTGAAAATTCCCTGGATGGAGGGGAGCAGGTCTTTGTCGCCCGTGGCTTCGGGTAGGCCACGGGTCCGGACGTTGTTGCGCCTGTTCCGGTTCTCCTGGTCCTCCAACTTGTAGAGGGCCATCCTGTGGGCAATCGCTAGTTGGCGGGTGGTAGCTTGCAGGGCCCTAATGGCTGTCGCGTGGCGGTCTAGACGGAGCTCTGACTCTTCTACGCGGAGCAGCACCTGGGACAGGTCAGAGCGCACCGCCGATACCTCCTTCTTGATGACGCGTTCCAGGCCTAGAAGCATGGAAGCCAGGTCAGCCTTAGTGGGTAAGTCCTCTACCAGGGAAGCGACTCCGGAGTGTCTAGGATGGCGATCCTCCCCGTCGGAGCCCGCGGATGAGGTAGGGGAGAGGTGCCTGTGGTCAGGTCTGCTCCGGGAGGCGGAGCCGGACGCTGCAAGGGGGCCTCGTGGAGAGCGGCCTAGGCCGTCTTGGTCGTCCAACTCCGGGGGATCCACGGACATAAACCTCTTAATGGAGCCACTGGAGGATCCCTTTTTCGGCAGGGACTTGTTGGTTCTCCTTTTCATCTTTGAGGGTGAGTGGGTGAGGTCTGCGTGCTAATTAAAGTTGATATTGCAATGTCGGCGCCGGAGCTCGAGGAAAACACGTCTGGTCTAGTGCATAGTCAAGACCACGCCCCGCTACATAGTATCTTCTAAGGTCTGGTATGCCCATTCCCCCAGCCTCCTTAGTCCTAACAAGAGCCTCAAACCTTATTCTGGGTTTTTTGTGGGCCCATATAAATTTCAGGACCATCGAGCGTAGATTACGGAACAGGTGACCAGGCAATCTAATCGGCAGCGTGCGTATCAGGTAAAGGAGCCTGGGGAGAACGGTCATCTTGACTATTGCGGCGCGTCCGAACCAGGAAAGGTTGCCTGTGTGCCAGAGTTTGAGGTCCTGTTCAATATGTTTGAGTAAAGGTGGAAAGTTGTGTTTGTAGGTTGACGATATTTGAGGTGTCAATCGAATTCCTAAGTACCCTAGGGAGTAGGGGTCCCATTTAAATGGCGAGTTAGCTTTTGTTGAATTGAGGGATTGAGGTGTAAGGGATATGTTCATGGCCTCCGACTTTGAATAGTTGATCTTTAAATTTGACACAAAACCGTAATGTTTGAAAGCTTTAGTTAGATTGGGGAGGGAGACGTGGGGGTTGGATAGGAAAAAGAGCAGATCGTCTGCGTAAGCGGCAACCTTAAACTCTCCACCTGTCGTCCTGAAACCATTTATGGAGGGATCCGCCTTGGTCGCTCTGATAAAGGGTTCCAGAGATAAAATAAATAAGAGGGGGGATAGGGGGCATCCCTGCCTCGTCCCGTTTGTGATGTGTACTCTCTCGGAGAGAGAGCCATTTACCTTCAGTCTCGCGGTAGGTTTTTGGTAAAGGGTAGAGATCCAGGCCATCATCCTAGTGCCCAAGCCCACCTGATCGCATGTAGCCAGCATGAAA